>CM054125.1:126210726-126535726 GCA_028751855.1 Ambrosia trifida | reverse complement strand
GTTGTATTTTATGTACATTTCTAGTTGGTCCATGTTTTCTCGTAGACTTTATTCAGAACCGAGTAAGCTCAAATATATTATGTTTCCATTCAACGACATAAATAAACATTACTCTGCTTTTCGACCCAAAGTTTATACCATATTGCATATCTATACTAAAAACCATCAGATAAGGTTTGAGCTAATCTGTTAAATATTCGTAATGTATCCATGCTGAAACCCACGCGTATCTAATTACTAGTTAAAACACAAACTACAAAGAATTGAAAACTAAACCCCATAAACATTTAGCCACGATAATTTCTCTACCTTAATATTTACAAACCTCTCTATTACTCAAAAAAAAAAAAAAAAATCGTTCACAACCTTCTTTTACATATCTTTCTCCCCTCCCCGACCACTTCTACCAACGCCCATATTTGTATAAACACGATATCTCCTCTCTCGTCCGTAAACCACCCAAAAAACAAGCGAAAACATCACCGCTAACGACACCATCAACAGCCCAACATAGATCCAGTTAAGGTAGCGACACAATCCCGGGCAATGATCGCGACAGATGTCCGTAAAAGTCTCACGGACAAATGCGCAATTATAAAGATCCACCAAAAACGGCCCGTATAACCACAACGAGTAGCCTAGCTCTATCCCAGCAGACATTTGGCTATACGAATCAGGCGTTAAACGGCCCATAGTGATGCACATTTGGTTAGATGAAACTTGACAAACATATTTACTATATACATATGAGGCGTTACTCAATGGCACTTCACTTGGTTCACATGTTCGGTTAGTGAAGTCGGGATTGAAAGGGTTGCATAGGGGTGGCATTGTTGGACCTGATTGGTTGTAATAAAATGGTGCATTGGTGGGTGCGAAATTGCTGTTTGTGACATTTGTTATGACCTCGTTGATCACGGTTACGAGTTGGACCGTGACTTGTTTGGTCCTCTTTGAGGTCTCGTTAGCTGTGGCCTTGTCTACACATGGAAGGATATTGTCTAGAGTCGTGTGAGCCGTTGGGTTTTGGACCCACTGGTTCATCGCCTCGCAGCTATCTGCGGTCACACTATTAAGGGCGTGTACACGCCGTTATCAAGTTAGTCATATATGTAGGTCGTTTAGAATAATCACAAGTGTTTCTAGGATGGTTTTTGAACTTGTTTTGGCTTATCGCAGGGTCTGTAGTTTAAGTAGCTATGTAGCATTGGAACGGGTACGGGGACGATACGAGAATAGGGAATGACAAAACTAAAAAATTTAAGATACAGGTATGGTAAATTTTCAGCAATAAAAAATTAAAATATATTAAACAAATTCCAAAATAGATATATATTGATCTAAAGTAGGGGTGCAAAAGAGCCGAGCAGCTTGCGAGCTACTCAAGCTCGGCTCGGTAAAAAGCTTTAAACGAGCCGAGCCTTATCGAGCCCGAGCTCGAGCCTGCCATGTGAAGCTCGTCAGGCTCGTCGAGCCTTATATCGAGCCTAAATAGAATATTAGTTTTATTAATATTTAATAATATTTACCCCCAATTTAAGCTTGTTTACTAAACGAGCCTTAGCCGAGTTTCATTAACGAGCTCCAAGCCTATTATTGATATTATTTTAATTTAATATATTAACTAATAAATAGTAAACGAGCCGAGCTCGACCTTAATAAATTTCTAACTAGCCGAGCTTGAGCTTTGAAAACAAATCTCCAAATGAGCTGAGCTTGAGCTCTTATAAGTTTTTCGAGGTCGAAATCGGGCTCGGCTTGGTGCGTTTGCACCCATATTGTAAAGTTTAAATTCTAAAAATACTGCATCTTCCAAATGTAATTAATTATCAATAATCATATCATTTTCAAATTTCAGTTCTTCTAGTGAGAGATCGGCAACCTCCAAAAACCCTACATCTTCCATTGAATCAAAAGCCAAATATGTATGGTTTATTTTTTAAATGGCCGGTTTTGGAATTTGAAAGGGTTAAAACCCTAAAATTAAATGGAAACGGGCTGGAAACGTTTAGAAAACGTCCCCATGAGATTTCCGTCCCCAATGAGTATCTGAGACGGGCACGGCCACGGCCACATAAGTGGCGTCCCCATGCTACATAGCTAAGTAGCAGACTTAATTAAAGTTCGGTAGTTAAAGGAGCATATTTGATTGGAGTCAAGAGACTCATCCTAGTTTTTTCTATGTCGGCTTATATGAGGAGATTTTCTTTCAAAATCCGATACTCTGCTTAACAAACTCCCATAAAAACACTTGTTGTTTACTAAAGTTTGACCTAGAAATCAAAATACGAACATTAGTTAACAAAATTATTGACAACAAATTACTTACTTGTGGAGACAAAGGAACACGCTGCATAATAGAAACGTGAGGGTGACAAAAACCCAACCAAATAAGACTAATCTGCAACCATTCAGTTTATTAATATAGATTCGTTTTATAACAAGAAAAAAAGCATTGAGGGAATTTCACTCACGTGTAAACCATGCGTTGCATGCCAAGGATGGAAAACACTGCAAGTAGGCATTTTAATTAAAAAAATGTCAATCAACCTTATAAAGTTTACCAGAAAAAGTGAAAATTTCATAAAATAAAAATTATTTTAAATTTGAATCTCTTACTTAAAAACCATCATTTTTTTTTTTTTTTTATATTTTTCAGTTATGATCTAAGTTATTGACAGGGAATCATTTATCATTGAAAGTTTTTAACCAGGGAGAATCATGTAAATAATTATTTTGAGTAACAAATTGTTAAAACAGTTACTTACGTTTTCTAGATAAGTTTATCAATTTTGTTTTGGATTTAATCTTGACTTGATATTAATATTATTTATTTAATATTTAGCTAGTTTATTAAGTAGTATTTAGTTTAGAGTATTTAGTGGTCATATTAAGTAAGGAGTTGAGAATTGGTTTTGGTTTGACCGATTTGCATGGGATGCACGTTGGAGTTTGTTGAATAAGACGTGGGCTCTTTGGATAGCTAGAAACGATAAGATTTTTAAAGAGAAAGATGTTAGAGTTGAAGAGATAGTAGCCAAAGTCAAGATCGTGTCCTTTTTGTGGCTTCGAAATAGATCTAGGTTCAAAAAGATTGTTTGGAATGACTGGCGGGTGAACCCGATGTACATGTTGTAGTTGCTTCGGCATCCGGTCCTTGTTTTGAGGACCAGTTGTGCGTTTTTTTAATGAAGTTCACCTTTAAAAAAAAAAACTTGTTTACTGTTAAGCTTATAGTAGGCTATATATATAGCCAAGTACCTTCATTCAATAAAGTAGCTCTTCATTCATTTTTTATATTTTATTTACATAAATTACGTGAGTGTTTGTAGTGTGTTTCAAAGGGGCCTGAACCAACATTTTGCTCACTACAAATGATTCCATTGTGTAGAATTGTATGGATCAATGCTTGCCATCTTCTCATTGATCTCGTCATAATATATATAACTCCTTAAACTTGGGGAGAAAGGAATTACAAAAAATAATCACAAGATAATCTATCTAAATTACATTAAGAATATTCTAGATATACTCTATTACACCCCCGCAGTCGAAACGGGAGGTTTCTGTATGTTGAGACTGGAACGAAAATCATCGAACAACACTCTTGGGAGGCCTTTGGTGAATATGTCCGCAATTTGAAATCTTGTCGGAGTATATAGAATTCGAGTTGTTCCTCTCTGTACATGCTCCCGAACAAAGTGAATATCCAACTCAATATGTTTGGTACGTTGATGTTGTACCGGGTTACCAGACAAATAAATAGCACTGATATTATCACAATAAACAAGAGTAGCAGATTTGACCAGGCGACACAGTTCAAGTAGAAGATTCCAGATCCAACAAACTTCAGCAACAACGTGGGCAACGGCTCGATATACCGCCTTGGCGCTCGAGCGGGATATAGTAGATGACGCTTGGAGGACCACGACAGTAGATTCGACCCCATGTACATGCAATAACCCGAAGTAGAATGACGCGTGTCAGGACAGCCTGCCCAATCTGCATCTGTGTAAGCACATAAAGATATATCCGAAGAGGTCGAAAGCGTAAGCCCATAATCAGCCATGCCTTTGACATACCGAATTATGTGTTTCAATGCATTCCAATGGTCAGTCTTTTGGTCATGCATATGCATACAAATTTGCTGAACTGCATAGCTTATGTCTGGTTTGGTGAATGTGAGGTACTGTAGAGCACCTGCAAGGCTTCTGTATAGAGTTGGATTGTCAAATGGCGGACTAGATGTGGCACTGAGCTTTGGTTTTGTATCAATCGGTGTTGCGACTGGATTGCATGAATCCATACTAGCGCGCGAGATGATATTTAAGGCATAAGATTGTTGTGATAAGAACATACCGGCAGTAGAACGGGAAACCTGGATACCTAGGAAGTAGGTGAGAGGTCCAAGATCTTTCATAGCAAATTCAGCCGCGAGGCTGCGAATAAGTCGCACATGTAGGGAATCTATGGAGGATGTGAGAATGATGTCATCCACATAGATGAGGAGGTAAGCAATGTCACCCCCGTGGTGAAAAGTAAATAGAGAATTATCACACTTGCTCTGAATAAAGCCAATAGAGAGCACAAAATCGGTGAACCTTTGATACCAAGCACGAGGAGCTTGTTTGAGGCTATAGAGAGATTTCCTAAGATGACATACATGATCAGGATAATCTTTGTGGCGAAAACCCATAGGCTGGTACGTGTAAACCGTCTCCAATAAGTTACCATACAAGAAGCCATTGGTGACGTCCAGCTAATGAATTGACCATGACTGTGAAAGGGCTGAGGTTAAAACGGTACGTAATGTGGCGGGTTTAACCACAGGACTGAAAGTTTTCTCCACAATCAATACTGACCTCTTGATTTCTACCATCACATACCAACAGAGCCTTATAACGTTTCAACGTGCCATCAGACCTGTATTTGTGGCGAAAAGCCACATACTACGAATCACATGTATATATTCCTGTATCGGGACAAGTTCCCAAGTCTTGTTTTTAATTAAAGCATTAAACTCGTTAGCCATGGCATCGTACCACTCTGGTTTGGACAAGGCCTCATGGGGGTGTTTTGGGGATTGGAACAATGATAGAGGTGGAAAGGTTAAATATTTGTTTTGGTTTGGTGATGCCTGACATAGCTCGGGTTTGCATTGTTCGGGTTGGGGGGGGGGGGGGATGGTGGTACGAGTATGGGACAGGTGGGGACGGTTGTGGGTGAATAGGGGAAACTGGTGATGATAGTTTAGTCTGAGATGGAAAGGTGGCTGGTGAGGAAGTCGAGTTTGATGGGCCGGTCGAATAATTAAGGTGGTCAGTAGGTAAATTAGAGGCATGAGGAAGTGGGTCCGATGGTGGGCTATTGGGAGGATGAGGTGAGGTAGCATCAATTGGGCCTGGGACTTGGATTATGTTTGGGCCGGTGGGATTAGGTGTAGATGGAGTAGGGGCTGTAGGATGGGATTGGGCTGGGAACATAAATTGAGGGTAGATTGGGTCATCAAGGAATTTGTAATTTTGGAGAGTGGGTTTTGGCTTTTTGGCAAAAGGAAAAATGGTTTCGTCAAAGAGGACGTGACGGTTAATGGTAATTTTCTTTGTTTTGAGGTCTAAACATTTGTAGCCGCGGTGGTTTGGTGGGTAACTAAGGAAAACACATAGGGTGGAGCGGAATTCCAATTTATGAATGGGAATAAGTGGGTAGCATAGGCAACCGAACACTCGAAGATGGTCATATGTTGGAAGGCATTTATAAAATAGTTGGTTGAGTGTTTGGAAGTGATGTATTTTTGTGGGAATGATATTGTGGAGGTAGGTTGCGGTTTCTAGGGCGTGTGACCAGTAAGTGTTTGGCATTAAGGAGTGGGCTAATAGTGTTCGGATGTGGTTGTTTATGATTCGAATCTTCTGCTCCGCTTTTCCATTTTGTGATGAGGTATGTGGGCAAGAAAAGCGAAATTTCATCACATGTTGGTTACAAAAGGTGTGAAATTGGTTATTGGCGCATTCATGACCGTTGTCACATTGCCATTGTGTGTGAACAAAGGTCGTGAATTTAGTAAACATGGTGAAAACATCGGATTTGTGGGCAATTGGGTAAGTCCATAGAATATTAGTGTAATCATATAAGAACAACACATAATACCGATGACCCGCATTACTAATAATGGGAGAGGTCCAAACATCACTATGCACAAGATCAAAAGGCATAAAAGTACTTATACTAGAATTAGAAAAGAAGAAGACGATTGTGTTTCCCAAAAGTACAAGCAGAACAAACTTTATTGTCTAAAGTACCACATTTAATAAATTTATTAGATTTCAAAGTTTGTAAAATAGTTGGGCTTGAGTGGACAAGTCGTTAATGCCAAGTATCTTGTGAAATGGCTGCAAAAGTGGACACAATGTTAAAGTTGGTGATGTTGGACGGGCTGAGAGTGTAGAGCTCCCCTGAGCTATTGCACCGTATGATAGGTTTTTTTTGGTCTGGAGATCCTTTATAGTAAAACCTTAAGGGTCAAATTCTATGGATAATTGATTATCAGTTGTAAAGCGGCGTACGGATATTAATTTTTTAACAAGGTTGGGTGCATATAGGACATTTTTTAGTTTAAAGGGTGGGAAAGGTGGGTGTATGGTAATGTCACCCTATCCAAGTATCGGAATAGTCTTACCATTACCAACAATAATATTACGAATAATGCTAGAATTAAAAATAGACGAAAATTTGTCATATTGAGGAGACATTGTACTTGAAGCGCCTGTATCCATTGTCCATGACGGGTTGTTGTGATGCAAAGCCAAGTTGTAGAGAGCCTGGGCTATATCAGTTGGACTATATCCTACATCATATGATTGGGCTGACTTGGATTGGGCCGGTTTGGATCCCAAAATACCTTGACCTGAATTAGAAGGTGGGCCGGCAGAATGCTTTTGGGCCGAGGAGTTCGGATAAGGGCAAGGAGGAGGCCAATTGTTCCACGGATGTGTTGAAGGTTGTGGGCTAGGCCAAGGGAAAAAGGGCCACGTAGAGGGAGGGTAGGAGGTTGGTAGTCCATAGGTAGTGGGATAGTTTTGTTGTGACCGACCTCGGCCAAAAGAGATGAAATTAGGATTAGAATAGTGCATGGCTCTTGAAGGAATAATTATGAAAACAAATATAGCTATATTATTATCTATCTATCTATATATATAAAAGCAAACGTATATGCTGACGTGGCGTGCAATGGAGGCCTTAATCTCCCCTTGAGAGTGCCACGTGGCATCATAATTGAAAGATTTTAGTGTTTTTGAACTATTTCCTTTTTTAATTAAAAAAAAAGATAAACATAAAACCTTAAATTAAATTGAGTTATTTTAGAAAAAAAAAGAATTTAAAAATAAATTTAAAATTTTCTCTCTCATGTTTCCTCCCATAATTTTTAAACGTTTATATCTTTTATATACGTGATTTTTTAAAGAAAAAAATTACACCAAATTAACGAGCGTTTTATTATCTTTCCAACGAATACCATAGTCCTATATAAAAAACGGAGAAAAATCGAATATTTTTTGTGGGGTTTCGTTCATACAGGAAAAAAACACACAAAGTGTTCATGTTATTCATTAATCATGTTTTTTCTTTTAAACCAGGTTCTTATCTACGATGTTGAAAATCAGCCTAATCGCCATGTTATCATTGGAATTTTACTAGGTATACTTCATCAAGAGAAGTTAGGAGAAAGAATCGCGCAACACTGCAACACATGGTGTCACCTTATAGCAAGGTTATTTGTTTTATTTATTTAATTACAAGAGTAATAATTATTATTATTAGTATTAGTATTATTAGAATGGTTATATTTTTCAACCTCGGGACGCTTCTGGAAAGAATTGATAGTTGCTGACGTGGCGTTCAATAGTGGCCTTAACCATCCCTTGATTATGCCACGTGGCATAATGAGATGCAATGATTACAACTTCCAACTTATGTGTTTGTTTAGTTAATTAGGTTAGGAATTATAAGAGCCATTAGAATGTGAGAAATTAGAGAGATGTGATGAGTTTTTTAATAGTTGCAGCTTACATAAGTGATTCTTTAGATGATTACTGATTAGGTTTTAGATTAGGGAATATGAGTTATTACTGATTAGAATACTATGAACATGCAATGATTGAGAGATTTTGTGGTTAGTTAACTTGAGCCATTTGCAATAGGTTATCACGTAAAATTAGATTTTTCAACCCCGGGACCCTCCCGGGGTAATCAGCTAGTTATTAATATAATAAGGAAGAGATAGGCGGCAGAAGGTTATGAAGGAATAATTATGAAGACGAGGAAACCGAAGTCAAGATCAGCGTATTATTATTAACATAATAGGTGCATCACCACCACCACCACTATTATTAATATAATAGGTGTATTATTATTATTATTGATATAATAGGGAAGAGGCTGAAAAGAAAAAAAAATAAAGAAGAAGTGAAGCAACCGAAATAATAAGGAAGGAAAGTAAAGCAGAGATCGAAGGTGGGGAAGAGAAGAAAGGAGGAGGAGAAGAGCTAGGTCAGAGAAACCTGCTCTGATACCATGTAGAATTGTATGGATCAATGTTTGCCCTCTTCTCATTGATCTCATCATAACATATACAACTCCCTAAACTTGAGAAGAAAGGAATTACTAAAAATAATTACAAGATAATATACCTAAATTACATTAAGAATATTCTAGATTTATACTCTATTAATATGTAATAACATGCGTCATTGCCAAGATTACGACAATGACACAAATTATGACAAATTTTTGCTTCAGTTATAACATGTGTCATTGTTTAGTAGGAAGTATTGCCCTAATGCCTTATCGTTGTTAAAGTAGGGAGGCTGGCGTGAGGCATTCTCGGTGGAGATTTCCATCGACATGGGCAAGTACCGACTGTGACGTGGAGGATTTTGATTGGGCCACAAAAGGTAGTCTACATCGGTAAATACAATATTTTTTTTTTCATTTTAAATTAACAATTAATTCAAATTTAGCCAATTCAAATTTACCTATTTACTAACCTTTTCTTCACTTTTTTCTCCACATCTTCTGCACTGTTTTGTCCACCGTCTTCACCACCCTAAATTCTATTACTCAACTATGATCCTTTGAATCGAGGAAGAGCAGATCACCTTAGTGACAACTTGGATAGATTTGACCACACGTCATTCAGGAATTCAAGGACTTAGTCGGTGATCCAAACCAAACCACCGACTCACGCAACCACAAGACCAATCTTCCAAACAAGTGCCAACGATTCGAGGGTCTCCACCAAACAACCTTGCAACAAGTACCCGCCGATACCCCCAAGCACGAGGTTGTTGCACTCACAAAAATCGTGTACGAATTTCGAAACGGTGGTGAATTTTCTCACGTATCGCCATGGCAAATGATCAAGCCGGCAATAGATTAGGTTTCTAGTTATGTTTATTATGTTTAGATTAGGTTAGGTTAACTTTTATGTATTGTTTTTATTTGTAGCTTATATTAAGTTTAGTATACAGTGTTAAGTTTATTTAGTTACTTTCATTATTACTTAAAAAAAAAACTTGAGGTGACGTGGAGGCCATCCAACCACCATCCATGCCACCACCACCTTATGCATTTTTGGTTTTAGAGGGCAATTCCACCTTAAATGAGGTGAAGGCCAAACGTCGGTGAATACCACATGTTAGTCCATGTCCCTCTCAAACATGACACACCGTGTAGTTGGAGAGATCAATAACACATGAGTGACAATCATAGACAAGGGTAGGTGCTAAGCGTGTTTTTTTTTAAATATTTTTATCCAAGTTTTATTAATAAGCTTGTTTTATTTTATAAACAATTTGATTGATTTTATAAACAAATTGAACTTATAAGTTTTTTTTTATATAAATGGCGTTCCTTTTGTTTTAAATTATATAATATTTATATTTATATTTATATTTATACAATACTAAATTAAACAAGTTATTAAAATAAATAAAATGGTTACATGAAATAAATATAAAAACAAACGATTATTGAAAATAAATTGAATTACAAGTTTTGTCCTTTAGGTATATACCTGATTGCAAAGAATGTCCTTTAACTTTAAAATTGATTAGTTTTGTCTTTTATCTTTTAAAATCTTGCACGTTATGTCCTTTATGGCTAACCCGGTTAGTTTTCTCAGTTAAATCATGTCACATGACCTGCACATGAGGGTATTATAGTAAAATCATCCACCCCTCTTACGTTCTTCCCCAAATTTGCAGATTATAAACCCTAGACTAGATTAGCACCATCACAACCACTCACCACCACCACCACCACCAACCCACAATCACTACCAACCCCTCACACCTGAATGCTCTGACTAGCTTTTGGATCTAAACATCATATTATCCTTCAAATAATGGGCACCAAGCAAGGAAGAAGAAACAGCTAACGTCACTTGGTAGTCCAAAAGGGTCGAAAAACCTTAACCATTAGCGACCAATTGCATGATTAATGAATTAATTATTATTATTTTATTGATGAGTCTCTTCATTCATTTCATGCCTTTTCTTTTCATTTTCGTTTATTTTTACGCATTTTGAAATTCTAGGGCTTACAAACTTCAAATTGCTTGCTCATATCCTTTAAATGTTTCTTATATGTGTTTCGTTTGTTTTAAGTTATTATTATAATCATTTAGTAATAGATAAAGTAAGCTTAACTCGTGTTGCTGATTACATTACTGTAAGTAAATCAATTAATAATTAACACAGTTCTTATATGCATAAGGAATTGGTTATTCTCATCACAATTAAGAAGCATGCCCATACTAATGTATGAACTTTTTCTTTGAATTGACATAATAATGGGATTGTGGGTTGGTGGTGGTGAGTGGTTGTGATGGTGTCATTCTAGTCTAGGGTTTATAATCAGCATATTTGGGGAAGAACATAAGAGGGGTGAGTGATTTTACTATAATACCCTCATGTGCAGGTCATGTGACATGGTTTAACTGAGAAAACTAACCGAGTTAGCCATAAATGACATAACGTGCAAGATTTTAAAAGATAAAAGGACAAAACCAATCAATTTTAAAGTTAAAGGACATTCTTTGCAATCAGGTATATACCTAAAGGACAAAGCTTATAATTCAGTCTTGAAAATATATGAACATTTGTGGGATATTGAATGGATTGAATAATTTGTGGAGTGCACATGCTTAAAACATGCGAAAATAAACTCATTCTGAATCAAAGAAACTTACTGAATCCAAGAAACGTCAAAAGCAGCATCACCAAGGATATAACAATCAACATTATTCTCCTACAAGAACACATACCTATTAAACGTCTATAAAATTAAAATAAAGGTATCATATACCTTCGGTAGGGTTTTTACCCGAGGCAGATAAGGTTGGTTTGACCCAAAAATGTCAACGGAGCCGTTAGTACTCCAAAATGTATATTTTATGGCCACATACCACATCCGGTCCCTAAACTTGGGTCAAACCATCCTATCCATTTTCGGTCGTTTGACCAAAACCCTAGTGTGGGCTCATACAACATAGGTGTATGAAACATACACAGTTCTAAGGATTTTCTGAAAGTCTTTTTTATTCTCTTCGGTTCTCTTAGATAATTCAATAGCCGAAGCATTAAGCTTGGTTTGTATCTCATCAATGTCAGCTTGCATATCAACCGGCAAAAACACTTGTGCAACGGCTATTTTCTTGGCAGCAGCAAGATCACCCGACACGTTACCTAGTGTTTTCGCAGTTACTTCTGCTTGATGAGTGATATATTTCAATGCTTTGGTTGTACTCGAGTGAAATTTCCCCTGACCCATGAATAAAACAATGCATCCAATACTACAAAACAAATGAATTAAAATGGTGAGTTGTTACGTAATTAGAAATCAGTTTGGGGATTTAATTTAGATGGTGATTACGTACATTGTGGTGATGGTGAAAAGAATTAGAAGAATGAGAGATAGAGTGTAAGCGGTTTTCGAATAGCCATATGGTTCTTTCCGGCAACAGTAGCAGAAGCATGTTATAGATAAGAATAGACCAAAGATCACGAACCAAACTGCGCCCACCGCGAAGAACGGTGCACCCGTGAACACCACTGACTGAACCATACGTGCATGCACACATAAGAATAATCATCAAATTGTTTACTATTAAAGAATTAAATGTTTTAGTTAATACAATTATAGAGAAATAAATACAGAAAAATGCATGATCATCTTGTGTTTTTTTTCGGCAGTATTTGAATTAATCACAATATTTTGAAAGTAATTTTTGACAATTAACATCACATTTCCCTCATTTCATTGCATGCGTATATTTTTGTCACAATCATCCCTTCATTGCATGCATAGGTTTTGGAGTGTTTTTTTGGCAGTTGTCCTAATATCATATTTTTTATTTATTAACTTATTTAAATTATATTAAAAAATACTTTATTAAAATAAATAATTTAGTTATGAAATATTAGTTTACAACATGATATTTAACTTGAGACTTGATGAATTTATAATTGTAAAACAAATGAATTGCTAGAGTTTGTTATCACAAATACATGATATTATAATGGCCCCTAAATATAACGTGAAAGCGAAAAAAAAAAAAAAAAAAAAACTAAAAACTAGAAACCACAGACTGTATTCTCGTTTACATGGGATTGCATGCATATTCAAATAGAATCAAGATTAATGTTACATAAAATCCATATTCTGAAAATACTTTACATTTTTCTTTCGTGGAATATATGTTGTAAAACACATATAGGCACACATGGTTTAATTTTTGTAAATTAGATGGTAAATAAATTAATTAGTTAGGTTAATGGGTTCTTCCAAGCAATTATGGGTTTAGTTTGCTCGATCTTGTAATATTAGAGTCATGATGATTAATGGGTTTTGAATTTTTTTATGAACATTTTGACATTTTAAGAAATATGTGTCGGTATATCTTGTTGCATGTTTACTTATACGGTAAATTTCCTATAAAAAATTAACTGAAATTTAGAATCAAATAAAAGAAGAATCAAGAAATTTACAGCCCAATAATGGCGCTCTCCAATGTTCCATCCTCCTCTGTATATCCTGAATTTGTTAAGAGGATCTTTTCTTGTTGTTCTTTCTTGAGCCAAAACAAGTGATGCATTCCCATTGTTCTGATCATCCCCAAGCAGCCTCTTACTCCCTACAAAATCAAAAGAATTGAAAAAAATAACAATATTTATCATCATCTTTAAAATCCCTGAAATTATTTGCAAGAAAAAAAAACACATTTTCTTGATGAATCTAAAACAGAATCAAGAAAATAATTTTGAAGAACCTAGACTCTGTGTTGATTGGGGGATGGTGAAATGGGTTTCTGCATTTGATAAAAAGAAACAAAAGGCAAGAAAAAGAAGAAGAAAAGAAACCCTTTTTAGCATTATGATCTTAAAAGCTTTGTTTATTTGGGTTTGAAGGTGGTGTGCTTTCAAGAATACACTTGAGCCATACAAAATTAAATGGGGGCCGAAATTTGCTCTAGGAATTTCTTTTATAGGGATTTTGACATGTAATTAAGGTTTTCCTTCACATAAACAAATGTCAAGTTGAGTATGAAAGAGAAAGAAACATTGTGAAATTAAAACTAATAATCAAATTGTATGAAAGATGTCACTTCATGAAAACAAGCCTTAAAAGTCATTGTTAGTGATAACTCGGGTCGCCACTAAAGCCTCTAACGGTGACTTATCGTCGCTATTAAGTCGTCGTTATTACTTCGTCGCTAAAGCTCCACGTGTCGCCAGTATTACTCTTATCACCGCTAGTCTGTTAACATTTAGCGGCGACAACTCGCTGCTAATGCTTCGTCCACGTGGCAAAATCTGAAACCATTAGCTGTGCGACAAAATTGCCGCTAAAAGTTAATTCTTTTTTTTTCATATATATATATATATATATATATATATTTGTTTTTCCTGCATTTTTTTATACAAAACCCTACCAAATTTCTTGGTTCTAGACACAAAAAATAAAAAACCATAAAATTAATTACATAAACATCACAAACGTCATCACCATATTTGGTTTAAAGTCACAAACGTTTTAAAATATCTTAAAAACATAAAAGTCGTCGACTGCCTATCGCCGCCATCATCATTGCCATCATCTCCTTCATAATCTTCGTTTCCAAAGTTTAGTGCCTTAAATTTGCATACCAACAAACATATATATACCAAATTAACAAGTCGTCGCCATTGAATGAAAAACTAATCATAAGTACTAAGTTAATAATACTATTAACATTTACCAAACTACTTTTTTTAAAGGTATGGATAAGTGGTGAAAGCCTTGTCCGTGAAAGCCAGCTACCCAAGTTTGAACCCCTAGAATCCCACACGCCGGTCAGTTTCAACCCCTATTGGAATTATTTTTTGATAGACAGTAGGAGTCGAACTTGGGATCCCTGCAAGGTGGGAACCTCCAAAGGAGTAAATCCCCTACCTCTACCACTGGGCTGTGGCTAGAGGTGTTCAAAACCGGATATCTAAAAATTCGGATATCCGAATATCCGATTTTATTATAATATATTTTATTTTATATGTTTTATATATAAATTTTAAGATATTTTCGGATAGTTCGGATATATTTCGGATATTTTCAAATATTTCGGATATTTTTTTTATATCTTTGGATTTTTTCGGATATTCGGATATTTTGGATATCCGAAAAAAAACTTTTATAAATTTTCGGATATCTGAAATATCCGAAAATTTTTAAAATCACTATTCGAATCCGAAAATTCGAATATTCGGAGATCCGGTTTTCGGATAGTTTCGGATTCGGATATTTTTTAACACCCCTAGCTATGGCTTCATTGGCATTTTACCAAACTACTAATAACTAATAATACTACCAACATTTTTCAAACTATTAATAAATATCAACATTTACCAAACTACTAATACTACCAACATTTACCAAACTACTAATAACTACCAACATTAACCAAATTTATCAACATTTACCAAACTAGTAATACTATCAACATTAACCCAATTTACAAACATTTACCAAACTACAAATAGTAGCGACCAACATTTACTAACATAAAATTCGCCGGTATTGTTTTTAAAATAAAATAAGTTAGTTTACCTGTGTAAATTGTGGTGAAGGCATATGCTCTGTCTGCCTTGCAAAAGTTAAGTCTTTGTCGAACAAGGTTTAGGCCAATCCCACGAACATGTCCACGCAGGGTACCCATCACATTTCCAAATATCCCAACCTTTTCCACCTGCTGTGAGGAACTACCTTCTTTATTTAAGCGTTGAGTTTAGGAGTCAAACTCTGCCACTAACTTAAACTGTATTTTACAAAGAAGGTTTAACTTATTTAATTGAGGAGTTAATTGCCAATTTAGTCCCTGAGGTTTGTCAAAAATTGTCACTTTCATCCAAATCTTTTTTTTGTTACATCTGTGTCCCTGTGGTTTCATTTCTTTGCCATTTTAGTTATCAGCACTAACTCAGTTAAAAAAACCCAGTTAAGTCAGGGGCATTTTTGTCCATGATACACCAAACATTTTTCTTTTGCCATTTTCATCCAAAAAATATTTAATTAATAAAAAAATAATAAACAACATAAACAAAAAATTATACACATCAATCCTCTTTTCCAGAATCATCATTTGTTGTAACAATCCGGTCATACGGCCCAAAAATTTCTGCGTTTATATTATTATTTTATAATAAAATAAAAACCAAACCATTTAATATTACCAGAATATACGTTACAAGACCAAATTAATACGCGAATCAAACCCGAACCCGACCCGATCGAACCAGGTGAGTCATCAAGAGGAGGACACTTGTCCTCCCCTCTTCATGACACACCTCACACTTGTTTTTATAAAAAACCACCTACACACATCTGTGTGTTTACTAAACACTCACACACACTTATACACATAGAGAGAAAGAGAGAGAACAGGAGGAAGAAGCAGGAGGCTGACCATCACCTCCCACGAAGACCAACGGAGGTGGAGCTCCGGCTAATCGACACAACACTCTGTAACACCCCAACCGATGGCGGAAACATCGAGGTGTCACGTAGTGACGATTGTTCAATAGCTCATGGACTAAAAGTGTAAATTTTGATATATTGATTAAGTAGTTTATTACATTGAAAGAAAAATACAAGATACAATAATTCTAAAGTGACAACTAAAACTAAAATACAATGAAACCAAAATCTAAGTAAAAATTCCAAAAGCTTAAAAGTCATCTCATAAATAACCTGAAACATGTACGAAAATAGTATATGTCAATACAAAAATGTATTGGTGAGCATACCCGTTTGATATATATAGTATAAAAATGTTTCGCAATTCATGTGTTGTATACCGTTTGCAAATATGTAATAAGTAATATCCGTTCAAAACCAAACCTGAGAATAATGACTAACACATGACTAACCAACTGAATAATGAATTAACAAGACAATGACCAAGATTCTCTCAACAGAGTCTCAAGGGGGTATACCATAGTACTATTCATTGAAAAGCTAGGCCGCCCAGCGGTTAATGATTTTGACAAGTCATAGACACACAAATTAACATAAAGCAAACACACATGAGAATTGCATTTAGTAAAAGAAATAGAAACTTGATTGTAAGTACATGAGTCACCCCAAAATGTAAAATAGTAAAAAGGGGAAAGATATACTCACTTGTACGCGAAAAGCAAACGCAAGCATATAGCAACCATTAGCAAAGTCTGAAGATGTATGTGTGCATCACGCTACCCATGCCCTAAAGTATACATTATCACTTTATGGTCTATATGAGTGTTTCTAGTGTGCATGTTGGTTACGTATCCTATTCACCCAACTAAACTGATCATGATTTACTAGTTATGTTTCCAAATGTTGTAACTCAACGACTGTTGAAATATAGTGTAAAACTTCTTAAAAACATATATTTATATGGAATATATATATATATATATATATATATATATATACACGATTATATGGTAAAATGTCACAACACAAACTTGTACTCTTGTATGTGAATCATGTTTGGGGTTTATTTATTTATTTAACAAATAATAATATTTATTTTAACCCGAGTCATAACTAGCATAAAAGACATCAAGATTTCTTCATTTTCTTTAACTTTTAAAATCATGATTTACATATAAAAGTTTATAGAAAACGAATAACTTATTTTTATAAATTTGACCTTGCATGAATAAATAAAACAATTAATCAATATGCCAAGACCTTTGTAGTTTGTCTAAAATCATGTATAATGTTTATATATATATATATATACCAAAAAATGGATAAGTGTAGTGACCCAATATTTAGTTCCTTGTGAAAAATTAACATCATGTGTATGTATATATATTTTGACATCAAAAGTAATTATTATTGTGTGAACATGTTTGTTTGAAAAAAAATCATGGATGAAAGATTAGCCTTTATGTATTGTTATAAGAAAACATTTACTATATAAATGTGTTGGGTGACAAAGATTCGTTCTAGAAAAATGTATATAAAATATAAATAAAAAGTACAGATGAAAACCATACCAAAAACTAGTAGGAAACAAGGGTTTAAGACTTGATACTTGAGAACATAAAACTTGAACTGGAAATGATGAGAGAGACGGGTTTAGTGGTGTGTGTGTGTTTGGTGGGATGTTGAGTCGGAGTGGTGAGGTTGGAGGTCGTGACCGTAAGCAATGGGGATACAAAGATGATGTGTGGCATGTGAGCTTGTAGTTGCCGTTTGCATATATAAAAGCCAAGTATTGTAACATATATATTTTTATATATATATATATATTAAAAGTTGTCATTCTTAATTTTGTCTTAAATTTCAATAATGTTAGGTTAGTAACAAAAAATGAAACATACGTTAAGCATTGAAAGGTCATAATGAGCATTTATGTCAAAGTTTTATGTTCTCATATTCATGTTTTTTTCCTACATGGATTGTTTTTTTTCATATGTTATATATATATATATATATATATATATATATATATTTAGTATTATTATTATTAGCCCATTTACTTTATGAAATCTAAAATGTTAAATAATAATTAGTAAATAAAACGTTTAAATTAAAGATTTAAAAGTAACTCACGTTTTAACAGACTTGAAAACGTTGAAAGGTATAGGGACTATAACGGAAATATTTGAAGGGCTATTATTGTCAATTAGATGAATGACGAGGGTGACGGATGTCACACACTCACACACCCATATATGTTCGGTGGAGAGAGAAAGAACCCGAGAGCTAGAGAGAAAGAGAGGGGACAGAGCAGGAGAACCGGATGGTGTCCGACCGCTGCCAGCGGCGGATCACCCATCTCCATCACCACCTATCCACACACCACCACACATAACTAATCTGATGGTTTAGAAGGAAGAGGAACCGGATGAAGAAGAGGGAAAGACCAGGAAACCGTCGGCCACCACTGACGGCGGAGCTGTGGCATTGCAACCCCTTATCAAGTCTGATGGTGGCTGCAGATCCAAGGATGTTGACGGTAAGGGTTATTATTGGGTTTAGATGATTCCTGTTCAGGTTAGAGTTCTGATTTTGGGGACTCCAGGTATGGATGACGACTAGGATGGCATTGATTTTGTTAAGGGAGCCAGTGCAGGGAGGAGCCACGACGAAGTCACCATAGTTTAAGAATTTGGCGAGGTCTGTAAGTGGCAATTTGGATGAAAATGGCAAAAGAAAAACGTTTGGTGTGTATGGACAAAAATGCCCCCGATTTAACTGGGTTTTTGTTAACTGAGTTAGTGTTGATGACTAAAATGGCAAAGAAATGAAACCACAGGGACACAGATGTAACAAAAAAAAGATTTGGATGAAAGTGGCAATTTTTGACAAACCTCAGGGACTAAATTGGCAATTAACTCTTTAATTGAGGGTTTAGAGGCAATTTGTTGGCCTATCTTCTTAAATAACTCAGGCCATTCAATGTGGTTGTCCTGGAAGGATCGTGGGTAGAACTAGTTTTTATGGCCACGAACTCTACACCGCCCTAGTGCCTTGTCGTCGTGGAAAGCTCCACGAGCTCTACGAAAGGGAAGTAGTCGTTGGGAAGGTGGAGAACAGTAAGAACGAAAACGGTGAAATTTAAAAGAAAAATATCATTTTTCATTTATTTAACCTTTTCACCTATTTAACTTTTTCAAAATACACAAATTTTTATCCAATCTTTATCATTCTACAACCCTACTACTACGATTTTTATAAAAAAAAACTTATAATGGATTCAAACCAACCACCAACACCAAACATATATCCGTCTATTTATTCATGGGGTGGGTTTTCGTCAAGCTCCGAATGCGTTTCACCGAATGCGTTTCAGTTGCATATGCATATGCATATGCAATAACAACAACAACAACAACAACTAGAACAACCACAATAAACACCCCTGCGCTAACCATCTCAAGAAGTCGGGTATGATTTAGTTTCCCTAACCCAAAAAGATGAAGTGGAATTTGTGCCTGAAACAAAACAAAAAAAATCCAAAAAACCAAAGAGAGACGGCCGGCAAGAGAACACGCCCAAGATAAAACAACGCAAGGAGAGAAGGCATGAAATGGACGCCGACCGAGGATAAAATAGTGGCCAGAGCATGGGTTAATTTTTCTACGTATCCTATTAAAGGTTTATTTTTTTCAATTATATATCTTATTATTTTTTATTAAAATTTTTCCAACTAATAATCAAATTTGTATGAAGAATAGCTAACGCACAAAAAGGAGATGGGCTCTAGCAGGACTGGTCCTTAGGATTCAGGTGCCCTGGCAAAGCCCGGGAAAAATGTGCCGATTAGGCTTATAAGTTATATTTTTAAATGGGTACCGAGCATATAAGTTTTAAATGAGCCACAATAGAAGTTTTTCAAGTTTTAAACGGGCTTAAGTATAAGTTTTTAAGTTTTAGATGAGTTCTATATTAAAACTAGCAGATTATACACCACTTTCGTGACAGGTGGCAAACAACGTAGATACATTTATATAGCTTCATAAGTTAATAAAGTTAATTAAAAATATAGTAACATAATTTAAAATGCTTACATTCAAGAGGGTTAAAAAAATGAAGGCAATATAAAAGAAAAAGAAAAAGGTATGGTAGTGAAGGGTGGGAATTGAACCAGCCTCTAATTAGTTATACTAGTAGGAATGCCCGCGCATTGCTGCGGGTGTGTTTATTTTGTTGCCTCATAGGTGTTGTTGGGGTTTGTAGGGTGAGTATCGCGTTTGTGGATGATTTGTTATCATGACATGGGTGTGCATTAGTCGTTGAGTGTCTTGAAAAAGTTTGTAAAGTTACATGCTATTTGGATGCGTTTTCTAATAATCGTGTGAAATTTCGACATTTATAAAACTATACTATACATAAACAAGTCTCTATAACATAGATTTTTAATAGAGTCGAACGTAACATAGAGTTAAAAAAAGTAGACTATATACGTCTTATGATGCGTTCAACCCATTTGACTCATTTCCATTTTTACTTAAAGAAAACTACTTGATTCCATTTGTTGTTTTAGTGGCGCTTCAATCGTTGATTGATGCAACAAAACAATTTCAAATATTACCAAGTAAGCTCATTTGCACTCTTCTTAATATCTTTTTATTTCTTATTGCTCTCATTAAGTATAATTATTGTTTTAAGATGTGATTAATCAAATCTACCTAAATTTGACATGGGTAATAGCTGCCATTTGCCTCATTTGCTTCAGTCCCTTGATCGTCTTCATTTATGGGTCCTATTTATATCATATTTGGTGATGGTTAAATATGCTTAAGGTCCTATATTGTGTGAGTGTGTGTGTGTGTGTGTGTGTGTGTATATATATATATATATATATATATATAGGGGAAAGGGATTAAAGAAACCCTCTAAAACGAAGAAACTCCCGAAAACCCAACTAGTGGACCACATTGCTCCACATCACCCTCTATTATTTTAATTAATGAGGGTAATATAGTATTTTTACCCTTCCCTCTCTTTTTCTAATTTGAATTTTCTCTCTCCCCCTCCTATATAAACAACTCCCTCTCTGTCTCTCTTCATCTCTCTTCCACCATCTTCAAGATTAATCCCACCACCACCACCCCCACCGCCACCGCCACCTCCACTGCCACCACCGCCACCGCCACTGCCACCGCCACCGCCACCACCACCACCACCACCTCACGATGAGTCTTCTGCATCGTCTTCTTCGTCGTCGTCGTCTGGTTCGATGACTGAGTCTTGACCTGACCCGAGTACAAGCCACAACCAAAACCATCCTGACCACCACACTTCTCTGTTTCTGATTTGAAGAAGGTTAGAGCTAGCCTTGTTATATTATAAGGTTTGTTGTCTTTATTATTTTGGTAATGGCAATTGTAATATTATATTAAATGTGGGAATAGAGCATTTCTTCCAGCTCCACTACCTGTTTTTCAAGGGAATTTTGTGGCTATTATTTTATTATTAGTATTAGGATGAAAGACTACCTTTTGCTTTTGATAGGAGAATATGAAATGATGCGTGTGAAGGATGTTGAGGACTTGTTGGATGGAAACTTCAAGTTGCAGCAAAGTCTTCTTATACCTTCATACTTGCAATATTACTCCCTCTATTTTATATTTTCTTTATTTTTCATCCCTGATGATTCCTTTTTAACATCTTTAGTCCCTCATTTTAGTAAACTACATGTAACTAAATTGGATCCTTCAATTAGCACTTCGTTTTAAATTGATAGCTTCTGTTTGGATATTGTAATTTATTATTTTGTAATTTATTATTTTGGTAGATAGCAAAATTACGATAATGGTTACATTCTATTTTTTTTAGGTTTGATAAATGATAATTTTTTAAGGTTTGATAAATGATAATATTGATTAATAATATTATTATTCTGGAAGTAATAATAATAATATTGGTTTGGAGATGGATTGGTTAGTATGTTTTTTT
The DNA here is from genome assembly GCA_028751855.1 of Ambrosia trifida. NCBI lineage: Eukaryota > Viridiplantae > Streptophyta > Magnoliopsida > Asterales > Asteraceae > Ambrosia > Ambrosia trifida. The sequence goes on along the minus strand of CM054125.1, from coordinate 126,513,733 downwards.
ATGTGTAATATTGATTAATAATAATAATATCGGTTTGGAGATGGATCGGTTAGTATGTTTTTTATGTGTAATATTGATTAATAATAATAATAATAATAATAATAATAATAATAATAATAATAATAATAATAATAATAATAATATTGGTTTGTAGATGGATCGGTTAGTATGTAAACCTACGTGTTAACATGATTAGTTATGGTGTTACATACGAAACAGATGCAAAAGTGATTATTAATATGTTTTTTAATCAAAATTGGTGAATTTTGTCTCTTAACATATGCAACAATATGTCTGATTTGTTTTTTACCAGTATGTGCATGTTTGTATGAGTATTATAATGTGTGGAATGTATGTTTGCATCTGTTTCCTATATTGCGTTTGTTTCGTATGTAACAGCAGAACTAACTTGGTATAAATTAGTTTCTGATTTTTTTACCAGATACAAAGGTTTGATTTTTTGACTTTCATCAGTTACACGTGGGATCAAATCTATGTTGCGTCTGTTTCGTATGTAACAGCAGAACTAAGTTGGTATAAATTAGCTTCTGATTTTTTTTACCATATATTGATTAAAACAAAAGTCACTAATCATTGGATCAAATCTATGTTTGCGTATGTTTCGTATGTAACAGCAGAACTAAGTTGCTATCAGTTTCGTATGTTTGATAATCTTGATAACTAAATGTATAAAACAATGTTTTTTTGTATCAGTTTCGTATGTTTTTTTGTAATCCAGTTGGTTAACATACGTTAAGCGGGGGGGGGGGGGGGGGTCTTTTACATGTAAATTGATGATTTTTGTTTTATTTTTGCAGGTGAGCATATTTTTTGCATTAATGATGAAGATGATTATCAAGAATGAAGTGTGGACAATTTTTTTTTTGTTTGTTTATGATAGTTTTTTTAGCATTTGTTGATTTTGTAATGACCGTTTTGTTTGTTTTTAGCACTTTGTAAGAAACAATTCTTGTTTACATTTGAATGTTTTTTGATCTATAAAGTTTTTAGCACTTTGTAATGACCGTTTTGTTTGTTTTTAGCACTTTGTAAGTAACAAAATACCTATAACCATATCAATTCTCGTTACGTATGCAACAATTCAGGTGCTGGTACAATAAAACGAAAAAAAATATGGTCTAATAAAAAAATAATAAATCAGCATTTTTTAAATATGAGACCAGAGTCTGTGCAATTTTAACGTACGCAACACTGCATATGTTACATATGTAACATGACGTGCTGACAGATTTAGGACCATGGTCACAAAAGTATGAGAGAGATGATGTGACATGTGTGGGGTCCACTTGTCATATGTGCTTTTTCAGAAAATGACATTTGACCATTGTGCCCTTTTTTTGTCATCTACCTTAATAAATCTATAAAAATAATCTAGAATGAATCTTGACCATCCATCTACTTTGATCAATGGCTCACAATGAGTTTACAAGGTTTCTTCAATTTAGGTGGGTTTTTATTTTAACCACCCCCTATATATATATAAGTTTAGGATCCTGTACAAAGTACATTTTTCGTGAGAAGTGTGAGAAGGACTAAGAATTGACATGTAGACATCATGTTTTGGATTTAGGAATGATGTTTTAGGTTGTTTTAACTTGAAAAACACCAAACACAACAATCTAAAACACAATACAATGTATTATAGTTATTAAATTTAAAAAACAGCTAGAAGACACTACTTAACGCTTAAAACACACTGCTAATGTTCTTAGCATGGTGTTTTAAGTTTTAAGCCTAAAATATATTGTTTTCGGTTTTTAATTGTTATGTTTGGTGTTTTTATAGGCAAAACAATCCATAACATCACGACTAAGTTCAAAAAATGATGCTTAAGTATCAATTTTTAATACTTCTCACACTTCTCACAAAAAAACCACTTTGTACACGATCTTGACCCTGTATATATATATATATATATATATATATATATATATATATATATATATATATATATATATATATAAATAGACAGAATCTGAATAAGTGAAGAAAATAGTACAAACATTGACATTTTAAGTTTATTAAGTTGAAATTTAAACAAATTTTGTACATTCATATAGTAACGAAAAATGATCAATATTTTACGTTTATTAAAGGGGAATAAAAGTTTCAAGTTTCCAATTTTAACATGTAATCATTCAGTTTCAAGATGAGGTTATGACTATACCTCTTGCTGAAAAGTAAGATACACTATACCCGTATTGAATGCAGACCTTCCAAAGCCGTAACTGTTCAACCAGTAAAGCTGATAAAAGTTTTGAATTTTTCTGTTTCAATATTCATCTAGTGATCAAGAGAAAACGCACAACGATACAAATGCCACATCAACTTCTGGAATATTCCACCGTTTACAAATTCCACACACCTTTTTCTCTCTGATTGAGCCAGTACCTTTTAACATAACAAGATCCAGAAAGGGAAAATCACCAAAATGACCCGTTGACTAAGGGTTTTGTCAAAATGGTTCCTTCCTGTCTCTTTGGAGAGACGGGTCACGGTTCCTAAAGAGACTGAACCGTCTCCCGAGACGGTTTAGTCTACAACCAATACATACGCAACACGTGGCCGACCTGGATCCCGAAGCCCTTGTGGCGTCTCGGGAGACGTGTCAGAGCCGCCAAGACGGCTCCCGTGGGCCCTAGAGACGTCTCACTGACTGCCGGGCTCAAGCCGTCTTCGGCTAGGCTTGAGCCATCTCGGGAACCACACCGAAGACGTCTCCGGAGACGTCTCAGAGCTGCAAAAGACGTTTTCGGTGGAGACGTTTCACATTTCCCCAGCCGTCTCCCTAGACGGCTTAGGGTTAAAGCCAATAATATAATGACACGTGGCCGGATTCGTCTTGGGTCTCTTCGTCTCCGGTGAGTCCCGAGACGGTCCGACGGTTCGGTTGTCCACCTCAGCCCTATAAATACCAGTCTCCGTCGCACTCTCTGTCCCATACCACGTCCGGCTCCTCCACTACCACTACCACTTACCACCGTCGTCTTTCCATACAAAAAAAATGGCACCCCAACGATGGACCGAAGAACAAGAAATTGCACTGGTTTCAGCGTGGCAACATGTCGAAGATAGCCCACACCAAATAAACAAGTGGTACCGTATTCTACACGAATACAATCGGCTGGTGGGTGGGTCTGACCGAACCATCGACTCACTTAGCCGTAAATGGAACGACTTGAACACGAAGTGCCAGCTCTTCAACGGGTACCACTATCGAACACTTCAAGTGTTTCCTACAGACATGCCGGAAGACGTCGCCATCATATATACCAAAGCAGAGTATCAATCCAAGCAGCGTAAACAATTCAAACACGTGTCGGTTGGCAAATGATGAGGGACCGTCTTAACGTGTAGTTATTTAACTTTTGTAATTTTACGTTTTTATTAATCTTATGTTTTTATTAATCCAATGTTTATATTTTATGTAATGAATCTGTTATGTTTTAAATATTTATGTTTTTATTATTCCAAATATTACAATATTAGAATATTACAATTTGTAACACGACAAAATATTACAAAAACCGAATGACTACACGAACAATACACAAACTCGTTGCACACGTCGACCACAGAACGTAGTTAACACTAGGGGAGGGGAAGTTACAATATTACAATTTGTAACACGACAACAATTACAAAAACTGAACTATTACACGAAAAATACACAAACTCGTTGCACACGTCGTCGACCGAGACCTATCCATTGCACACGTCACCCACAGTAGTTAGCACTAGGGGAGGGGAAATTACTTCCCAAATTTACTTGCTTTGAACCTTGTTTGAATGGTGTATGTGCTCTACATAGACAAAGAATCGAACTTGCCAATAATGTAGACCACCACATCATCGATACATTCTACACGGGTTAACCCACGCGCAGATGCAACAACGATCCAAGCAGCTGTACGCAGATGTAACAACGATCCAAGTATAACCGAACCGGACAATATATTCGTAAGTCGGCCGGCTTCGGTTGGAAAAGTGGAGGATTTAAAAATAAAAATGTCATTGAATGGTGTATAGATGATTGAGAGATGGTGCAAATTTTGTGAAGTGAAATGGGGTATTTATACGCATTGGAGAGACGATTCCCAAGACGACTCAAAGTCGTTTCACGGTTCCCGAGACGTCTTTGAGACGTCTCACGGTTCCAGAGACGGCTCAAAGCCGGTTGACTTTGACGGTTCCCGAGACGGCTTTGGAAACCGTCGCTTTATTTAATTTAACCTTATTTACCGTGCAATTTTTTTGGATATAAATAGAAGAAACCGTGGTTAAAACTCACAACTCACACAAACGATAAAAACTTAAAAAACACACACCCGCCAAAAATATGATCACATGGACCGAAGAGGAAGAAATGGCCCTTGTGGTCTGCCACAAGGACGCCTCGAATGACCCGGAAATTCAACTCCTTCCCCCCCGGGACGATGGGTCAGCCTTCCCCCCGAGGGGTTTTGGGCTCGGGTGTTTAGCGACTTCGTTGAACACATTGGCACCAACACCACCAAGACCGTCCGTGACCTCCAGTTCAAGTGGGGCGACCTCAACATCAAATGTGAGATGTGGAACACCATATACGAGCAACAAGTTACCGAAGACCCGGAGGTTGATGAAGAGTTGGCTATCAGATTCACTCAGTATGAGTATGGGGTTCGATACGGCAACGATTTCGAACATGTCGAGGCATGGCGATTGTTGTGCCCCCAACTTTAAGTTTTTTTCTTTGTTATGTATTTTTTATGTTTTCCTATTATTATGTTTAATTTTTAATGAAATGTTTTTATTTATGTTTTATATTTCCTTTTAGAGTTGAAAACAAAAAAAAATTATTTAAAAATTATAAAATAAACGGTAAAAATTAAACCAAAGTCAAGGTTTCTCTCGGTAAAAACGATAAAAACAAAGAAAATAAGTAAAAACATAATAAAAAAACGGGAAAAACAAAGAAAATAAGTAAAAACATTATAAAAAAACGGTAAAAACAGACGGCTGCAGACTGGAGACGGTTCAGGTAGCCTTGGAGACGGCTCAAGCCAAGCCGAAGACGGCTTGAGCCCGGCTCTGACACGTCTCCCGAGACAACACACGGGCTTCGGGATAAGGTCGGCCACGTGTTGCGTATGTATTGGTTGTAGACCAGTCTCTTTGGGAACCGTGACCCGTTCTCCAAAGAAACGGGAAGGGGCCATTTAGGTAAAACCCTCGGTCAACGGGTCATTTTGGTGATTTTCCCATTCAGAAAACATTGTTGACTTCTTAGGTAATTCAATTTGTTCAAATGAAGATTGTGTAGAAGGGCGCATACCTTCATTAAGATAACAGTTTTGATCTTTATAAAGTCAACTCCCGTTTGGTCTTTCGTAGTGAACCTGTGGACAACAACTTGAACGAGCCTCTCACACTTCATCATGATTGCATCAGCACCCATCTCATCATATAAGTTGAAACACTACAAATCTGTTCCACAACTTTTAACCTGCAAACTATGAAACTGTAAGATAGAAAATAGTTTAATATGAACATCATTAAGCAAATTAAGAATATTAAGAAAATCGGGCAACCTATACCACGAACCCACAACTGAATCACCTCCCTTGACACCATAACCTAGGAGCCCAAACTATAAAATTACCATATTATGGATAAAATAGTGCTACTTAACTCAATCACAAATAACATTTATTATTGCCTATTTTGAAATGGGGATAAAATAATGATAACAAAAAAGATAAGTGACTTTATGATTGTAGGGCTGCAACAATAAATAAAATGCACCAAAGAGACTTAGACAATGAGATGTTCTTATATCCCACACTCCATGAGATTCCCTGTCAATTCTTAAAAGTGTGTTCAGGGGCAAAATACCTCAAAATCTTAACTGTGATCTTTTTTGGTACATTTTATACAGCTACACAGAAACCTTCATAACATAAAGTCATAAAATCATCTACAAAGATTCAGTTTTATATTTGAATATTTTAACTATTTGAACTTTACCAACAATTGATGCTAAAAAAGATAAAAAAACGATTGTAAATGTACTCGCAATATGCAATTGATGGGATTGGGTACTAGTCACTGCGCAAAGCATACCCAAACCCGGAATACAATACCGCGGAGAGGCTTCTCAAGTGCAGACAAACTTCGCCAGCAAGCAAAGCAGCAACGACTCTCCTACAATCACGGAGTGATGCCCGCGCGCGTAAGCGGTAAAAGCGGTAATCGTTCCATGTTTCCTTATTTATTGCTATATCTTAACTACTTTACTAATATAATCCTTGGGTAGTGGAGACAACCCTAATCGGGCCTGGCCCATTACGATTAGGGTTTCGGGTAATGGTGGCATACGTCTACCTCTATATAAAGGATCATGTCCTTAATAGAGAGGACACTTTTGGCTAACCCTGAGAGCTATCATACTTGATAGTATCCCCATTCACCCACGTTTTTGTTATAAACTACTACCTTGTGTAGTCGTCTCCCTACCCACTTAATCTTTATTGCAGGTTACTCTAATCCAGGAAGTGCTAGTGAAGGATCAGTCTTGTGGTTGCATCTAGACTATCATCCTTACAAGGAGGTTAGGCTATTTGTTTCTTCATTGGCGCCATCCCTTACGGTCTACCAATCTTTCAAACTAGTGCAAATGGATTCTGGAACCGAACAACGTGCCGACCCATCAATGTTGATGATGGAGTCCAAGCGAATCAAGACACAGTAGCACCAACGACGGTGACTAAGAACGTGAATCAGAGACAGGCTACCACAAACTTTCCAATGTTTGCACCAAGAAAGTCGGCGTTAGCAGCGCAAAAGAAAATGACAGAAGAGCCTGTCGAAGATCTGGAAGAATGGTTGGCTCAAGAAAATGCTAAGACTATAGCAGAGTACCAGAAGAGACTGATAGCAAAGGCCAGATTGGAAGCAAGAAAAACCTTGAACTTTGACGCTGAAGACAACTCTCAAAACGAAGAACAACCTCCTTTTCGTTATACGGCTAAGCCCCGCCAGGCGGTACGTGGTGGAGAGCGTGGTAAGATTACTCACGTTCAGGACCACGTCAACCTGACTGGGGAACCTGATGGTTATGAATCTGAAAATGAGATCAATTCCGATCCAACTTGGAAGCCGCGTAATAAGTCTGTGGCCAGCAACCAGCCTAACCCAGACGATGATCTGCACAAGCCATATCGTCCGAAATCATTTGCGGAAAGATCCAAATTCTGTGCAAGAATTGCGCTGGCACCTATGCCAGTTGAATGTAAGCTGCCGAACACGATCGGAAAGTATGATGGTTTGTGTGATCCGGATGATCATTTACACGCATTCGACTGCGCAGGCAGTTCTAAACCATGGCCAGTTCAAGCTTGGTGCCATCTGTTTGTTCAAACCTTAACAGGCACGGCAAGAGTATGGTATGAAAGTTTACCGGTCGGAAGTCTTGTCGATTTTGATGATCTGATAAAGAAATTCAAGAATCACTTCTCCCACCTGAGGAAGCACAAGAAAGACAAGGCTCAGATTTTGTTATGCTCCCGGAAAGATAATGAGAGCCTGGAAGATTATATTGTCCGATATAATAAGGAAGCTCTACAATTGGGTTGTGGTGAAGAACTTACCAGGGCCGCATTCATTCGTGGAGTGCGAAACGATGATCTCATGAGATGCTTGACTGGAAAAGAAGGTGTGCCTGAAGCATGGGATGAGCTGATAGAGGCAGCAAAGGTATATGCGTCGTCGGAACGCTCGTTTACACGCTCGAAAAACTTTTATCATAACAACAATCAAGGTACGAACATGCACGATAAAGGCAAGGGAAAACAATCTGTGTGGTCAAGAATTTCGGGTACCACAGATGAAGGGAAGTACTCTTCGGGGCAAGATGCGCGGCAATTCCTCAATAGCAAGCACTCACGTGATTCGAAACCGCCAAGCAAGAAGAATTATGATTGGACTCCACTGTCCAAAACACCTTCGGAAGTGTTGAAGACCGAACAAATCCAGTTCCCCAAGCCTAGGGAACTGAGCAAAGATGGAAGAAATGTGGACACGTCAAGGTATTGTGACTATCATGAAGATTACGGCCATCTGACAGACAATTGTTACAGTCTAAAGATGGAGATCGAGAATGCAATCAAGTCAGGCCAACTGTCCCATTTAGTTAAAAACATGCGGAAGAAGTCCAGGGACTCGCAGGGAGAAGGCGATGTCAATAACAAGAGGATCAAAAACCTTAACGCGCACCATGTGCAGCGCTCCGGACGCCACAACTGTTACATGACTCACAACAGGAATCAAAAGAAGAGATCTTATTCCATTATCCAAGATGATTCCTGGAAGGAAACACCTGTCGTTATGCCGCGCGTTAAGGGAGGCGCGTCTTCCACAACACCACTGATCATAACGGGAGTCATTGGGCACTATCGTACGAGGTATATGTTCCTCGATAACGGGAGCAGTACCGACATCATGTATCAACAGTGTTTTGATCAGTTAGACGCGGACGACAAAGCAAAGCTCGTCCCAACTTCGGAGCCAATATCCGGGTTTATTCATGAGGTGATCCTCCCATTGGGCATACTCACACTCCCCGTCACATGGACAGACGGACAACTCTCTCGCACGGAGGTTTGTGACTTCATGGTTTTACCAGTGAGTTCCTCGCACGATGTCCTCATAGGAAGAGAGGGTTTGGCAAAGTTTAATTGTAACGCGTCAACACCGCACCAGATGGTCGGTTTCCCAACGCGTGGAGGAGTGGCTTTCATACGGGGTAACAAGAATTGTCATGCAACAGACACATGCAAGCCGCCAAAGGTAATGAAACCATCGAACCGTACTGATCCCAAAAAATGGGTTATTAACCCTAAATTCCCAGATCAGACGGTTGTCATAGGCCCAGTAATCTTAGACACCATACGTGCGCACTTGAAGCAGTTATTAACCAAGAATATGGATGTCTTTGCTTTTCAACCTGCAGACATGGTCGGCGTTCCCCGCCATATTGCGGAGCATCGGCTCAATGTTTACAAGTCTGTCGAACCAGTCGTCCAGAAAAAACGCAGTATGGGGCCAGAGAAAACAAGGGCCATGAATGAACAAGTGGCTGAATTATTAGACGCAGGCATCCTGCGAAGAACAAGATACCAAACTTGGGTTGCTAACCCGGTCATGGTAGCGAAATCCAATGGGGGCTGGCGGATGTGCGTGGATTATAAAGATATCAATAAGGCATGCCCGAAAGACTGTTATCCATTACCCGAGATAGACTTAAAGGTAGATTCACTGGCACCATTTCGGTTCAAGTGTTTTCTTGATGCCTATAAAGGGTATCATCAAATCCAAATGGCAAAGGAGGACGAGGACAAGACATCCTTCCGCACAGATACGGGGACCTATTGCTATACCAAAATGCCATTCGGGTTGAAAAACGCGGGTGCCACATATCAGCGTTTAATGGATACCGTGTTCAGTAAACAAATCGGAGTCAATCTTGAAGTATACGTAGATGATTTGGTCATAAAAAGCATTGAAGAAGATCAAATGCTTGTGGATATCCAAAAAACCTTTGATCAACTCCGCACAGTCCGAATGAAACTTAATCCGAGCAAGTGTTCCTTTGGAATTGAGGAAGGCAAATTTCTAGGGGTGGTTGTTACTAAAGATGGTTTCCGCGCTAACCCCGATAAAGTACAAGCAATTGAGCGCATGCCATCTCCGTCCTCGGTCCGGGAAGTTCAGACACTAATGGGACGATTAGTAACCCTCAATCGTTTTCTGTCAAATTATGCCTCCAGGTCATTTCCTTTTGTGAATACATTGAAAAGCTGCCTCAAGAAATCGAAGTTCGCTTGGACAGATGAGGCTGAAGCAGCCTTTAAGGAAATGAAAGAATGTTTAAGTCACTTGCCTACGCTCACAGCGCCACTTCCAAAGGAGCCATTAACGTTATACTTATCAGTAACAGACAAGGCAATAGGTGCTGTTCTCCTCGTCGACCGAAAGGGTGTGCAAACTCCAGTTTATTACGTCAGCAGAACTTTGCTCGACGCAGAAACTCGATACTCTATGATGGAAAAGCTGGTGCTGGCACTAGTGCACGCATCACGAAGGCTGCGGAGATACTTCCAAGGACACCCCATCATCGTCCTCACAGACTTCCGTATTAATGATATTCTGCGCAAGCCAGAATTATCAGGCCGCCTGGCTAAGTGGGCCATCGAGCTGGGCGAGCACTCAATTGAGTATAAGTCGAGAACATCTTTCAAAGGGCAGATACTTGCAGACTTCGCCACGGAAGTCCCCACTGAAAGCATCACGGAATGCCAACAATCACACGTCACTGCTCCCACTCCTGAACCAGCGGAGAAATGGGAGCTATATACAGATGGGGCGTGCAATGAGGACGGCGCAGGAGCAGGATTGCGCCTAATCACTCCAAAGGGAAAAGACTTCACATATGCAATCCGGCTCGATTTCCCAACAACGAATAATGAAGCAGAGTATGAAGCGTTGCTCGCAGGATTGCGCATCGCGAAAAAGATGGGTGTACAACACTTGGAAGCTCACGTCGATTCTCAACTGGTAGCAAACCACATCGACGGCTCATACGAAGCACGCGAAGCATCAATGGTTTTGTATTTAGAGCAAGCCAAAACCCTCATGCGTGATTTTGAATACTGCAAGGTTAACCACATCAAGCGAAGTCAAAACAAGCCCGCTGACGCGTTAAGTAAGATGGCATCAACAGTCTTCGACCATCTGGCGAAAGATGTGCGGGTGGAGGTGTTGGATCATCCGTCCGTACCCCAAAAGCAAGTTAATATTGTCCAAACCGGCAAGACATCTTGGACAACTCCCATAAAAGCTTATCTCACGCATGGGACACTCCCAGAGAACAAGGCAGAAGCTCGAAAGCTCCAGAACAAGGCACTGCATTATCAAGTCATAGACGGAACATTATATCGTCGCTCTTATTTAGGGCCGCTACTGCGATGTGTGGACTCCGCAGAAGCAATGTACCTCATCAAAGATATCCATGAAGGGTCATGCGGGCTACACGCTGGCCCAAGGATGGTCGTGGCTAAGATAATGAACGCGGGATACTACTGGCCCGGAATGCACATGGATGCTATGACAGAGTTGCGCAAATGCAAGTCTTGCCAGCGCCACGCGCCAGGAACTTTGCGGCCCAAGAACAACTTGATACCCGTCACCACGGCGTGGCCATTTCAAAAGTGGGCCATCGACCTTGTGGGTCCTTTCCCCACAGCTCCGGGAAACGTAAAATACTTGGTGGTGGCAATTGATTACTTCACCAAATGGGTGGAAGCAAAAACCTTAGCGTCAATTGATGGAAAAAGCATCAAGAAGTTTATCTGGGAATTCATCATTTGCCGTTTTGGCTTACCGATGGAGGTCGTAAGTGACAATGGCACGCAGTTCGCAGACCAACACTTACAAGAATGGCTCTCTTCCATGGGTATCAGTCAGATATTCACCTCGGTAGCGCACCCACAAGGTAACGGGCAAGTTGAGCGTGCCAACAGAAGCATAGTAGAAGGCATAAAAGCCAGGCTCGGTACAAAGCGCACTGGTTGGGTTGACGAACTCCCCCATGTCTTATGGGCTCACCGCACACTCTCCAAGACAAGCAACGGAGAATCACCGTTTAGCCTCACGTATGGAACAGAGGCTGTCATACCCGCAGAAATGCATTGCGCATCGCCAAGGATCTTACTGGCAGACCATCGAGTCAATGACATGGAGTTAAAGCTCAATCTGGATCTGCTAGAAGAACGCAGAGATATGGCCGCTATTAAAGAAGCCAATTACAAGCGGCAGTTGGAACGATACTATAATGCTAAGGTTAAGGCAGAGGCTTTCCGCGTGGGGGACTATGTCTTTCGCAACAATGAAGCATCCAACGCGGAGAAGCCAGGCAAGCTAGCGCCAAACTGGGAAGGGCCATACAAGGTGCAAGAAGTATTGGGGAAAGGCGCTTATGCTCTAGAGCGCCTGGATGGTACCCCAATCCCGCGCACTTGGAACGCAGCCCAGTTGCGCATTTGTTACCTATAGAAATTTAGTTCATGATTGTAATAATTAGCCTATGGCTACGTTCGCTTCAATTTTAATAAAAGGAAAGTTTCATTTTACTTTGTACTATTTCAATGTCGATCGCATGCAATGACAACCATGATCAACAAGCATTATAGTTAGTTATGAAGCATTAACAAGCTGCAAAAAGAACACGGCAAGCGGATACCACATACACGCCACTACCACAAAAGAGACACACAAAAAAAAAAGCAAAAGGGGGTGGCCTAATCAATACAATATCCGCATCACTAATTACTTAGCAAACAAAAAATAACCATCCCTGCTACGCAGCATGCTGCCAGCCAGTGGATGTTCAACGAAGCCTAAGCTTAGGAATCTTTGGCATATCACTGAGCTCATCCAACTTCTTCATCTTCACCGGAGCAGCAGAGGGTCCTTCCTCATTCACTCGATCACCAGTTAGCAAGAGGTAACCGCAATAGGTGGCCAACTGGTGCATGGGAGTGGGAGGAACCTTGATCACAGGAGGGTGGTCGGATAACATCAACATCCCATGGGTTGCTTCAACTTCGATGTTGGTAATTCTTAAAGGAGAAGCCATTGGAATGAGAAGTGAAGAAAATGAAATATTGTGTTTGGAGATTAAACAAGAGTTAACCTTTTATAGAAGTAAAAGGGCAAGCCATTAATTACCATTAATGGTTAATACTCGAGTAGGGATGCTAAGCGTCACATCAATCATCTGAAGCGTCGTCAAATGTTGTCAGAAGACGTCAGCACACAGCGACAAGTGGCATCCATTTCAGAGGTAACGTCATACAATCATTATGACAAATTTAATTATTACACAAATTCAAGTCAAGCACAAATATCCAAACAAAGTGCAGAATACGAAGGGGCAGATAATTGTTCAAGAGCATAACACAAGTTTAAAAACAATAAAGGACGACAGCAAACATCACTCATAGTCTATAAGATCTATGTATGTGTCCACTTCAGCTTCTTCATGCACCGCGCCAGAGCTCATACCAGCAGCGGATGACTCTCCTCCTCCCTGCGCCGCAGCTCTCCGCGCCTCTTCCTCCCTGCGCTCTTTCTCCTCCATCTCCGCGCCAAGGCGGTCAGACTCTTCGAAATAACCGCGCAGCTGCCCAATAGGATCTTCCTTTCTCAAACATTGATCCACCACATCAAAGACATCAAAGGTCAAGGTCTCAAACTCTTGCTGCGCAGCAACGACTTCATCCTCATATGGCTTACCAAAATGCTCTCCATCTTCGAGCGCCAAGCCAGCAGCATGATGATGATAGCCTTCAACAAATCCTTGTTGCACACCACTACGCATAGATGTGGCTCCAATCTTTGCCACCGCATCGCCAAACTTGGGCTCATTCCATATGCGCTTGAAAACCTATGAATCACACAAGAACTACTCAAGTTACACAACATTTAACAGAAACATAAGGCATAAATCATGCATAATCTCACCCCTTGAAGACCATGCTGCATCATCCAAGATAATCGCTCTTGGGCAGCTCGAGAGGTTTGCACGGCAGTTTGGAACTCATTTTGCGTCTGTTGGAGGTTCACTTCCAATTGCACACGCGATGAATCCAGCAAAGCATTCGCCTCTTCAAGATGTGTCTTCTCATCAGCAAGCCCCTTAACTTGCCCTTCCAACTCGGACATCCGCGTGGTGGCAGTCACAAGGGCTTCATGCTGTTCCTTCAACTTCATCACAGTGTCCGCTAACTCAGCCTGTTTGGCATCAAGAGCCTTCTGCTTCTCTTCTGCCTCGAGCACCACTCGAGCAAGATCATTCTTCACTTTCTCAACAGCTTTCCCTCTACGCTCAAGGTCTAGGTTGGTGCGCTCACAAGATTCTTTCCATTGCTTGGCAGCGTCAGCTTTCTCTGTTTTCAATCTTTGGATCTCACTTTCGGCTGCTCGAAGTTGACCTCTCAATTGCTCAACTTCCGAGCGAGAATCCACACGGGCACGTTGGAATTCCTCCTCCTTTTGTCTCTGAGCATCCTCCGCACTCTTCAAAGCTTGCAAGGATCGCTGGAACTCTTCCTCCTGCCTCATGATAGACCCGTAGTTACTAAAGCAGAGCGCAAGGTTCAAGCTCATATCGGACATCAGTGAGCGGCGATCTATGCCATCCTGGTAGTCTCGTTCACTAGGCGGCACAGCGTAGGCGATGAACTCCTCCGCGACAAGCGGATTGGTAAACCGAGTCGTCTGCTTAATGTCCCATCGGGGTTGATAAGGTCTGTTGGGATCATAGTCCGGGGGAGCTATCCTTCCCCTACCCTCGCTTGTTCTCCCCGATCCCTGCGAGCTCTCAGTTGCACTCCTTTTAGGAGTTGAGGCTGATGACATAACACCCGCAGACGCCTTCTCCGCATGCACCTCTGTGGTGACAAGGAAACTCGGTGCGGACGGTTGATCAAGCTGCATATCTCCTTCATTATGGCAAACGTCCGTGGACACGGTCGTAACATCAACATTCACAGATGTCGGATCCACCAGTGGACGTTTCCCAGCTTTCTTGCTTGCCTCAGGAGTCAACGTCACTCCTTCAACTTGGCTAGATGATTGCGCCCCCAATACAGACAAATTTGCCCTTTCCGTATTTTCAGGGACGGGCTCATTAACCTTTTTCACATTCGCCGCTGTTTTCTTCACAGTCGTTGGTTGAACAGGGCCCTTACCTACAAAAGCACACAAAGGGTATCAATTAACTTGGGATCTCTGTCAATAAAGAGACAATGACGTCTAAACGGGCAGCTCACCAGGGGCTTGCTTAACAGATTTTATAAACAGGGATTGACGTTTGGGCGGAGGCTTAACAACCAGTTTCATTCCGCTCGGCATAGCATTTGTTTCCCCTGCAGTAGCCGGTTCCGCACCCACACCTGATGATGCCACCTTAGCGGTCTCCGACATCGGCTTTGGGACTTGCACCTGTGTCTTGGCAAGATCATCAAGACGTTTCTGATACAACTCAGTGGAAACTTCAACGGAATCATCCGGAGGAGTAGGCCCGCTGGTACGTTGGCGCTTAACCTCCTCATCGGATTCCGTCGCCTCATCATCTCCTTTAGACGCTGCGGAGCTCGAGGCCACTTTCTTCCCCTTGCGCGACTCTTTGCGCTGGCGTTTTGGCCCAGTTCCTAAGTCGCATTACAACAAAGTCAGAGGTCATCAACATTCGGATAATCACAAACAATATTACCTGTGCATGCCATCTTTTTACGACTTGGAAAGGTCTCCCCCTGGTCAATCCTAGGTTTCTTCACGGAGTGGATTCCTGTGCCTGAAACAAAGGGCACGCCGGATCAGAGTAAGCACCGCCCGAATCACACCGCACCCTTCTTGGCGCAGGAACAGTCCACCATCATGACTGTCATAACCAATACATAACAACAAAAGAACAACAGTACTTGTACGCGCATAATGGCGTGGAGCATCTTGGAGTTGAGGCATCAAGAAATTGCGCTCCAATCGCTCTATAACCGTAGGTGCACCAGGGGGCAAAGCTACGTAACTTAGTTTGGCAGCACCACGAGCATCGAACAAATCAAACTTCGTCATCCCTACATAAACCGAAGTATAAGGAGAAAGTACCACTACAAAGTCAACTATTAAACGACAAAAGGAATGGACATGTTACTTACTGGCGTCGGCCGCGGTAGGCTCCCGACCCTCCGGGTTGCCTAAACGACTGAGACCCAACATCACAAGCACTCCCTCAGGGCACTTCTCCATAGATAACGGAGTAGCATGAGCGCACAGGGTCTCATACCAAGGCTGATTTTTGTAATCTTTCATCGGAGGGAACTCCGCAATTCTCTCCTTCACACCAACACTCATCCACTGCATAGCAACAGGGATTACTCCCCTATGAATGTAGAAGAATTTCTCCTTCCAATCGTACATCGACTTTGGACTTTCCGAGACCACCTGAGTCCGATTCCGTCGTGGTGCTACACTATACCACCCAGATCCCCCACGAGCCTCTTCCAGAATGTAGAACACGTTCAACATGTCGAAAGTCGGCTCCAAGTCTAAGGATCGGCAGGTAGCCTCGAAATGTACTAATCTTGACAGCCCAAAGGGAGTCATCTGTGTGGGGTGAACCCCATACTTCATAAAGGCACTAACCAGGAACTTCGTAATCGGAAGACGGAAACAACACCGAGTGAAAAATGCTTCATACAATGTAATCTTGTCAGGGGACGCTTCCAACGCCGTTTTACCGGCGGCCGGTAACTCCGGCTCCCAAGAGGCTTCAATCCCGTACTGGTCAAGAAAGGTGGAAAACGAGGCGGCATCCCACTTGATACTGGTGGTGGTAATACCTTTCTCGGTTTTCTCGGTCACTTTGGATTGGTCAGCAACGCCGGAAGTTTCTTGAGACATTTTTAGGAAAGATGGAAGAAAAGAACTTAGGTCAAGAAAGGAGTGAAAAATGTGTCAGTTGAAGAAATTTTGAAATGACTTTATACTGTATGCAATAACTGCCGGTGACGTCAGCCTGGGTAAGTGGAAACGATTTTCCAATCGACACGTGGCATTACATAGCGAAATAGGCGGCACACGCGCTAGACACGCGCTTGCACGCGACTGACTCAGCCGTCTGCCAAAATTGATGGGATGCTCACTGACATAGGCATAGCTTGTGGCAGACGCCACCCGCCACGACGTGCTCAGATGCAGACAACTGTCCTCCACTATCGGAGCTCGTCCGCGGTTGCGGAGAACTTACGTCAAATTAAGTACCGTTCTCCGCAATCCGCGACAGCGATCCTCCGGATTGCTTTTCACCCGAACATATCCTCCACCAACACCCCTTTTTCCGCTACCAAAACAGGACAAGCTATCATCAAATCTTCACTGCTATGAGTCCACCATCCACCCTCCTCCCTCATACACTCGAGAAAAGGGTACACGCTGGACTGGGGGGACTTGATGGGATTGGGTACTAGTCACTGCGCAAAGCATACCCAAACCCGGAATACAATACCGCGGAGAGGCTTCTCAAGCGCAGACAAACTTCGCCAGCAAGCAAAGCAGTAACGACTCTCCTACAATCACGGAGTGATGCCCGCGCGCGTAAGCGGTAAAAGCGGTAATCGTTCCATGTTTCCTTATTTATTGCTATATCTTAACTACTTTACTAATATAATCCTTGGGTAGTGGAGACAACCCTAATCGGGCCTGGCCCATTACGATTAGGGTTTCGGATAATGGTGGCATACGTCTACCTCTATATAAAGGATCATGTCCTTAATAGAGAGGACACTTTTGGCTAACCCTGAGAGCTATCATACTTGATAGTATCCCCATTCACCCACGTTTTTGTTATAAACTACTACCTTGTGTAGTCGTCTCCCTACCCACTTAATCTTTATTGCAGGTTACTCTAATCCAGGAAGTGCTAGTGAAGGATCAGTCTTGTGGTTGCATCTAGACTATCATCCTTACAAGGAGGTTAGGCTATTTGTTTCTTCAGCAATTTATAGCACAAAAGTAAGCATTATAATGATGCGTATAGTCTTATCTACGGGTGCAAATGGGCCGAGCAGCTCGCGAGCTACTCGATATCGGCTCGAAACGAGTCGAGCCTTATCGAGCCCAAGCCGAGCTTGAGCCTAAAACAAAGCTCGTTTACTTATCGAGCCCGAGCTTGAGCCTGGCATATGAAGGTCGTGAGACTTGTTGAGCCTTATAAAGCCTAGGTATAATATTAGTTTATTAATATTTTATAATATTTACCCTAAACGAGCCGAGCTTTTGACTTATCGAGCCTAAAGGAGCCTACTACTTATATTAATTTTATTTAATATATTATCTAAAAACATTAAACGAGCCGAGCCCGAGCTGAGTTCAAGCTTGAGAAAACTACCAATGAGCCAAGATCAAGCTTTAGAAACAAAGCTCGAACTGAGCCGAGCTCGAGCTCTTATAAGTTATTCGAGCTCGAGCCTGGTCAAGTTCGGGCTCGGCTCTAGTTCCCCCTTTTCTGATGGTTGGAGAACCGCGGATGATAAATCGAGTGCTAGTGGAGAATCCCTTTGAAATGCCTGGAAATTTACAAATTGATAACAAGCTTAATCTACTGATTAGCAAGGTGTGAACGATTTATGGATAAGTATGATGAGGCCATCTAAAAAAACATAAGTTTCACTACTTAACAATGAAACACGAGGTACATTGTAAGTTTGTAACCTATAGTCTTAATGTATGAACAAATAACCAAAAGAGTAGAACAAATCTCCCTAATGTGCTAACTCATAACTGTGTTCTCCCCTGCATGTAATAAAACCAAACAGCTGTACAAAATTTGTTGTTTCAGGTATGCATAATCATCAGTTAACAGTGGCGAAGCTTGACCCAAAGGTTCGGGGGGTTGGAAGTTACTGGTTTCGGGGGTCGAAAACCAGTTTCGGGGGGTCGAAACCCTATATTTTCAAGATTTTCTATACGGATACTATATAATCGGAACTTCTGCGCGAAAATCCGGGGGGGTCGGCCGCCCCTCCCCTACAAACCTGCGCCACTGTCAGTTAATCAAATGCTTGAATGCTTATCAGAATCTAATTAATTAAAAGAATAAATCACTATAAAAGACATTTTATTGTGAGTACGTGAAATGAAATTAAATGACATTCTTACAATGTAAACCTCTACGAATGTAAATGAGAAGAGCAACTAAAAAATCAACTAATAAATAATAAATTAGTTGAGCTCGAGCTCTCTTAAGTTAGATGATCCGAGCTAAAGCATAGGTGAGCTGTATTAACCATGAATAGGCCTATTTAGCTGCTAATCTGATCCCGCTTAATGTCCTAATCCATTACATAAAGTCTTGTTTTTTTTTTTTTTTTTTAAAGTTTCTTCATTTCTTAGATGGAAGCAAACTGTAGTTCTGGGTTGATTATCTTAACCCGGTTATCTAATTATCTAATTATGGGAATGAGATGAGGGTTTAATTACCCATTCGACCCGTTTATTAAGAACCTAATGATTTAAATCTTTAAACTTAATCATGTGACGAATCATATGCACAAGACTAACCATTAAATCTTAAAGCATTCATATATAATAAAGGGTTGCTTACATCTAATATCATGATTGTAAGAAAATATAGAACCATGTTTATAACCATTTTTTGGTTTGCGTAGAACTCCAAATTTAGTGACAAACTTACATATTTTGGTAGAGGTGTGGTGTAGGGATTTCTTATAATTACAATCATCACTTGATAGATGTCATTCAATAAAAGGGTTTTTATAAACTTAAGTGGAACGATGTTTAAAAAACCTAACGCTATGTCAGTACTGAGTAGTCATAAATAACCATTTTGATATCTTTTTTACAGAGCCTTTGTTCTAGACCATGGAAATTCAATTATGAAGAATCAAATTAAGGCCTTAGCTGCTGCTACATGTATCACATTTATTATTAAATCATCACTATCTTTGGCTGGCACTAATTTTCCTCTGTGTTTAGACAGTAGTACCTTATTGTTGAACAAAGGTAGATCGTACCCATTGTAGGGTTCGGTTGATTTGCACAGTATCTTCTCGACGAATGTTGTACATAACTTTTGATGTATTGAATGGTTGTAGGGTAGCTGCATAAACACAACAACAATGACTTCAAATTTAAAAATTATGCATTAAATCGAACATCTGGTGTGCGCAACATCAATTAACATACATCAAAGGATATATGTTGCCATGTTTGTCACACCCTCAAATTCCACGTGTGGGGTTTTACCGTGAGGCGCGTGACAAACCAGGATCTAAGTCAACGGTCACAATAAACGACACTATATGATACGTAAAAATGACATAAACAAACCATCAAGTTTTCATAAATAATCCATCGCTGCGGAAGCGTAAAACTTTATTACAAACCAAAATGCAAAAGTACGTAAGTCTGAAAAAGCTAAGTAAGATGCATATGAATCCTAGACGCCGTGAGACTCCGTGCGCCTATGATAAGCTGCTACCTCAACGACCTGAGACAAACATGCTAAAAACATCAGCAAATAATGCCGGTGAGTTCACAGGTTTTATATTAAACGCTTAAGTAATAAAAGCCATTATGTTATCACTATGTTAGAAATGATAGCGTTAGCTAGACGCATGAGTAATACTACTACGACCGGAAACCATTACAGACAACGATATATGATTTTGCCCGAAACGATTATGCACTACCATTCCCCGGTAGCGTTATGACAGAGACAATATGCACCCGCCCGGCTCCCAGCCGACGGGTGGGGTCTGTCAGTCCCAATAGATCTATCCACATTTCCCCCGTTATGCTATCCAACATATTCATGGTTTCCCCGGGACTTTACGTATCGTATAGCACAAATGAATTTAACACTAGTATAACATGACAATTTATGAAATATGTATAAGCATGTGTCTCCCTCGAAATGTAAAACGTAAAGTGGGGCCATGAAACTCACCTGATGCTGCTTCCCACTCTAAAAGAAGTAAACCTGCTCAATAGACGGCACCAAATACCGGTGACCTATCATGACGAGCGTATAAGGTGTTACACTAACAACCCTAGGTTGATTAGTCCCTAACAGTCCAGACCATAACCGTGTACATATGAAATGATGTTTAAATGTTTAACCGACCACACCAGACAAGGCCTGACATCCCATTGGTGACCCGACATCCCACGTGTTAGCCGAAAGCTAGATATCATGCAACATATGCAATTAAACACTTAATACGCGCAAGAGTTCACCTAGTCTAACATATCAGTCAATTAACGTATAACTAAGTCCGAACACGTGTTACCAAGTCATTGGACATGTCACGGGGTTCCTAACATGTTCCTAGGCGTCAATCCGTGTTTCGGGATGTTAAAATATACATATAGCAGCTGTACACGCGATTAGGAAGCAAACATATGATTAGGAAAAGTCAACTGGCGATTAGGAGGGTCAAAATGGCGAGTAGGGCTGTAATCACTAGTAATAATGGCGATTGGGCTCCCAATCACCTATAGTTCAGGCGATTGGGGGCCAATCACCTATATTATAGGCGATTAGGAACCCCTATTCGCTAGTACTGTTCTGTTCCGTCTTTTTGCGCGTTTAACCCTCCAAATCAGATCCGAAACATGTGTAAACACCTAGTATCCATCCCAAAACATTAACCCAACTATTTCAAGCAAAAACCCCTAATTTATCATCACCCTAGCCGTCCCGAATGCATGTGTTTTCCCAAAATAGCAATATTATCATGTAAACATCACATCCTCATGCAAAACTTACCCTAAATAGCATATATTCAGATTTCATCACATAATGACGTTGTCCAACAATATCCTACTGTTCTAGCATCATCCTAGAGTAAACCCTAACCTCAAACAATTAACAAAACACAACATATCATCATCAAACTACCATAATCATCCAAACGGGTCAAAACGCCTAATATCAATATTACACATCTATGAACCTTCAAACTCCTAGGTTATCATCATATTAACTTATTTAGATCAGAAACACAATAATAACACAAGAACAATCATGTTTAAACGATAAAAATCCTATCTTGCATGAATACATCACATATAACAAGTATAGGGGTTTGGGTTTGTTTTGAAACTGATTTTAATGAGTTTTCAAAGACACAAATGTTTATAAATTAGGTCTGGACTTTTAGGGATCAAAACAATATCATTACAAAGGTTTGGAATGAAGAACACACCTTGAAATGGTGAGATTATGAGGTGTAATGCTTGGAAATATGATTTCTTGCTCAAAAACGTGTTGCAGAGGTTGGATAAGGTATGGGTGACTTTGGGGTGTATTAGGGTTTCACAAATGATGTTTTAAAACATAAGGGTGGTATTTATAGGCGTTTTTAGTTGTCACATGCAGTTCATGCGAGTACAAGGTTGTACAGGCGAGTAGGACTGCTAATCGCTAGTAGGAACTAGCGAATAGCCTCCTATTCACCCTTAAGTCCCTCTATTCGCCTCGTAAACTGGCGATTAAGCTATCATATATGGCCTAATCGCCTATAGCCTATGTGTCCGGGTTTTTGGCGCGTTAAACCCTATTTTATCGTATTTAAACACGTTTTCACATACCGACAAGTCATGTAATGATTATAAGTATATAATGCATGATAACTAACATGTTCCCATCTGATCACCAATTCCCGGGACTCAAGACTTGCGTGTGTGCAATAAGCCCGACGATTCTACAAATCGCCAATCCTTGTACACATGGTTATGGACCGACACCCAATGATCCCTCGGACCATTGTAACGACTCCCGATGATTCCCAAATCATTGACACGACTCAACCGACCCGGTCAAGTATGATATTAAGTAGTTTCTTTCAATGTTTTCGTTGAGGTAGACTCGTATGTATGCAAAGTATGAAACGCATGTATGTAAAGTACGAAACGTATGTATGTAAAGTATGAAAAGTATTAACCTGAATATGTCGGGTGTCACATCATCCCCCAGTTGAAAGAATTTTCGTCCCGAAAATTAAATGAAGTCCGGAGATGAAGAGACGAAAGGAAGAAAGAAAAGAAATTTTTTTTTCCCGTTGTTACATCATCCCCCAGTTGAAAGGAATCTCGACCCGAGATTCATTTAGTTTTGGAAGCAACATAGTTCGATTCAAAAGCACGCTTAGGAAATAGATGAGGGTACTTGGCCTTCATCTGATCTTCCCGTTCCCACGTGAACTCCGGTCCACGATTTGAATTCCAACGAACCTTGACGATGCGGATTTTACTCCGACGAAGGCTACGAATCTTACAATCAAGGATTTCGACTGGTTCCTCCACAATACGTAAACGATCATCAACTTTGATTTCTTTGAGAGGAACTACGAGAGATTCGTCAGCCAAGCACTTCTTAAGATTCGAGACATGGAAGACATTATGCACGCTACTAAGCTCGGCTGGTAAGTCAAGTCTGTATGCCACCGGCCCAATACGTTCTAGGATTGGGAACGGTCCGACTTAATGAGGGTTAAGTTTGCCGCGCTTCCCGAAGCGTATAACGCCCTTCCATGGAGATACCTTCAATAAGACCCTGTCGCCAACCTGAAACTCCAAAGGTTTGCGACGACGATCGGCGTAGCTCTTTTGGCGATCACGAGCTGCCGCCATACGATTACGAATTTGTACGATCTTTTCGGAAGTTTCGTACACCATTTCTGGACCAGTGAGTTGGCTCTCGCCCACCTCGGCCCAACAAAGAGGAGACCGGCACTTCCGTCCATTCAGAGCCTCGAACGGTGCCGCCTTAATGCTAGAGTGGTAACTAATGTTGTAAGAGAACTCCACCAGCGGCAGGTGAACCTCCCAACTCTTACCGAAATCGATGACACATGCTCGAAGCATGTCTTCAAGCGTCTGAATCGTCCGCTCACTCTGACCATCAGTTTGCGGATGATATGCGGTGCTCATGTCCAGTTGAGTACCTAACGCTTTTTGCAATTGCTTCCAGAAACGGGAAGCGAAACGGGAATCACGATCGGAGATGATAGAGACGGGTACCCCGTGCTTGGAAACCACTTCCTTAATATAGATACGAGACAACCGCTCCAAACTGTCGGTTTCCTTAATAGCGAGGAAGTGTGCGGACTTTGTCAACCGGTCGACAATCACCCAGATCATGTCACAACCACTGGGCGACTTCGGAAGTTTGGTCACAAAATCCATTGTAATCCGTTCCCATTTCCATTTCGGAATTTCTGGTTACTGTAGAAGACCAGACGGCTTCTGGTACTCCACCTTGACCTTAGCACAGGTCAGACATTTGCTGACATACGAAGCTATGTCAGCCTTCATGTTGGGCCACCAATAGAGTATCTTTAGGTCCTGATACATCTTATCGAAACCCGGATGAATAGAATACTAGGATTTGTGAGCTTCGTCCATGACAAGCTCCCGCAAACCCCCAAATAAAGGAACCCAAATTCGCTCGGCAAAATAATACAGGCCATCAGACCCGAGCTCGAGGTGCTTATCGGCACCGTGCATGGTTTCAGCTTTAAGGTTTTCCTCCTTCAAAGATTCAATTGTGCAGAACGGATTTGGTCAGGCAACGAGGAATGAATGGTGAGCTGTAATGCTCGAATACGACGAGGTTTCATAGACTCCTTCCTGCTCAAGGCGTCCGCCACAACGTTCGCCATGCCAGGATGGTACTTGATAGCACAGTCATAATCGTTCAGGAGTTCAACCCAGTGACACTGCCACATGTTTAACACCTTCTGGTCGAAAATATGCTGAAGACTCTTGTGATCGGTGTATACTTCGCACTTGGTACCGTACAAGTAATGTCTCCAGATTTTCAACGCAAAGATCACTGTACCCAACTCCAAATCATGAGTAGTGTAGTTCTTCTCATGAACCTTAAGTTGACGAGAAGCATAGGCAATAACCTTCCCGCGTTGCATTAACACACAACCGAGACCACGAATAGAAGCGTCGCAGTACACAACGAAATCATCCGTACCCTCAGGTAAGGATAAGATAGGTGCAGAACAAAGTTTAAGTTTCAATATTTGAAATGCTTATTCCTGCGGTTCACCCCAGTCGAACTTTCGGTCCTTCTGGGTAAGAGTGGTGAGGGGTTGAGCGATCTTCGAAAATCCCTCAATGAAACGACAATAGTAACCCGCAAGACCTAGGAATTGCCGCACCTCAGATGGTGTCTTTGGTGCTTCCCAGTCTTTAATAGCTTCGATCTTGGCAAGATCGACATGAATTCCCAGTTCCTTAGCCACATGCCCTAGGAATTGAACTTCACGTAACCAGAAATCACACTTTGAGAACTTAGCATACAACTGCTCCCGTCTCAAAAGTTCCAAGACCAACCGTAAGTGCTCCTCATGATCCGTCTCATTTTTAGAATAAACCAAAATATCGTCAATAAACACGATGACGAATTTATCAAGATAGGGCTTGCAAACGCGGTTCATCAAGTCCATGAAAACAGCAGGTGCATTCGTGAGACCGAAGGGCATGACCAGAAACTCGAAGTGGCCATAACGTGTATGAAAAGCGGTGTTTGGAATGTCAGCTTCTTGCACCCGCAATTGATGATATCCAGACCTCAGATCTATCTTAGAATAAAAACTGGAGCCTTGGAGCTGATCGAATAAATCATCGATACGGGGAAGTGGGTAACGATTCTTGATGGTTACCTTGTTCAGTTCCCGGTAGTCAATGCACATACGAAGGCTCCCATCTTTCTTTTTGACAGATTAGATAGGAGCTCCCCACGGGGATGAACTAGGTCGAATGAATCCTTTTAGGCCCCAGGAAAATCCCACATCGGCCATGGCCAGGAGAGATCCTTGGTTCATAAGTAATGTCTTGCCTCTTAAATCACCAACGCGTTTTGGGGCTTAATGTTAGTGGATGAGAGGATAACTCCACAGTTAAGAGTTCTCAGGTGGGAGCAGTACCAGGATGGGTGACCTCCTGGGAAGTTTTCACCTGGGCAACTAAAAACAAATCTGTGAGCTCTGGATGGGCAACCCATCAGGGCAAAACGGACAATATTGGTGGTGAGAGGGGCCGGATGTTACAGATGGTATCAGAGCCACTCCTGTGCCGTTCGGGATGGTGGGTGCATACCTCATCAAGGACGATGAGACTTTAACCTCATCAGGGACGATGAGACTCTAACCGGGGGTGAATGTGACACCCCAGGAAAATCCCACATTGGCCGTGGCCAGGGGAGATCCTTGGTTCATAAGTAATGTCTTGCCTCTTAAATCACCAACGCATTTTGGGGCTTAATGTTAGTGGATGAGAGGATAACTCCACAGTTAAGCGTGCTCAGGTGGGAGCAGTACCAGGATGGGTGACCACCTGGGAAGTTTTCACCTGGGCAACAAAAACAAATCCGTGAGCTCTGGATGGGCAATCCATCGGGGCAAAATGGACAATATTGGTGGTGAGAGAGGCCGGATGTTACAATGTTGGTCCTTTCCTTTGTGACAGCAGGGGCATTAATAACTCAAAGAGACAATAGACTTTCAAGTTCACTTTGCTTACTTTTAACATTCCTGACTTTGACATAATAGCATACAACAAATCTATTTAGGGCAAAAACTATTTATGACAAAGAAAATTAACTTCAACTTCTATCAAATGATAAAAAAAAAACAGTAAAATATGTGAGATTTGAAGTTTCATACCTTTGAAATAGTTGATCAAGGATACAAACACAAATTCGAGGGCTTGTTGAGAGAGAAAGTAATTCTTCTCGCTCATCGTTTAGGGATTTCTAGAGAGAGAAAAGACAAGGATACATGAAACTGAAGAACAAAGACATGATATAAAAAGTGAACTATGATTTTGATGTTCCCCAAAACATACCTGCAAAATCGATTTTTGAGGCTGATAAATCAGATGACTGAACCCATATAAACAAAGATCTAGCCTTGAGTAAAACTGATAACCAACTCAATTTGGAGTGATGAAGGAATCAAATACTACATATCACATGATGATGAATTAATAAACGGTTGAGCGAATTACAGGGAATTCATTGTCTTGCATTGATGACAACCGATCAATTTCCAGTCGGCTTAAAAGGAGTATACGTTCATTGTCATGAATTAAAGGAATATACGTTCAAGAATGTGAAAGGAGGGTAGAAAACGTGCGGTTAAGTTGCACATGAGGGTAGAATTGGTATAAGATTTTAGAATGTGAGGTGTTGGGTTACACTAAATTTACTATCCTACCCTTTCAAGTGTCTTAATTGTACAAAAAGTTCTAATTATACTCTCATTATATAAGCTTGATTCACTTGTACATGTTGCTGTAATAGTTGGATAGTGTACACAACTACAATGTTGGAGTTAATATCAAATTAAAATTATGATGCTTATTACGAACAATAATCCATTACGGGTTTTTAACATTTTGCTTCATTCAACGAAAAATTGTCTAAGTAGTATCATTATACAATTATTCTAGAATAAATGTAATTACTATGTCATTGTCCTTTTGGAGCGTTTTCTATTTTGTGATAAGGATTTAATTAGATATATGCCATCACTACTTTATGTTTCATTCGCTTCTTACGTTTTGTATGATAATTCTATTTGTATAATAACTAAACCAAAATTTTAAATATAAACTCGTATCTGATCCCTATATAAAAAAACAACTATATTTTTAACAAATTAATTTACTTCTAACCACTCATACACATACACCTTCAGGATTTGGTCCCTTGTGGACATATATAAAAGCTATATGAATTTTTTTTAACGACTAACGAAAGCCCAGTCACCCGGGTAAACCCAATGGCAAAAGGCCACCCACGCCCGTGAACGCATACAACGTTGGTGACCTTACCCGCCACCATTCCAGGGGAAACCCACTACCTGAAGGCCCATTGTGGTAAAACCTCTGACTCAACCTAGAATAAATTTACTATAGGTGAGACTCCAATCCATAACCTCCCCATCAGAAGCTACATGACTAATATACATAAACAAGCCAAAGCTTTGAAAGCTATATTAAGTCAAACAAGCAGAGCTCAAACAACATTTGATGTGCTAATTATTATTTTCAAAATTGTACAACTTCTTGTGATTTAACCATTCTACTTGGGTTCAAATATTAAATGCTTTGTACACTTGCAAATTAAAATTGAAGCTTTCTTGTTTGTGACTAATTGTGATGTCTTCAACTTTATTCTTGGAGTTTTTCCTGCAATTTGATGAATTATTCACATATCAAAACTTACAACTGTCTCTATTATTCTTGGGTTTTTTATTTCATGATTTCTATGTGATCATGCTCTCCAGTTCACTAATTTAGGTTTGACATATACGGTCTTTTATTATTTCTACTTGGTCAATTTTGTGCGGTTAGATCTTAATGTAGCAACCTTAACTATTAGTCAAAATTTATAAAAAAAAGGCATCAATTAATATAGTTACGTATAAGTATTTGAAAACATTAAGCCACCTTACCCAGACCCATTAATTATACACCTTATTATTACACTTCCAACAAGAAAGTAATCATATATAACTAAACTTTGTAGAACAAAGAACGGTACAACGATCTACAAATTGGATTTCCATATAGGATCTCCTCATTGCTTCTCCAAGATTCCCTGTGGCATCAGATGTTTTTTCCTTAGCAACCTTGTAGGTTTCCTTCTCCTGCTCCTTCACCAAAGGCGAAGAGTCATCAATCTTGGCTTTAGCCGCATCATATGCATTCCCGGCAGCTTCTGATGCTCTCTTTTGCTGCTTCATAAGTTTCCTTACCCTGCTCCTTCAACGAGTCCACTGGAACCAACGAGTCGTCAACCTTGGCTTTAGCCGTATCATACGCATTACCCGCAACATCTGATGCTTTATATTCCGCAGCGTCGTAAGTTGCCTTAGCCTTGTAGCCAAGCACTCTCATGGTTAGACCTTCCAGTTCAGTAGAGGAATGGCATCATTGAGGAAATTTAAACTCATAATTTATATTTTATTAGTAAGAGGCCAGATTAGTAATATATAAAAAAATTAGCTAAAAGGAATTGGATCAAATAGTTTGAGAAGTCATTAATAATTTAAAATTATACTCAAATGGTACACAACATCCTACATTATCTTGTTCAAACAAATTGGACACGAATTTATAACTTTTAACCATACTTTACATACTGTTTTTTTTTGAACGATCAACTAAAGTATTGCCGGGTACTCTGTACGCGGCCCCAATGGCCGAAAGGGGCCAGACGGCCTCTAGTCCGTACGCACAGAGCCCTTCGGCCCACCCGTCTCCAGTTCCAGGGAAAACCCGGCCCATAAACCCGCCCGAAGGCACGACGGTAGTGAACCGGTAAAACCTGGAGGGATCAGGAGTCGAACCCATGACCACAAGGGTCAAGCTATGTTGCACGGGAACTGGTACGGGAACGAGAAACGGGTACGGGTACGGGAACGGGAACGCAAAACGACAAAACTCAAAAAATCAAGAAATGGGTACGGCACGGGTACGGAAATAAATACGTAAAAAAAATTAAATATATATTATAGATAATATACCACAAACCCCAAAATATATTCATACGTTGATGTAAATTTCAAAATTCATACATCTTCTAAAGATAATCATAAATCTTTCAAAACTCATTCATCTTCTAAAGCAAAGGTAATCAAATATTATAGATTAAACCGTTTTCAAAATCCGGGTAATCTAGTGAAAGATCCGCAAACTGCAAAAAGCCTACATCTTCCAAAAATAATTAATTATCAATAATTAAATTTTAATAAAGCATGTAATAATAATAAAGTTAATTAAACACTAAATATAAAAAGTGAAATATATTATAGAAAACTAGAGGTCAGTAAATTAATATAACAATGAAATACTAAAAAGATAATATAATTTTCAATTTGGTGTGATTTTTGAATTTCGATATATCTCCTGCACCACCATTACACTTGTATCAATTTTCACCACATCTTTTTTTTTTTTATTTATATTAAACCTAGATAAATGCAAAGTACTACATTTATATTAATTTAATAACTACATGTATGCTTTCTTTTATCTTTTTCTCCCATCATCTTCTTCACTAAGTCAAGTAGCCAACCACCACCACCACCACCACCACTTCCACCACCACCCTCTTCATTTTTTTTCCGGAAACCACCCTCAAAGCCGGCCTGACATGAGATATTATACAGAGTTTAGAGATATTATTTAAAAATGTAAGGAAACGGATCGGAAACTTCGGGGAAACGTCCCCCCTTAACAGGAATCGTCGGGGAAACGTTTCCTGGCCGTCCCAGGTGCGTTTCCGTCCCCATGAAGCTTCGGAACCGGGTACGACAACATAAATGGCGTCCCCGTGCAACATAGGGGTCAATGGTCTCTCCATCACTTCCCAACCACCTACCCCACCACTAAGGTGGGGGTATCCATCACATACCTCCCGTGGGAATTGAACCCGGCTCCCTCAAAGAGAGAACCAGCCCTTTTTTTTTGAACGGCAAACGCTTTATATATAAATATAAAGAGCCAGCTAGCTGCTGGGAACTACAAACACCAAACAAAACGAAGAAACAAAGCAGTTACAACAGGTTCAAAACATTAAACAAAGCCCAGTCGGCCCACTCGACTTTGGGCAGATAAGTCCTATAAGAAATCCAATGGAAGGCTTCTTCTTTTATCCTCTCGATCGTGATCCGAACAGGTTTGACACATCATCAAAATATACTCATTTTGACCATCCACCTATCATCAAAATATACCATTTGACCCTTTATCTAACTCATTTAATCCACTCATATTGCCTCGTAAAACAAAATATGTGACTTCCAACAATCTCAATTCGACAAATGGGTCTGAATGGACTGAAAATAGGTCTGATTCTAACCCAATAAAAACAATATGTCCCACGGAATCGGACAACCTCTTTTACCAACAACAAGTCTGATTCTGACCCAATAAAAATGTGTTAGAACTGATTAAAATTAGGCCTAAACCAGCCTCAAACAGGCTTAAAGCCTTAAAAACGTTTGAAGCAACTTGTGCTTCCTTATTTTGACATGGGCCCCTTTTAAAGCCATCCCGGATGTGAAAACTAACCAGTAATCTAAATGGGTTTTGCCCAAACCAGAATGTGAAGTAAATACCTGAGTTTCTTTTAGTCGATCCCCGGTTGAGCTGCTCTTGGAAAGGCGTTCACTACCAGCAAGATCTGTAAGGTTGAGAACACCTTCTACTTGTTGCTCTAAAGTCTATAAAGAGTCAAACCAAAAGGTCAATGTTAGCAACCGTCTCTTTTAGACTGCATACGGCAAAACACAAGTTGGGTAACCCATTTAAATGGGGTTGTGTCAAAACAGGTCAGTGGGGTTGGACTAATTGGTGATAGTCCAGGCCCCACTTGATTGTTTGGTAGTTCATATCAGATTTTGGTATGTGTCGAGTCAGGTTGGGGTGAGGTAAAACATTTTTTTATCGAAAATGTTTTAGTGTTTCTAAATAACTACTTTGTCAAATATGATCACAAAAAGTTCTTACTTCAATTAAAAAAAATAACTTTTAACTTTGATGATGTTGGAAGCGTTATGCATTAAAAATCAAAATACACTTAGGGTGACTGTTTAACACCCCAACCCGACTAGGGCTGACGTGTCACTATTACAGATATCAAAAACCAAACAGCCCCATTAAAAGACAGAGTCTAAGACAAAATATCAAGTCTCAAACACAAAATCCCAAGAAAAACCTAAGTCAAATTATTAATTACTGAAATAAATAAAAGTCTTTATTCTTGAACTGCATTTTTCTCTCATCTTCACTAAGTCCCCAGATTTCCCGAATTACCTGTCAAACAAATAAGACAAACACAGCAAAGAAAAATACGACTGAGCCAAAGGTTGCTCAGTAACGGAGAAATCAATAGTAAAAGTAAAGCTAAAGATACTGAATACGAATTGAAGCAATATTGATATTAAACCGAAATGAGTGGTGACACGAAAATGGATATTGTTACTATTTGAATCTCAAAACTTATACAAACCAATGATGAATAAAATATAATATAACGGATCTGAACTCAAAACATAGTCAGATATATAATCAGAACATATCACATGTATCAAAATAGAACTGAACATATACTAAACTACGCGACTATAAGTATAAAAAAAAATAAGTCACGTAATACAGAAGCACCCACGAGCCTAAACAGAGGGGTACACAGCTAGCTAGTCCATGTACCGAGACAGTGCATGTAGGCGTACATACATTATTCCATCTCATCAGGATTCAGGATACAGGATTCAGGATTCTGAGCTAAGATCGATCTATTCGCCTCTAAGTGGCCAAGGTACAACATAGGTACAGTTAGAGAAGCCATGATTTTGTTTACGCACTATCACGATAAGTGCCATGCCGTTGACGCCCCAACGACAAGCCAGAGATGCTCGGGTGACAGAATACAAAAGTCGTATCATAAATAAAAGTACTACAAGGAACATGCAACAATGATTACAATACTAAGAAATATTGCATGCTAAAACGACTTATCAAAAGAATTATACGAATATGAGATAATTAACGAAATAAACAAAATGCGCACTGGAAAGTAACAAATATGATAAAAAGAAATACTATGATGTCAGAAAGGGAATCTGTACCTTAGTTGTCAAGCAAAACAAAATCCACGAACAAGAACTTCAAAACCTATGCAAATCTAAATCCCGTATTTACTAGATCAGTTTATTTTAATCATTTAATTGATAACTATATTAGTATAGCTTACTGATTTGTGGTGTGTGTATAAATATATACATAAATATATATAAATATAAATTTGTACGTAGAGACAACCTCAATATATCTATGCATATCATATGACGCATCATATACGACCTATTGATTAGTTTCAATTTCATTCATACATTTTGTTGGTATATCAACAGAATTATTATGCTATCATGCATATTTACATTTTACATGTATAATTGAGTAATAAATAAATAAAAAATAAGAGACGCATGAATGAATGTTTTAATGCAAATATATGAGAAAATGTTTTCATTTGAATTGTAGTAATCTTAAGAACCAAAATGATATATTTTTATATATTTAAAACTGAGAGCTATATATATATATATACACACACGCGCGCGCAATAATGCGCGTAAGTAGTCGGGATCGAACCGGTGGAATCAAACTCAAAACAAAGAGTTAGACGAATACCTTATAACAACGTGAGAATTTTTGGTCCGGCGAGTTTGATATCAGAAAATGACGGCTCAAGTGGTTGTGATGATGTCGACGGTTATGGTGGCTCAAACCCACGGTGTCGCGTGACGGACGTGGTTGTTGTTAGCCGGAAGGGTGGTAGGAGAAAACTGGTCGGAACATAACCGAGAGGTATCCCCATTTTTTGGTGGTGTGGGTTTGGGTTTTAAACAAATGCACCGATGTTATGAAAATAATTGGTTTGATTGGTGAGTTAATTTTATTTATTGTGTTGAATCATTGCCGCCGGTTACGAAATATGAAGGTGAGCCGTTCCATTTTATAGGTTACGAGCAAAGATGTAGGCAACTTTAAAGATGATTTCAATGTCAAATAATGTAGCGACTAAAAAAAAAAGAAACAGAAATGCCGTTACTTCTCGTTGGTTTTGCAGAAACTTAAGAAAAGAGATGAAGTCTCAAAAATGAGAAATATTATTATTATTTGTTTAGTTATGTATCTATTAATTATACATGTTAAACAAAAATTAGTAACAATATTCGGTGTGTCGATAATCATTGAAACGATTTGCTGCATAATAATTTGCTTAAAAAAATATCCAACATAAATCAATATTTATTACTCTAGGGTTCTCGAATTTTCAGGTAT
The DNA here is from genome assembly GCA_028751855.1 of Ambrosia trifida. Lineage (NCBI taxonomy): Eukaryota > Viridiplantae > Streptophyta > Magnoliopsida > Asterales > Asteraceae > Ambrosia > Ambrosia trifida. Next base: position 126,480,217 of record CM054125.1, on the reverse strand, counting down.
TACAGACTGACTTTCAACCTGTTTCCTTTCAAACTCTTGTGATTTACCTCATTAACACCAAATATCCGCAGAGTGAAGACAAAGTGACTTCTTGAAGACTGCTTGTTCATTTGAGTCTTACCCACAGACCTAATTAAAAAAGAACGCATAAGAAGCCACTTTTACATATATATATTTTTTGCATAAACTTTACATTTTAATGAACATAATATACCTGCTCTGTGCAACACGGTTTAACAGATACGAGACCTCTTTATTGCTACAAACATCAACAATAGTCAAATCTGAAACATGGGTGCTTCCATTTGCATCATGTTTTATTGCATATTGTTGTTTATTACCACTACTCTCTGTAGAGTTAGACTTATTATATTTCCAACATTGAAACCTATAAAGTTCAATTGATGAATAATGCTAAAAAAACCATGCCATGATCTGGATAAAGATATAAAAGATTATGATATTCAATTGCAAACCCGTATTTCATACTTCCACCTTTGATCTTTAAGCTTTTCTCGAGTCTCAAATATTTGTTCAAGTGACCTTGGTATGAGTCCTTTATCATCATAGCTTCCTGGTGTTCCCATCTTTGTGTGTGTTTTACCAGATCCCATTTGACCATACGCAAAGATGCAGACCTACAATCAAAATCAAGTTACTTAATTAAAAGCATACCATTAGTCATGTACTTGATTACGGTTTCCAGGCCCGTACAATCTTCAAACCGAATGGCGTAACCAACTTCTTCACCTAACCGACAACCAAACTCCTCTGCAACACGTTTAGAAACATACATTGCAGCCACCCTACGGGGCTGTGTGCACCATATCTTTCCCTTTGTGGTGTAACCTGCTTCAGCTAGATACTGGGTCACCTGAGTTGTTTTCCCGATCCCGTTTCACCAATCACAACCAAAACCTGATTATCATGCACTACCTGAACCAGTCCCTTCTTTAACTTTTAGATGGGTCAACTTTGTCTCTGTTCTTGAAGGGAAAGCTTTGATATTTGACCATTGGTTCACAAACTCATGATATTTGCGTTAGGGAAAAGCCAATAAAATGCAGCTTTTAGGGGATAGGGGAACCTTACCTCTAAATATTCAAGGTTTCTAAATCACTTTTGAAATCAGCTAAGAAACGTGCACATTTATATGTTGTAAGATATAAGTGGCTAACTATAATGAACATCAATACCAACAATCCAAATTAGTGACTTAGAATAATAAAACAAACGACTTTAACCATTTGTGCAAGCAAAAAAAATGTTTGCATGAAACAACTTTTCACGGAAGATTTATTGATGATGCTTCATAAATGTAAGTAAAGAGTCAATAGACAACACTTCACTATCAATAGGATCAATAGAAAATTTAACAGATTTATACTACTAAATTGCATAAAAGAGAGCATCCATAAAACCACAACAATGAATATGAATAGCCAAAGAACAAAGAAGCCTAAATCTTTCTTGTTGAAATTTCTCTCAACAATCCTGATTAATAATAAACTTTAGCATCAATAGATAATTTAGAAAGGAAGAAGATGAGATGACTTCTTCTGGTCATACTTTTCCCATGCAACTTAATGACAGATTTATTTTGCCAAAAATATGTCATGATATCAAGCATATGTAAGGTCGAATACTTTGGTGGTCACTAAACCTTTTCTAACTTCAAGAAATGTTGTTTAAATCAACTAAGAATGCTCACCTGATCCAAGTAGCAAGAAATAACCAAGTTAGTTTGTGATTGATTTTTTTTTGTTGCAGACAGTAATATAACTTCTAAGCTACCAGGACCTTTAATTTCTATTTACATATCTATCTTCAATCAAACAACATATTAAAAAAACACTAAAGGATAGATTTTTAAGAGAATTATAATACTTAATGAAATGAAATCGCCGAAATATGCTAGAAACATACAAACTTAAAACTAAACAGGCCAAATGAATGGGTGAAATAATTTGAGGTTTAATACATGATGTTTAGTTTTATAGTTAAATTTGTAACTCCCTAAGAAGAAAAAAGAATTCAAGCGAACCACATACACACTCACAAATTCGAATTACCTAAAATCGGTAAAGTGATGGAACTCTGATCAACTATGATACCTGATGGCTGTGGACGTAATGGTTGACTGAAGGACCACCGGAGGGGAACAAGATGGGGAAAACCGATGACCGGCGATTCCACCTTTACCATTGCCGCTGCTCATATGAATCTGACAACTTTACATCACGATGTTTTCAAAAACAAGTAACAGATGTGTATACCTATATCCAATGGGAATTGGGGTTACTGAAACCCTAAACATCCTCATTTAGAAATCACCTGCTCTGCTTCTTATTTGTGGAATTGGGGTTACTGAAACCATCTGCTCTGCTTCTTTTTTTTTTTTGGAAGATGATGGCGATTGAGAGAATATTGGTTGGTGGTGAGCGACTAAACATCCACAATAAGGATATTTGGATTTCAGTTTTGAAACTGAAGGAGAGACGATTCATTTTTAGAGATATTGATGATCACATTCAATTGCATTGAACCGGGACTCATGAATGGTGTTGGTAAAAGCAGGTATGCGATAAAGAAGAAGGGCAGGGAGGGAAATCAAGGCTAGTATTGTAAATTTGCTTTCATATTGTAATAGAGGAGAATGGTGAAATGTCTACATTAACCCCCCTAAGTGTCTTAATTGTCACAATTGTTCCCATAATACCCTAAAATTTATTGCTTAAATATGTTGTACATGTTGCATCTTAAGTTGTACGGAAATGAAAATGACTATGCTAGCCATCACTCCCCCTTTATAATGTACTAGGTTATGTACCCGTGTGATACACGGGTTGAAAAAAATAAATTATATATATTATATATTAAATTAAATTACCTTGTAGATTGCATGTACAATAAAACAAAAAAAATCAAAAGTAATAAGAGTAAATATGTGTAGGCTAATATATAAAAAAATGAAATTAATTTAAAAGTATGTCCTCATCTGTTAAACCATCTCAATCGAGTATAGTTCATTTTAGAATTTGACATCAAGTTTCTTCCAAAGCCAAAGTATATATATAACTTTGAGTGTATAATCATTTTTTTCCTAACATCAAGATCTTTAAACATAATGACATTTATTGGTTCAATCTAATTGTAATTACAAAAAAGAAGATTGCGTGAATTAATAGTATGGAAATGAAGATTGAAACGAATTAGTAATGAAAAGACTGTGGCCACTCACTTAGATATTGCATTGCTTTGTTGAAGTAACTTAGAAAACAAACTTATTGAATATTTCAAACAATGATTTTTCATATATAAAATGTATTTTATATATCAAGCTAGTATGATACGAAAATACCCAAACATATTTAGTTTTGTATAAATTCAAATATGTAACTTGATGTAGATTGATTTATTTTATTTTGTTTGTTAAGAACATTATAAGAAATATAGTTTTAAACTTAAAGTGTAAGACCACGTATTAAAAGATAAGTCAATTTAAGGTACACAGTTTAAATTTAAATTTAATAATATAAATATGCTATCTTAAAAGGGAATAGTTTTTTCATAAAGTTTACTTCTGTTAGTTAATAAACATTTTAAAATTATGTCTAATAATTTATTTCTAATTTTGTATTGAAATATAATTATATTAATTAATTTACAAAAACATATATTATATATTAAACTGGATTTCGGTAATTATATTAATAATTATAGTTATAACCAATAAAAACTAAAAAAATAATAATTATTAAATAAATAAACAAAATAAAATAAATGTATTGTTTTAAATAATATAATGGAAGGCTTATGAGGTAGTTCTATGTACTCCATGTGTTGTCTTTTATTAATATAAATAGAAATAGATTAATGTTGATTGATTTATTTTATTTATTTGTTCAAAACAATATGAAAGTTTCACAAAAAAACTTAACTAATCACATTGTGTTATTATTAATTTGTTTATTTGACTTTTGAACTATTTTAAATATCTAAAATTAATATGTATTTGGTGAGCATATTTAACATTTAAAACAATGACTAAAACCCGTAATAATAAAACTTAGCAATCATTTGTCAAACATCGTAGTAAACATAGTTTTAAACTTAGAAGAAAAGATCAATTTTTTTTTTAAAAATGGGTTAATTTAAAGTACATGATTTAAAATCAATGTTAATAACATATAAATATGTTATATAAAAAAGAATCACTAATGTTTTAATAATGTTTAATTCGGTTAGTTAATACACCTTTTCAAAGTATGTATAATAATTTATTTCTAATTTTATATTAAAATATAATTATACTAACCGCAAAAACATAATATAAATATATTAAATTAAAATTTAGTAATTATATTAACATTTATAGTTGTAACATGAATCATTAGAAACCGAATGAATGAGAATCTATTTATATTAATAACAGAATTAATTCAATTCGTTTTTAATTATTTCTGTTACAACTAAGATTATTAATATTATGTCACTAAAATCAATTAATTCATTTAATATATTATATTTGAATTTATTGTATTGTAACATAAATCATTAGAAACCGAATGAATGAGAATCTATTTATATTAATAACAGAAATCATTCAATTCGTTTTTAATTATTTCTGTTACAACTAAGATTATTAATATTATATTACTAAAATCAATTAATTCATTTATATATTATATTTGAATTTATTGTATTAATTAAATAATAAAATGAGAGAATTCATGAGGGAGTGCCATGTGTCCCTCATGTGTTTTCTTTTATTATATAATATAGTGTAGATGTAGATGTAGATGCAGATGCAGATGTAGACTAGTATAGTATAAATGCCCGCGCGTTGCCGCGGGTAATTATGTTTTTTACACATGTTGCGTGAATGTTTTCACTTAATTGACTTTTAAACCCAATTTGATAAGAAAACTAATACATAACATCTACAATGACGATAAGCGTTCTTGTTGAGCGAACTTATCTATCATATTTGACAAAAATTGAAAGATCGGAAAACGTATTTTGTGCATAGTTGTTGCCTTTAACCGGAAAATGAACCCATGATTAAAATAAAAAAATAGTAACAAATAAGAGCATAAAATACCGAATACACTTATCTTTCACTTTTTTCATATGTGATTTAGTTATATAGATAAATTATTTCTTACAACATGCATGAATGCCATATTCCCATTTGTAAAATTTAAATTTACCTATGCGTTTCTCTGTATTCTTTTTTGAAGATTGCAAGAAAACACAAAAATCCAATAAAAAGAATGGTCTTAGAGATGTAGAGTAATGCATGAAATAAAATTTTAACAAAAAAGAAGCCAGCTTTAACATTCAAAAGTCAACTATGTAAACACAACTTACCTGTTATAAAGACACAATCAAACAAGTCAATAATGTGGAGATCAGGACACCTAAAAGCTAAACTCGTCACTCCAGCCTCACTAACTCCCTCTCACAAACCAACATTTATTGACTTAAGTTGTCTAAAGTTGTATCCAATAGCCTGCAAGCATAACTTAAAGACAGTTTATAAGCCCAACTCCATATATCAGATACATTCAACTTAATTTTGTCATATCTTCAGCACCTTATCGGTCGCCTCTTTTACGCACCCACAAAAGGTTCAATGTCTTCAACTTTATACGGTAACTACTAAGAAACTCAAGACCATGGTCAATAAAAGCTCAGTAGCCACTGATGCTGAGCTTACTAAGTTTCGAACAACCTCAAGCCAATGCCTAAAGGACCAATCACCAAGTTTAAACATTTTGCTGAGTTCAAGATCCTACAAATCATGACAATTATTAGCAGTGGTCTCGATTGCATTATCATCAAACAGCGGTTTATATTTTTGCCGAAGGTTCAAAGTTCAAACCCCATAGTTTTGTGAGTTTGGGAGTAAGAGAAGGCCCGGATTGTTCATGTTGTTTGTTAACCTAAACAGTTGTGTGCAAGATCATAATCAATGACAAAAGAAAACATGTGGTCTTTAATACATGTTGCAATAAAAGTAAAATACGTGAAGCTTTTTCGGAAATAAGTTTTTGATAGACAATGTTTGTTAACTTGTATGTAATTGATGGTAAGTTGGTATATATCATCTTTAAATTACTTCTAGATTGTCATGTGGACTCCCTATGTGGATAGGGAGGTCATAAGACTGTCCATAAAAGGGGTAAAAGAGAAATATCAAAAGGCTACACAAGTTCTTTGGATATGGCAACTATAAGAATCCGCTAAAAGCACTCAATGAATATAAGATATGTAAGAATGTAGCAAAAAAGAATATAAGATCTATATTAAGTTTAAACTGGTAAGTTGTAATCAATAAAATCACCTAGTAGGAAACCCACGATGTGGAAGCGACAATTAGGTACCCGTTTTGTATCAGTTTATCAATTCTCTCGCAAAGTTATCAAGAATAAATTTGGTAAGTTGTAATCACTAAAATCACCTAGTAGGAAACCAACGATGCGGTAGTCGTTTTCTATCTGTTTATCAATCCTCTCGTAAAGGTATCAGTACTAAAACATTCTAGCGCTTGTTTTATATCTTATTCTATAATTATTAATGCTATGTTCACATACTTGTTATGTTTTTTTTATAAGATTGCTAATAAATACAAACCGCACTTTTAAACGCCTAATTGAAATGAATCAAAACACAAAGTTAATTTTGAATTGCGCTAAAAGTTTGCTACTGAGTGCTGAAAACAATGGATTAAGCTATAATATTTCCAGGTTATAAATTGCATAAAGAGGCATAGATGAATTTATACCTGATAACAGGGTATTTGTCGTGAAGTATATTACATTGCAACCATGGTAGGCTTCTACTTCCTCATCTTCTATTCCTTCAACTGTAAATAGAGGTCACCAATTCTCAATGGAAGGCTACTACTTATTTTTCAAAAATTAGAAAATTCTGCTAGTCTATGGCTATTACATGATTATGCAGTGAAACCTCTTAATATGGTTGCTATTACATTGCAACCATGGTAGGCTTCTACTTCCTCATCTTCTATTCCTTCAACTGTAAATAGAGGTCACCAATTCTCAGTGGAAGGCTACTACTTATTTTTCAAAAATTAGAAAATTCTGCTAGTCTATGGCTATTACATGATTATGCAGTGAAACCTCTTAATATGGTTGCTATTACATTGCAACCATGGTAGGCTTCTACTTCCTCATCTTCTATTCCTTCAACTGTAAATAGAGGTCACCAATTCTCAGTGGAAGGCTACTACTTATTTTTCAAAAATTAGAAAATTCTGCTAGTCTATGGCTATTACATGATTATGCAGTGAAACCTCTTAATATACAAAACACAACTGACGAATAACGCATTGCGAATCATGGTAAATTTAACATGAAACAACAACATTCAAATTCTATCCAATGGTAAAGGTATTATCGAAATCAATTTTCTAAGATCCAACTATAAGCAGACAAATGTTAAGAGAACAAAAACTTACTTCAACATCAAGAAATATCACATTAGACGAAAGATCAGCAGAAGTATTATAAGCTCCAACAACAATCAGATTAACTTTAACATTTCCTCCATAACAACTGCCACGGCCACCACTACTACCACCACATCAACCAACACCGGAAGCAAACGAAGCAGCAACAGAGCTCGAAACACACGCCAATAGATACCTAACCAGCGGCAATCCATTCATCCACCCAATCAACGACGCTACATAACCAAACTTCATACACAATCTCCAAATTTCACCATTTAGGTTTTCTTCTTCCCCAAAACCTTACAGTAAAGTTCAAAAATCACATAAGCCGACAGCCATCCGCATCAGCAACTATTTACCCAGTAGATTTGTAACAAAACCTAACAAAGAATCATGAAACTAAACCTCATAATTATGCAAAATTGAAAATCAAAGAAACTTTAACTCGGGAATACGATTTACCTCCTGGTTGGTTTAACATCAATCAAAGAATCATCCACGTTTAACATCGCACCCTAAATCTCTCCGTTAAATAAATAATAGGAAGATAATTAGTCATAAGTTATTGAAAAAAGACTAAAGCATAAGAAGATGGCCAGGAAGAAGTTCGTACCTACACAAATGAGTTTTGTAACCGATGACGTCTGATTGGTTTTTTTTTTTCTGCTCATTGATGGGATCAGTTACAAGAGGATGCAAGAGGGTAAGGATGGAATCAATATTTATATTTTAACTAAAGAGGGTGGATAAAATTACAATAATAACCTTGTAAGTGTCTTAATATACCTCTAAGTGACTGATTTACCCTTATCAAATAAGCTTTATTAAATTGTATATGTAGCTACAAAACTTGTACCCATAACAAAAATGACAACATTGTACATCACTCTTCTTTTATAATGTACTAGTAGGAAACCCGCGTGTTGCCGCGGGAGCGATAATATAAAATGTTATATTCTATATTTAGTTTAATCGATTCTCTCGTGTATCACGTCCATAGGATTTATGTACCCTGACTGAGCCTTAAAAATATGCTCCTTAGGCCTTATAAATGGGTATTGGTCATATTAATGTTATGGAGCCGAATGGGTTAACAAATTTTAATTTTTAAATGGATAATTATTGACGTCAACTTTTAAGTGTTAAATGAGTTTCTATTTAAAAAAAAGACACACACATACACACATAGGAATTTTTACAACAACAAAAAATTGTGCCCATGATAAAACTGGGCCCAAGCCGCGTAGACTCCCCGGCTTGACCCATAGCCGTCCATGCTCTCATAATATATTGCATGGTATGTATGTTGGTTTCCTTATTCCTATTATATATTAGAAAAGTTTGTTTTATTACTTGTTTTTATTTTTATTAAGTTTTGAGTTATTAACATCAATGTGATATATCTATGTCATAAGTCATACACATGTAACATATAAGTGATAATCTCACATTAAAACTATGTGGAATGCATGTACATGTGTTGGTAACTATAAATACTCTAAATAATTATGTCCACCATCAAAATTATATGCTTTTTTTAATCAATTCAGTATAAAGTTTATGGAGCACTTTAGTATCGAATTCCATGTTTAAATAAGTTTGAAAGTAGGGGTGGAGGTTAGTGGTCGATTGAGGGTGCCCCGCCCCACTCTCGTTTTCTTTGCTCAACAGTGTAAGTTTACGTGTCATCGGCCTAAATTTTTATACACAATATTGAGTCCAACCCCTTCCGTTTTAAGGGTCACCCCTGACTGTCGTTATGACGAGGATCCGGTGTGTGCAAAACACTTAGAACCATGTAGCAAACTTACCATGCTTCTAATCAAATTCTCACTTCTAAATGAGCATGAATTTCCTTACGTTTCAATACTTATTTTAAAAGGCATAACATAGATGAATAACCCATTAAAGGCTCAATTTAAGATTCATGTTACTAATCAATACAGGAAATGAGTTCAAAATTCATTAATCAAAGTTGTAGACTCTAATTATACAGCACAAATAAATGATTGTAACCTTTGATATAGTTATTTTAAAAAGCATAACATGCATGAATAACCAATTAAAAGCTCAATTTCTAGTCTAAGTTAAGACTAAAAGATTGATGTTACTAATCAAAATAAAACAGGAAATATGTTAATAAATCATTAATCAAATTTGTAAGTTGTAGTTATACAACACAACTATATGGGCGAACCAGTCCTCATGATTGAAGATTTAAACATTTTTATACTCTATTTTAACCGGACATAACATAGATCAATAACCAACAAAAAAAATAACTAACAGCAAAAAAACATATCAATTCACGTGTTTTCTATAAATTTAGTATTTTTTTTCTACAACAACAACAAATCTTGCTTGATAGCAAACTGGAACTCGTCTTACCCGGTCTAGGCGAATTCTTTAGACCACTCACCTGAAAAATAGCACTGAATTTGTATTATAAAATCAAAGACACACAACAAAAAAATCAAGAACATATAACTATAAAAACAATAAAATAGAAATCCAACCTTAGTAGCATCAACAAATTGTCAATCGAAGAGAAGAACCAGCAAGATGCGAACATCTGGGTGATGGGTATGGAAGAACTTATAATTTTAAGAAAATGGAGTTATGGAACTCGAAGAGATGATTTTGAATTTCCGAATTAAAATTTTGGTTAAAGTGAATTTGTTCTTTATAACAATGTTATGCGAATGATGATTGGAATGTGAACTAATCACCATTTGTGTAGTTAATATTGTGTTCATTATGATGAACCACCAAGGAAAATGAAAGGTTAGTATGAATTGAATTGATTAAGATGGCCCTAAAGTGTCATAAAAGTTTGATAAATGTCCAACTTTAATCCCTCTAATTGGCTTTAAGTGTATTGTAAATTATGCTTAAATATTTGTACACAATACAAAATTACAATGTTGTTCATCTTTAGACATAATATTTATCAAACTCTTTGAAAGACACTCAAATTTTATTTACAATGTATACAACTTCCTAATAATCGAATATGCTATATTGGACACTATATAAAGGTAAAACTTGGACAAAAACAAATTGTATGCCAGGCAACCAAATCCCGACTCGGCCTGTTTCAACCAAACAAACTGTATTAAAGCAGCAGTGAAATAAAATGACGGGAAGATATTATCGATCCAATCTCGATCTCCAAGAACATTTTCGGTTTAGCGTTGTGATTCTTATTGGAAACTTCCCTCAATTACCCAACCTGTAGTTCTAATAACAGTTTTGAGTTCATCTTGTTAATAAAACCAATTGCAACATGATAAATATTGATCTCAAATCTATAGATAAAACACATTAACATTTATAAAAGATATTAGCAATTAAAGAAAAACAATTCTGATTGGGTTTCCTACAAAGTTGTTGAAACCATAAATATTTGATGAATATAAGTAAGTGTATGTTTCCAACAACTAAAGGTATATTATTAACAATGTAAAAGGACCAAAAATTACAAATCGACAGTAAAACAAATCGAGCAATGAAAATTACCTAGAGTTGGTTAAATGACGTTTCTTTATGTATGCGAAAGCTATGAACTTTGTCGTGGTTTGCATCATGAGTAACCTATACATGTCAAGTAATGATATTAGTAAGATGAGTTTCTTGAAAAGTAAAACAAGTTGTAATAAGTTTATAAGAAGGCAATGACTATAAATGAGTATTTAAGAGTAAGGAAATGGGTTTTATTGGGTGTTATGAATGTAGGTTACATCTTGAGAGACACATAAAATGTGTATTACACACATATACAATGTGCATAATATGTTATACATGAGGGGCAAAAAGGGTAGGAAATGACAAAATATAGAGATTTGTAAAGAGACTTTTCATATGTCATCTTAAAATAGAGGTGATTTTACCCTTTTGCCCATCTAGAATGTATTATATAGTAGTATAGATATAGATTATAGATTATAGATAATAGATAGATTATTGCAAATCGATGGTGCAACCCATCAACTTATACTTGTTTTAGAAACAATATATAATTATAGGTTTACACTAGAAAAAGAGAAAAAACATAAACAAGAAAAGACTCGAATTAGGGCCCAAGACTTTGAAAAATATGGCATTTACCACTGCACAAAATTGGTGCCACGATACAGTTTTTATTTTATAAATATATATAACACATATATAGGAATTTTCATAAAAATATATACCCTGGTCGAAAGTCCTCCTCGCATCCCATCAAAGACGGCCCTGGGTTCTGGAATAAGATTACAGAATGATTTCATGCGTTGATGTAATGAAAGCTATATCGACAATTTTGTTAGTTCGAAGTTTAGAGACATGAACAAAATAATAGGATGGTTTGCGGGTTACCTCAACAATGCGTTTGTCCATCGCCCAAGCGGTTCAAGTGATGATTCTGTTTTGATGGTGACTCTTGAAAAGTACAAGTAAGAAGATGGGACCTTTTCATTTATAAGGCAATGGGAAATTTTGAAAGATTGCACGGAGTGGGCTCCGGTGCCAAACAAAGTGTCACGTTCCAAAAGGACTAAGAGGGTTTTGGGGATTGCTTTTTGAAAATAGATTATGCGTTTTGTTGCAGTAGGGGTGGAGCTGCTTTTAGATTATTGCGTTTCGGTAACTATATAATCTATTTTTATAAACCTTTCCCAAAAAAACTAAAAACTGATTATTTGCGTTTTCATAACGCAATAATCTAAAAATCCATTTCAAAACTCAACCCCAAACACCCTCTAAGATGACGTAGTCAGGAGATTACAGTGCTGGTGGTTCGGATGCACATTGCAACATCAGTATGGCAATATTGATGATGATACCAAGTTTGGCTATTATCTCCAACTCCATAAGCGTAACGGCCGACAGGGGACAAAGCAAAAAGGGAATCATCTTCAAAAGACAAATCACAACGTAAATCAAAGTTAGAAAAGTCAACGAGTAGGTTATTCACATTTCTTGAATTACAAGAGGAGAGGCATTAGTTGAAGAAACAAGAAAAGGAAGAAGCGGCAGAGAGGGAAATGGAGAAACTTGAGAACAAGAACCAACACAAGCAACCAGCGGCTGAAATTGAATTGGAGCGGCTACGGTTGGATCGTCAAAAATAAGTAGTGGAAGAGTTTAGCATCATGACTAAAGACGTCGATCAACTTCCACCTAGAAAGCGAGCAGTGGTGCTAAAGATGAGAGACAAAATCACGGTAAGATGGCTCGGGGGTGATGGTGGAATGCAAACGGTGGTGCAAGTGGTGACGATTAAATTATGCATTTTATGTTGTTTTTTCGCATTTCTGTTATGTAACTTTTTTTTTATGAAAGTTTATTTATTTTTGCTTAAAATTAAAAGAATTGGAAAAAAATTAAAAAAAAATAAAGAGTTAGGGATAGTGAAGGTTAACCTAAACTAACCTAAAATTCTGTTGTCTTGGCCTAAATCTATATGCCCGAAATTCTGAATCTAATTATGATTAGAATTTAGAGATTAAAGAAGCCCAAGAGTACAAGACTATAATGCCTAACACGAATGTATGAGGCACAAACCTTAGTCAACCTACTTTTATTAATCAGACATAAAAACGTCTGTTGACCCGTAAACATATTACTTTTTTTTCGAACAAAAAATGTTTTATATATAAATATAAAGAGTAAACCAGCGACTAGAGATACAAACACCAAACACCAAAAACAAAATTTCAACAAGTTAACGATGTCAAAGACAACCCAATTGTCCCAGGTCAAATTCGGAAGCTTGGTCCTGAAGTTAATCCATGAAAACACCTCGGTTTTTATTTGATCCACTGAAACTTTAACCGAAAGGAAGCTGCCCTCGAACACCTTTTTGTTCCTTGTGCACCAAATCCACCAAAAAGTGGCCACCATCACAGCATGAAAAATCCTTTTCCAAACCTTCGATCCCGGATTACCTTCGACAGCCGCAACCATATCTTTGACAGTGTCAACATTGTCCGGCCAATGTACCTTTAGACACCGCATAATATTCCACCAGATTGCCCTCGTCCATATGCAGCCCACCAAAATGTGATCCACTGACTCCTCCATATAACCGCACCGCACGCAAAGGAAATCAGGAAAAACGACCCCTCTTTTGATGAGCTCCGTCTTCGCTGCAACCCTGCCTTATATGGCCCTCCAAAGAAAATGGTTGCACTTTAAAGGAACCCTATGATTCCAGCATAACTCCGGCTCATTTGGCGTATCACATGTCATCATAGCGACCTCCAATCTAAGAGTTTTAGTCGAGAATCCCTTGCCTTCCTTGTTCTCCCATGTCCACGAGTCTCTTCAAACCTTGAAAGAAAAACTCTACAGTAAGTCCATCAAAGACCGAAACTGCCCTCGTTCGCTGTCCGTGGCCGATTCCTTAACCCAATCCCAACACCAGCTGATAACTGACCTGTACATAGAACCCAACAAACTGTTTTGTTTTCTTGACCAGCTACAAAGATCCAGGAAGTCAATCATAAACGGCTTCTGCTGCAGCCAAGCGTCTTTCCAGATTCGTGTCTTTGTCCCATCCCCTACCACAACCTTTAACCTGTCCATAAGCGTGATCCCCATTTTTTGCAATACATCTACGGTGTTAACAATATCTTTCTAGATCCCGAGGACGGATTTTATGATCGGCATGATATGGTTGTCGGCCTTCGTCTTATGTATAGCCGAGACCGCAGCAGCCCAAAGTTTTTCCGGTTCTTCTCCTCTCCTCCACAACCATTTAGATAACATCGCGATATTGAACTCCTCAATACTCCCAACCCATATTCCCCCGTATGCCTTCGGCTTAACAATCTTGTCCCAAAGAACCCAGCTGATCTTTTGAGTATTTCCGGATTTTCCCCACACAAAGTCCCTACGGATGCATTCGAGTTTTCTTACCACATACTCCGGGGCCTGAAAAACAGACAAGTAATGTGACATCCGTCACCCTCATTCTTTAGCAAGTTGTTAATTATAGTCCTTCATGTTTGCCTTTTAATATTTCTAGCCCTTGTAATCTTGGAATTTTTTTTATCAAATAATAAAAGTCCCTTTATTCCTTTTATTGATTTATTAATTCGCACATTTATATACCTAATTATGCATTTTATAAAGTTTATGTGCTTTATAATAATAATGATAATACAATGATTTTTAGGAAACATTTATAAAGTTTTAAGAATAACTAATTAAGTTTTAAAGTTCATAACTTGTATTTTATAAAAAGTGTGGATTATATAAAACGTTTAAAAACCATGATGTTTTTTAAAAAGTAATGGACTTTTATAAATCAAGATGAAAAATGAGGGACCTGATTTGTCAAAACCCAAAAGTCTATTTAAAAACCATCCCAAATCTTGCACACCTTCTGTTTCAACCGTGTCTTAGAGCATTCACGGTAGCTTCCCCATCCCCCATTTACTCACAACCAATCACAACCATATATTACATTAAAAATCATTACAGTTTCCCTCTCCTTCACTCACAACCACTTTCAACAAATATTAAAAAATAAATATAGTTTCCAGTTTTCCCCAAAAGATTTCCAAATAACCCCAAATATACCAATCAACAGTAGATTCCCCATTTTTCTTCACTCACAAACCCTCAAAACCACCCCATATAATTTGGAGGCTATTCTCACATAAAAATGGGGGAGCTATTGTGAATGCTCTTACTCGCGAGAGTTGACCACGGGCATTGACACAAAATTTATTATGATATTTTTAATCTAATTTATTGGTTATTATATATATATATATATATATATATATATATACACAATTAGCAACTTAGGTCACCTCTAAGAGTCACCACCGTTCCTCATCACTTGGTACCATTTCACAAATTAGTTAGTTGGGTCACCTTTAAGAGTCACCACCATTCCCCATCACTTGGCACATTTTCACAAATTAATTATCAACATTAATCTCCTCTAAGAGTCATCACTCTTTTCTACAATGCAATTAGCAACTTGGGTCACCTCTAAAAGTCACCACCCTTCCTCATCACTTGGTACCGTTTCACAAATTAGTTAGTTGGGTCACCTTTAAGAATCACCACCCTTCTCCATTATTTGGCACCTTTTCACAAATTAATTATCAACATAAATCTCCTCTTAGAGTCATCACTCTTTCCTACAATTAACAACTTAGGCAACCTCTAAAGTCACCACTCTTCCCCGACACTTCCCACCATTTCACAAATTATTATACATGCAATTTGTAACATTATACGACTCGTGCTTTAAATTGAAAAAAAAACATATATACCATAAAAGATTGATGTCCCTTTCCGGAGGATGAGAGTGCAGATTCCTCTTTGGTCTTGGTTTAATTTTGAAGATTAATACAAAGATTGGTTCGTTTGAATTGGAAAATCACATTGTTCTTATTACCGAAATTCATCGACTCGATTATATTGTTTAAAAAACGGTGTTTTGAATTTATCACAAGTCAAAAGAATAAAGTCAAATATGGAAGGAAAAAACATGGTGTTATGAGTGCTTAATTTTTTTTTTATTAAAATAGAAATTTTAGTACTTCTAATTTCAAAAGAAACAACCGAACAAATAAATCCACAAAAAGAAAAAAAAATAGTTTACTTAAAAAATAGTTTATTTAATCATATTTCTTAAACTATCTAAGACGCTGAAATTAGAGATTTTTTTTGTTGAATTAGGTTATTTTAAGTATAAAGTTAAAACCCCAAAATTAACCAAAACACTTTGCCTTTTGAAGTAAAATGCTTTAATTGTGTTGTTGTAGGTTAGGGATAATGCACAAAAAGATAAAAATAAAATAAAAATAAAAAGGAAAGATGGTTTGAATAAAGTAAAGTATTTTTCGCATCTCATATGGTGATACTAAAACATTCATAATCAAGATCCCGCCGCAACGCGCGGGCAAGTTCTAACTCGCTACATTAATTTAGTAACGAACAATGAAATCCTTGCTTAAATCATGCTTTGTAACCGATCCTATAACTCTAATTTTAAAGTCTACCAATTGGACTTTGACTGTTTTGCAAAATCATAAAAACACGCTATTAATTCGACGGTTATAACCTTAGGAAGCCTATAATACCAACCTAATATCTCAAATTGACCCATTTTGAATCCTTCACATCAATCATTTGAATCGAATCAAGATCTCCTATTTTGGCACTATAAGCTTTCACGGCTGAACCACCAGTTTTCTTGTCAAAGCGTGTATTGTAAGTCCCATTTTTTTGTTGCCGTTTTATTTGTCTTATACTTAGGATAAAAAGCCCTCTATTTCAGAACGCTCATATAGTCGAATTGGGATTTATTATATATTGGGTTAGGGTTAGGGTTCATGTTAGGATTTGAGGAAGAAGATGAAGTTGTTAATATGTTTTATATTTATTTTATATCAGGATAGTTAAACAAAAGGTGGAGTGGTTTGTGTAGGTGTTGGTTTCATGGCCCACCCGGGTTCGAACCCAGGCACACCCTTCTCATTTTCGTTTTTTTATTTTATTATTTGTGTATTCATTTTATAATATTATTATAATCATAAAACTTATAATATTCATAGTAAATTCATTTTTGATCTAAAAATTATAATCTTTTAAACAGAAATAAATTCATACTTTGAAGTCATAATCCTTATTTGTTTGATTTGTAAGACCCTAACCTATAAACACGTGATTAACATTAGAACTTACGGGCTTTGGTCTTAATGAGTAAACACTCCCGATTTCGAACTTTGATATTTATGAAACCCAACCCATTATGATTTCTATATTATAGGTCCTAACAAATTTTCTTATAATTATATTTACTAAAAACATGTACTAAAGCTTGCGTTTTAATCGGGAACTTCAAATGCGAAAGCTAGTTGAGCGTTCGGGTGTGTTTTGTTCTTCTCGCGACTTGATCTTTGCTCCGGAAGTCCCGCCACATGAATACCTAGCACCATTACACAAAGAATGGTTAGTGATTTGTCAATAATAGAGGAAATATCCTCTGCTCAGTTTTTCCTCTGGTCTAACTATCCTCTGGTCTGAGCAAACATCCTCTGCTCATTTTTTTTCCTCTGGTCTAAACAATCCTCTGGTCTGAGCAAACATCCTCTGCTCATTTTCCTCTGCGTCTAAACAATCCTCTGTCCTGGGCAAACATTATCTGTTTCCTTGCTTGTTTTTCCCCAACCTTTGGGTGTTTTTAAACCAAGTTCAAAGCCCTTCCTAGGGGCACTTGGGGACTTGTTTGATACCCTTTATTGGGCTTGAAAGATACCCGTTTATGGTGGTTTATAACCCCTTCCGGCTTAACTATTACTTAGATGTTTTTCACCCAAATCGACCCGTTAAGGCCTTGGACTCTACAAGACACTTTTTAAGCACACCAAAGGCATTGAAATCATATTGTCAACTCATTGGACACATGTTCAACTAAAAGCATTGTCCGTTTTATGTCATGATGACTCGTTGCTTAGATTTAACCTTTAGTAAATCTTTAAATTCCCAAAACGCCCTTTTATAGCCAAATCTTTAAATTTAGCCATTTATGGCGACACTTTTGATTCAAACCCATTGGTTTTGACTCTATGACTTGTTTAAAAACCGCTAAGTCCTTCCGGACTTAGATTTCCACCATTTCTCTAGTTTTCTCATATTTAGTCAATTATAAGCGCATTAGCGCGCATTAGACATAGTTATGGAAATAACTTGCTTGATTGGCACCCACACTTCATGTTGCTTCGCCCGAAGGCACATTTAGCTACGGACTTACCGGGTGGCGTTGACCCATACCTTGCACCCATATGGATTACTTAGGCAACGAGTGCCCAATTTTCCAAGTGTTCTCCTGCTTACACTCTAGATTGACAACATTAGTCTCTTGGGACTCAATGGTAATGCATTTACCATTTGACCTGTTATCCAGAAGTTTCTTAAAGCTTAGATAAATGGCTTTTAATGTCGGGTTCGAATGGTGAGGGAATCACCCCTTCGACCCGTTATGACTCATGATTACATAACTTCCTTATTCATGTGATTTTTATCCAAAATCTGAGTTTAGACTCTTGTTTGTCATATGGCTTTATTAGTTGACCCAATTGATGATTTCCATCACTTGATCAACACTATATTACTGATTTATGACTATGAATTTTTTTTTGACATGACTTCGCATCAATCACTCGATTAATAGGTTTCACCCCTTGAGGTCATACCTTTGTCCCACTTCAAAGTTTAAACACTTATATCAATACAAGAGTTGTATTTGTAGACTAGTAGTGTAAGTATTACTTACCTCATATCTGTTTTGCTTTCGTTCAGGTTGAGCTTGCATCCGTTTGACCCGTTTGCTCCCTAGTCCTTGTGCCTAACTTAGGGACACGTCAAACCTTGTTTTTGTTAGAACACATAATATGGATTTCTTTCATAATCCATGGCATCATGTATTCATTTTTCCTCAAGCTCAACATTTACATTTCTAATTTTCATGTTCATATATGTTTTACACATTTATTTTCTCATTCAAGCATTTCATCAAACACCTTATATGCACTAACTTCATCATGTTAATTCTAGGTGTTCAAGACTTTCTAGATTCCACCATGGCTTAGCTAACCATTTGCACATGATCAATTCACCAACTAGCATACATACATGATACAAATCACATATAGTTGCAAGATTTACCACATAGTAGGGTAATTCATGTTTAGGGTAAAACCCCACTACTTATACAAAATGAAAATTCACAATTTCATATGAATCAACAACATATAACAATTCATCATGTTTTGTAGCTTCCTTGATGTGTATTAACACATAGAAGTCTACAAAAGCTAAGAAATCACTATTTTGATGTGAACCTTAATTCACCATCTTCGACATACAAGTGCTTTAGGTGAAATCAAAGGGGTCTAGAGATACCTTATGATGTGTAGAATACTAGATGAACAAGAATTTCATCATGCATCATGAAACCCCCTTCAATTTTTGGCTTGATTGAGCTCATTCTTGTGTTTGTAGGGTTAGACGGAAGAAGAGCTTGAAGCTCCGTGTTTTGATCGAAACACACACCTTGTGTGTGTGTTTTCCTTCAAAGTTATATTAATAAAACTCAAGTTTGATATTTGGCAATTATGGTCCCTTCTAGTTTAGTCTCGAGTTTGCTTTTAGATTATTACATTGACTAGATTAGTCTCTAGTAATAGGTTTAGCCTCGTTTTTTATTCGGTGGTTAAAAACATCCACCATTAAACTCGCTTTGTTATTTTATCCATTACGCCTAATGGCGTATTTAGGTGAAACGAGAGTTTGGGGTGTTACATGATTCATTTGTGAAACTTATTATTATTGTTGTTCAATTAGTTATAATAATTGTAATTATATTTAATCATATTATTTTGGGACATGCGAGGTTAATATTAATACTGTTTATCGTAAAGACTCTAATTCCCTAAATCGACTTAGCAAACCCTAATGCCTTAGAACCCTAGATACCTTAGACTTTTTAGACATTTCCCTTATTAGTATTCTTATAAATTTAGGTTGAGTTCTTCAGAATTTACAAGTCTTTTTGGGACGATATTTGGATTTACCGCTTAGCAAAACTGTGAGTATATCTTTCCCCTTTTTTATTTTACTGTTTGGGGCTACTCATTTACGTTATGTCAAATTACTATTTATTTTCACAAGTGCAATTCTCATGTGTGTTTGCTTTGTGTTACTTTGTGTATCTATGACTTGTCAAAATCATTAACCGTTGCGGCCTAGCATTTCAATGAATAGTACTATGGTATATACCCCTTGTGACTCTGTTTAGAGACCTTGGTCATTGCTATGTGTTTCATTACTACTGTCAATAGTGCATACTATATATAAATTTCATTTCACTTTCATCGGGTTGATTTTGACCCGGATACTACTTAAATACATAATTGCAACCAGTATACAACACATGAATTGCGAAACGTTTTTATATTATATGTATTCAAAACAGGGTATGCTCACCAATAGATTTTGTATTGACCTATGCTATTTTCGTACATGTTTCAGGTTATTTTTTAGACGTCTTTTAAGCCTTTGGAATTTATACTTAGATTTTGGGTTCACTGTATTTCAGTTTAGATTGTTAGTTTGAATCATTGTATTTTTGTATCTCTTTTCAATGTAATAATCTATTTAATCAATGTATCAATATTTACACTTTAGTACCATGAGCTATTGAACAATCGTCACTACGTGGCACCTCGATGATTTCACCATCAGTCGGGGTGTTACAAGTAATAAGACGGTAGGCTCCCTAACACCGATTTAGCAAGTGTGATTCTCCTGGCAAAAGACAAGTTTTGGGCTTTCCACGCCGAAAGCTTTTTCTGAGATTTCTCCACCACCGGTCTCCAATATTTAGCTCTTTTAAGATTAACCCTACCGGTATCCCCAAATACGTATACGGGAAGGTTCTAGCCCCATAGTTCAGAACCTCCACAATTTGAGCCACCTCGGTCTCCTATACCCCAACCCCGAACAATTGACATTTCGTATGATTGACTTTGAGGCCCGAAACTAGAAACATGCATCTAAGGAACCTGTTGAGGATGATCACATTTTGTTTACTGCATTCACCCATAAAGATAATGTCGTTCGCATAACACAAATGTGAAAGGTACGGCCCCCCGTTCGGCAATTGGACCCCATGAAATAAACCCATCTGAACCGCTCTGTTAAGGAACATAGTAACAACTTCCATGGCCAATATAAACAAAAACGGGGATAGGTGTGGCCTTTCCTTAGGCCCCTCTTGAATGAGAACTCCCTCGTACGCGAGCCATTTACCAAAAGCGAACCCCTGCCCGACGCTAAACAGCCGCGGGCCCAATTTAGCCAACACTATGGAAAACGCATGAACTCCATAACTTTAAGCAGGAATTTCCAATTGAGTGAATTGTAAGCCTTTTGGAAATCAACTTTGAATATGAACAGTTTCCTCTTGCACTTCTTAGTTCACAGGATTGTCTCACTAACAATCAACGGGAAATCCAAAATATTTCTTCCGCCAACGAATGCAGATTGGGCTAGGCTCATAATAGAATGTAGAGCTCCGTTCAACCTGTTGGCTAACAGTTTAGCAAGGATCTTGTATATAGAACCGATCAAAGAGATCTCAGGCTGAAGCTTCCTGACGTGTAAAAGTCTTCCATCATGTTAATGACGGCAGGTTTGAGGTGCCCCCAATATTTTTTTAAAAACTTCATCATAAACCCGCCGGGCCCTAGAGCTTTACCCCATCACAGTCTCTAATATCGTCCTAGATCTCATCTTGGCTAAAACGGGGTAGCAATGATACCAGCTTGCTGAACAGATAAGGCAGGCAGCCCCACGTTTTGGAAGGTGGGTATACGCTGAATCAGTTCCTCAAAGAGTTTTCTAGATCACTTTCTAAACTCCTCTTTAATAACTTCTGGTTTAGTCACCCAATCTCAATTTATAATCAGCCTATTAACCCGTCTTCATAAAGGCGTGAAAGTACGCAGAGTTCTCGTCTCCATATTTTAACCAATTGACCCTCGCCTTTTTCCGGATATCATTCCATTTTGCTTTTTCCCGGCCTATAAGTTTGGCTTTCATAGTGACCTATAACATGTAGTCATCGACACTTAAAAGTGCCAACAACAGTCGATTATTCCAACGCCTCAATCGCCTTTGACATGTCTTTAGCCTTACTCTCCTCTTCCGCCTGAACCTCAGCTCTCCACCGCTTTATCTTCTATTTAATCCACCTCAAAAGTTTAACAAGAGCCGCATCCCCTATACAAGATCTACCCAAGTCACCCAAAGAAGACTTCACAATGTCCTTAAGCTCACTACAACCGATCCAACTATTGAAGAATTTGAAGGGAATAGGACCAAAATTCTTGGGGTCGCAAACCAACGTTAAAGGGTAATGATCGGAATGACCACTACTATGAACCAAAATCGTCGCCATTGGCCGCCTACTCATGAAAGAATCGCACAACAACATTCTATTCAGTTTACTAAGTTTGACCACCTCATTATCCGAGATGCATGTAAAATTACCCCCCAACCATTATGTATTCTAACCAACCAACACCGTAAATAAAATCATTGAAAGCCCCGGTAGCGTAAAGATCAAACAGAGATTTTACCTTTCCTTTGGAGTTTGGATATCATTAAAATCACCGATAGAGATTCACATACCCTCCCTTTGCCTGACGATAGCAGTGATTCGATCCCACAAGTGACGTCTTGCCGCCGGAGCAGTAGGAGCATGCACATTCAAAATATTCATTTTCTCCTCCACACCTGAAGAAACACGGCTCCTAGATCACCGGGTCAGGGCTAATCTAAGTAGTGTATCCACAGGGAAGATATTGGTTTGAGATTAAAAGTGTGTATGAGGGGTCTAAGGGATAAGACCAAGGAGAGAAATAGACAACCGGTTAGAAGAGCCGAGCCTTTAAATGTTGGAAATAAAACACGAGTTGGAAAAGTACGATGTTCTCGTAGGCTTTTCAATGGGAGTTTTAGTCAGAGAAAAGTTGCCAATAAATGGAGACGCGACTTCTCCTTTTATAGTACCTTGACGTCCAACTCTCTTAACCCATCCTCTACCCTTAGTGGGGTCCGGCCCAGGTAGAGGTGTCTCCTAATCTCCAGCCCCCTAAGCCCAATTTTGTGCAAGTGGATATGTGAAAAGAGGGGGAAGGGGAGATGTTACCGTCCTATCAAAAATCCACATGGCGTCCATTGAGTGGGCGCAAAGGGTCGACAGACACGTGGCGTCCATCAATTGGGTTGTTGGGGAGGTGAGTAATCACCTCTTCTTCTAGAACTGGAGACAAGTGGGGGTTGGTAAAGTCTTCTGTTCGAGATGCTTTGGCTGGGGAGCTGCCACGTCGTCATCCTTTCTGGTTGTCAGATCAGGCGTGGCCCTTGATTGGTTGCCGACTCTGACAGGTAGTCTTTGCGCCAGGAATAGTTGTCTAGGGCATGTCTGCCCTGGGGTGTGTGTCTCGGTGCTGCCTAGAAAGGTATCTTTCAGTTATTTTGACGAAGCTTTGACATTTCATGTCAAGGAAGCTTTGTTTTTGTCAGGATAGCGCCGGCGTAGAACGGGCGGGAGGATTGGCGTCATAATCGTAGATGCAGGTTACTCCGCTGACGTAAAACGGGCGGAAGGACCAATGTCATTGTGTCTAACATGGTCTTTGTCCGCTGACGTTGAACAAGCGGGAGAACTAGCGTCATGTTTTATGGACGCAGCCTCTTGTTGGTGTTTAATCGATCATTCTTCTTTCTTCTTATGTTTTGACTTCTTGCAGTAGGAAGGAATGGGTTGCTTTTATTGATATGGTGTCATTGTTTTTGGCACCATATCCCTTCAACACGTTTAAGAGATCCGATCATGATCAGAAAATACTAATCTTTGATAACATCTTCCACTAAAAACACGCCGGGATCCCATACCGAAACTAACCCACCGGACCTCCCCACCGCCTCAACCAGCTCAGCCGATAACGGAGATCTATTGCAAAACTTAGCCCAAAAGGAAGCTGCAGTCTCACGTTGATGGGTTTCTTGAAGACAAATGAAATCCAATTTGCACTCCTTCTTCATATTTCGAACCCATGTCTGTCTCTCCATCCCAATAACCCCTGTAATATTCAAAGATAGGAAATTCATTGTAACCGGCTGATCTCCATTTCCCCGTCAACGATCTTTTTCACGTGATTTTGGAAACCTTTCTATCCCATTCCCAGACGTGATTGTTTCATCCACCTCCTGTTCAAACTCCAACCACACTCCACATCAGAACATCCATCATCTTCACATCACGAAGCATTGGAATCGTTGTCTACCACCGTACATGTCGCCCCTTTATTTTTCCCCAACCTATCTCTTTTTGCCGCTTCCCCAATTAACTGTATAGTTTTCGATAAGTTAAAGGATCCGAGTCGGCCGCCTTGTTAAGATCAGGTATAATTAACTCATTGGCCTCATCCATACAACCATGAGTATTCAGGTTACCCACACTTAAGTCCAACATGTAACATCGCAAAAATTTTCCCCAAATTTTAATATAAAACGCCCTTATTTTCGTTATATTTTATATAAACGTCATTAAGTCTCCATTACCCTAACTCGTAATATATATAGATATATATATACATATATATATATAATAATAATAATAATAAAAAAAAAAAAAAATTCTGATTATATATTATATTTTCTTAAACCATAACCAACCACAACCAAAACCCAATACATGCCTAGACCCAATACTCCTGAAGCCCAACAGCCCAATACATGAACCCAGACCCAAGCCCAACTGGTAACAAAGCCCAACTCCCCCCTCGTTTTATAAAAAAAAAATGATTTGCCTCTGCTGGGTTTCGAACCCGAGCAGCAGGCCGGTTCCGGAACAAACACAACACACCACACCACTACGCCACACAGGCCAATTGTAATGAGTCTGGATCTTAATTATATTTAAACTGATTTTCTTTTGTTCTCCTTTTTCTTTCCTTCCTCGTCGAGCAGCAGCAGCAGAGGATATTTAGTTATTTTTTTTTTCCTTCTTTTCTTCTTTTCTTTTTATTGACCCTTCATTAACTTATGGTTAATCAAGGTTGACTTAGGAAACGTGATTACCGGCCTAATCCTTACCAATTACATGTGCAATTACGAATTGATTGACCATATTACTCATCATACGCGTATGTTATTAATCATAGTCAACGTTGCCAAATCGAGCCTCCAAACCATTACACTATAAATTGATCAACTGAGAACCTTGATTACTCGCTCACAACTCTCTCTCAACCTCCAATTCCCTCTGTAATACTCTAATTATTATTATCAAACTCGTCGTTTGACTTTTTGGTTGACTGTTCAATCGAGCTCGAAACGTAATTGTAAGTTTAATCTTATTTGTGGGTTTTGTTAATCGGCACTTGCTCAGTATTTACCCTAAGATTAATTAGATTAACATTGGGTAAATCATTTGATTGAATAATCTAGGGCTTGTTCTTATTATTTTGGGAAGATGACAAGTTTTCACATCTGTTTTTATTAAAAACGAAACAAAACTTATCACAAAATGATCCTCAGATCAGTTGGTTACTTCTGCTGTTGTTTACCCAAGTCACCCGGGTTCGATTCCGACCCGTGACATTCTTTTTGTTCTTTTTCATTTTTAAAACAAACAAATCAATTAATTATATATTATACATTTTAATTTTATAAATTCGTTTTTAAATATCAAAACCCTTTTATAAATTCTACAAAAATTATATTATGTTAATCTGATGAAAAAGTTCAACACCCAATTTTTAGTTTTCAAAAATTTATTTATTTAATATATATAATAAATAAATCAAGTTTATTCCATTTTATTTATAAAAATCCATTAAAATATCAAAACGATCTTATTAATTTCCACAAAAATTATCCTAAGTTTTTATAACATTAAACTTTACTGAAATAATTTTTAATTCAGTAAAATCATTTATTTTATATTTTTAATCAATTTTTGTTAGATTTAATCATAATTAAATCATAATAAATCCAATTTTCATCATTTTTGCACCAAAATTTTATACAATTTATTTTTAAACATTTAGAACAGAAATATGATTTTTAAAATAATAATTCTTTAATTTTAGTATTTTTGAATATTAAAGTTAAGTTTTGACAATTTGTAATAAATAGATTTAATAATCTATTTTAAAGAAAATAATTTTATAAAAATTATTTTTATACTTTAAACACATTCTTGTGACCATCCTAGATTTAACATTTATAAAAAGATTTTTAGTTATTTATTTACTAAATTTCTCTCAATTGGCGAATATTTTTAATATTAATCAAACGAGCAATTATCCCCAATTCGAAGCCCTAGAAACTTATACATTTGTAGACTTGATAGACTTAGACATATTTATTACTTCATTATAGGGTGATACTTGATATATTTGGGCAACACAATTATCCAAATTTCTCAACAGATATAACATTTTTACCAAGGTGAGTTTTACATAGCCCCTTTTCTATTTATCACCGTTTTTGGGGTGAAACATGTTACAACATCATCATTGCAATTCAATCATCAATGTGTCTATGTGTTTTCTATGTTGCATTATGTCTTGAGCATGATTAGAGTAAGCACCATTCTAGCATAATCATTAACATTGATCAGCCGGCGGTATACATTGATAGATCTATTGGACTGACAATCCCACCCGGATACGTGCCTCCTACAAAGGTTACGTGGGTGTTTGTTATCGTATAACATATTGGACCATGAGCGTATGGTATGTATCATTTTATAACAGTCATCAGGGTTGATTATGCACTCGATTTATTTCTAGTATGTTCTCACATATGGACTAGATTGACATGACACATGAATTGCACAACATTTTATTCAATCATCAAAAACCTATGTAATTCTCACCAACTTTTGTTGACCCAAAACATTTTCAACTTAACATGTTTCAGGTTCTATTTGCTTGAAGATTTGAATTGATGCTTGAAGATACGTGTATAGATTTATTCAACTTGATGTACAAATTATAGAAATATTGTATGTAATTCATATAAATCATTTAATGGAATCTATTATTCACCATGAGCTACTGAACAATCATTCAATACGTGGCACCCCGATGTTTCCGCCATCGGTTGGGGTGTTACAGATTGGTATCAGAGCCATGGTTATAGGGAATTAGGTTATTAGAAAAATAATCTAGTCTATAACCATAGGATTTAACAAGTACTTGCTTCCTTTACTTGCTATTCTCTATCTCCTACTTCTTATCCCTACTTTCATTCCTACAAGAAGGTTGCTCTCCATCACTGGATTCACTCTTAGACTAATAAGACAAAATCCTCAGGTTTAACCTGAACCACCTTGAGATCCCGTCGAAGTTCTAGATTTTAATAACGAACACGTGCAATCTGGAAGGGTGAACGCCTGTATTCTGAGTCTTCTGTCTAGGCTGGCATTGCGCATATATCCCAATCAGACGAGGGACCCGGATGCCTACCTGGGAATTCTCGGGATGAGTGTTCACTTATAGGCTAAAGCATGTCTTCTTATGTTATTAGAATCTGGAGTCTTTGATAAGTCAACGTTTTCGCTTATTCATTTTAATTAATGAATAAATGATTACATTCCTTATATCACCTCATTCATTTCATGCCACATTGAACCTTCATTGTGTCCCTTACGGATCATGTCTCCACGTCGTAGCACTCGCAATAACAGTGGTGAAAACCAAGAGGAAAATAACAACAACCACAACACCAACCACAACAACAACAAAAACAACAAAGGTGTTGATGCCCGACTGGCTGCAATTATCTACAACCTTGCTCAGGTTACTAATCCTAATCGTCCTGGTAATTTCAACTATGGTCAATGCTATGAATGTGGAAACCCAAATCACTACCGTAACCGATGCCCTAAACTAAACCGAGATCAAGACCCTCCAACTACTTAACAGCAAACTCTACTACCTGAATGATGTCTATTTTTCTCTTTAATTCCATGTATTGACATTTTATAAATTCGAGTATTATCATAACATTTGTGTGCATGCTTGTTTGAATGTGAACTGATTGATATATCTATGATCATACTTGCTTACTTGTACAACAGTTAGTTGACTACCAAACAATCTACTCAACGATTGGTGGAGGTCATCATGTCTTTCCAACAGTCGGGAGAGGCCCTACCACCTGCTCAACGACTGGTGGAGACTATCAGACCTGCTCAACAATCGGAGAGTCATAGAAGGACGCAAAACCCTAATGTAAGGTAAATTAGTGATTACGGTCCGGAACGTAATCGTAAATTTACAGGTACGTTAAGGTGGTGTGGAATTCTATCAAAATTTTCGGTAGTTAACCAAATGTAAACTCTAAATATCTAGTAGTTCATTTAGTAAATCAACTCACACGTAGCACGCCTCCTATCCACGCTATTCGAGACAGGTTACTCTATTCATTGTCATGCCCTAACATAAAATTTTTCAAGTCACACTTGTCCTAATTTTAATCCAACCCCCTTCAACCCTGTGATTTCAATAAACTTCGGGACGAAGTTTTCAAAAGTAGGGGAGACTGTAACATCGCAAAAATTTTCCCCAAATTTTAATATAAAACGCCCTTATTTTCGTTATATTTTATATAAACGTCATTAAGTCTCCATTACCCTAACTCGTAATATATATAGATATATATATACATATATATATATAATAATAATAATAAAAAAAAAAAAAAAAAAAAATTCTGATTATATATTATATTTTCTTAAACCATAACCAACCACAACCAAAACCCAATACATGCCTAGACCCAATACTCCTGAAGCCCAACAGCCCAATACATGAACCCAGACCCAAGCCCAACTGGTAACCAAGCCCAACTCCCCCCTCGTTTTATAAAAAAAAATGATTTGCCTCTGCTGGGTTTCGAACCCGAGCAGCAGGCCGGTTCCGGAACAAACACAACACACCACACCACTACGCCACACAGGCCAATTGTAATGAGTCTGGATCTTAATTATATTTAAACTGATTTTCTTTTGTTCTCCTTTTTCTTTCCTTCCTCGTCGAGCAGCAGCAGCAGAGGATATTTAGTTATTTTTTTTTTTCCTTCTTTTCTTCTTTTCTTTTTATTGACCCTTCATTAACTTATGGTTAATCAAGGTTGACTTAGGAAACGTGATTACCGGCCTAATCCTTACCAATTACATGTGCAATTACGAATTGATTGACCATATTACTCATCATACGCGTATGTTATTAATCATAGTCAACGTTGCCAAATCGAGCCTCCAAACCATTACACTATAAATTGATCAACTGAGAACCTTGATTACTCGCTCACAACTCTCTCTCAACCTCCAATTCCCTCTGTAATACTCTAATTATTATTATCAAACTCGTCGTTTGACTTTTTGGTTGACTGTTCAATCGAGCTCGAAACGTAATTGTAAGTTTAATCTTATTTGTGGGTTTTGTTAATCGGCACTTGCTCAGTATTTACCCTAAGATTAATTAGATTAACATTGGGTAAATCATTTGATTGAATAATCTAGGGCTTGTTCTTATTATTTTGGGAAGATGACAAGTTTTCACATCTGTTTTTATTAAAAACGAAACAAAACTTATCACAAAATGATCCTCAGATCAGTTGGTTACTTCTGCTGTTGTTTACCCAAGTCACCCGGGTTCGATTCCGACCCGTGACATTCTTTTTGTTCTTTTTCATTTTTAAAACAAACAAATCAATTAATTATATATTATACATTTTAATTTTATAAATTCGTTTTTAAATATCAAAACCCTTTTATAAATTCTACAAAAATTATATTATGTTAATCTGATGAAAAAGTTCAACACCCAATTTTTAGTTTTCAAAAATTTATTTATTTAATATATATAATAAATAAATCAAGTTTATTCCATTTTATTTATAAAAATCCATTAAAATATCAAAACGATCTTATTAATTTCCACAAAAATTATCCTAAGTTTTTATAACATTAAACTTTACTGAAATAATTTTTAATTCAGTAAAATCATTTATTTTATATTTTTAATCAATTTTTGTTAGATTTAATCATAATTAAATCATAATAAATCCAATTTTCATCATTTTTGCACCAAAATTTTATACAATTTATTTTTAAACATTTAGAACAGAAATATGATTTTTAAAATAATAATTCTTTAATTTTAGTATTTTTGAATATTAAAGTTAAGTTTTGACAATTTGTAATAAATAGATTTAATAATCTATTTTAAAGAAAATAATTTTATAAAAATTATTTTTATACTTTAAACACATTCTTGTGACCATCCTAGATTTAACATTTATAAAAAGATTTTTAGTTATTTATTTACTAAATTTCTCTCAATTGGCGAATATTTTTAATATTAATCAAACGAGCAATTATCCCCAATTCGAAGCCCTAGAAACTTATACATTTGTAGACTTGATAGACTTAGACATATTTATTACTTCATTATAGGGTGATACTTGATATATTTGGGCAACACAATTATCCAAATTTCTCAACAGATATAACATTTTTACCAAGGTGAGTTTTACATAGCCCCTTTTCTATTTATCACCGTTTTTGGGGTGAAACATGTTACAACATCATCATTGCAATTCAATCATCAATGTGTCTATGTGTTTTCTATGTTGCATTATGTCTTGAGCATGATTAGAGTAAGCACCATTCTAGCATAATCATTAACATTGATCAGCCGGCGGTATACATTGATAGATCTATTGGACTGACAATCCCACCCGGATACGTGCCTCCTACAAAGGTTACGTGGGTGTTTGTTATCGTATAACATATTGGACCATGAGCGTATGGTATGTATCATTTTATAACAGTCATCAGGGTTGATTATGCACTCGATTTATTTCTAGTATGTTCTCACATATGGACTAGATTGACATGACACATGAATTGCACAACATTTTATTCAATCATCAAAAACCTATGTAATTCTCACCAACTTTTGTTGACCCAAAACATTTTCAACTTAACATGTTTCAGGTTCTATTTGCTTGAAGATTTGAATTGATGCTTGAAGATACGTGTATAGATTTATTCAACTTGATGTACAAATTATAGAAATATTGTATGTAATTCATATAAATCATTTAATGGAATCTATTATTCACCATGAGCTACTGAACAATCATTCAATACGTGGCACCCCGATGTTTCCGCCATCGGTTGGGGTGTTACACAACATATGCCCATACATATTTCCCTCTAACACGGCTAGCTCCACACGCCCAAGACCTTCCGGGCCCATCTTCACACTACCACTGAAGTCAACACCTGGTGGGTCCGAGACATAAACCTCCCCATGTTGCCTAGAAACTTGCTCCTCATCATTAATGTGCTTGGGAGACGTAAACCGATTTCCCATGCAATCATGACTGTTCATTGTCGTCCCACCGATTTTTGACCATTCACCTTCCTCCTCCATGCCCCCACCTTTCACCACCACGGATTTCAACAACGAAGCATTTAATCTCATCGGGCTAACAACATTGCTATCATCATCACCCAACCTAACTACAACCAATTACAGGGCTCGTTTTGTAGTAACCTCATAATCATCATTAACATTCATTGGTAAATTGATGAAAGCAGGGGACCATCCATTATCAAATTCTTCCACCCAAACCACACACTTCTAATCTTTCCATGAAAGGACAATTTTTGTTGATATTTTGTTCCCAATCGAAGCCACGACCACCATCACATTCATGGATAGATCCTTGTCTTCTGCCTTTGCCTTAGAACTCACCACTAACCCCCCACATCGTTCCCCGGTACGGTTGAAAACATGATTATCCCATAGACACATCGGCACTCCAATGACTTTTATCCATGCAAGCCTTTCACTGGTATTCATCAAGCCATCCCAGATGTACAATCTAGAGAACCAGTTGGACCACAAGTCAAATTGTTCTTTTAGAAACCCTTCTGCCTCCTCGATCTTACCAAAGTTCAACACCACCTTCATGCCACCAAGATACATGACCTGTGCCCGGAAGGGACCAACCATGGTAACAAATTAATGTTACCCCTCAAGTCTATTAAACATCATGACTTCCCCGATTAGCGACCTGTATTCCCCATTTTTGTTCATCTTCGTAGCCACTGTTGGTAAGTCCACCCCAAACGAGATGTCTCCACCTCCTTTTTCATTCATCGTCACTTCTCTGTATGATCTTGGTATCCAGCCTGAACCATGAGCCGAGCTGGCCACATTAGTTGCACCTCCCACTCCCATGTTGACACCTCCTCTCTCGGTATTATGTTCCTCAAGTCTGGAGAAAACCGATTTCCTCCCTTCGCTACTTGGTTGTGATGTTTTCTGCCACTTCTATCAAACTTAGCCACATTCACACTAATAACAACCCCATCAATCTTCACATCAGCCAAGTTCTCCACCCACAACTCCGCATCCATAACCCTAGAGAATTTAAGGAAGCCAAACTTGTTCCCAGCCCCGTCCCTTTTAGCTAGAATGAATGCGTCTTCTAGATTATCAAAATGTTCGAACGCCCTCCAAAGCTTCTCACCGATGTAATCTTCAGGAAGGTTCGAAACAAATAATGAAGTAGTATTCTTCAACCGCTCCTCCCTTCTCTGAAATTTCTTCTCCCGAATAGTCTCCTTTTTGCTTAAAACCTTCTGCCAGCCACCATCAATACCTTGTGTCTTCCTCCACCCTGCTTTAGCCTGCTCTATTCTTCGTGTTTCCTCCTTCTTAGATCTTGGTAGGTAGCCTGGTCTAGCAGAGGCTACCGATGACAATTCGTTTCTCATCGCCTCATGTTGAGCGAGAATTTCTTCTTCGTAGGTCCTTATACGTAAACAAATTATTACATTGTTGACCAGTTCTATTTGATATATAAAAAAAATCAAATAATTATATATATTGTAGTTTCTTAGAAACTTAAAAAAAATTCAACCACTGAGTGACTTTCTATAACACATTAGCAAACCCAACATCATTAATGTATCCAACCAAAAGAGGGTATCATTAATCGTTATCATAATCAGTATTGCAAAACTCGGTTTGGGCTTGTACTCGGCGATCTACCCTGGAGCGAGTACTCGGCCTAATCGGGGGAGTACTCGGCCAACTCGGCTATACTTGGCGACCTACCCTGAAGCGAGTACTGGGGAGTAATCGGTCAACTCAGCCTTGACTTGCAACACTGATCATAATATTGGATTATCAAGGTAACACGAATATGAAGGAATTAATTTGGATTTGATAATTGTATATGCCCAGTTGGTTTAACGGTAACCATAACCGAACTTTTGGCTAACCTAACAAGGATAACCTGTAACACCCCAACCGATGGCGGAATCATCGAGGTGCCACGTAGTGACGATTGTTCAAAAGCACATGGTACTAAAATGTAAATATTATTGAATAAACCAGAATTGTCTTACATGATAATGGAAATTACATTGTCTAAATGAAATGTAAATATGGAAATGACTGAAATAAAATAAAGCACTAAATGTCTCTTGCTAAAGCATTAGATCAAACTGCACCTGAAACATGTACAAAAATAGGTTTGGTCAACATAAGAAATGTTGGTGAGCATTCCTAGTTTCGATATATATAGTAAGTTAAAGAGATATACAATTCAAGTGCATGCTACAGTGCAAATATGTAAACTATGTATCATACAAATGAGCGAAATCAACCCTGTGACTGTATAATGTACTGTATGAACTGTAGTGTACTTATCCAATAAATGGATAAAAACTTAACAATGGCCACGGATTCTCCGATGAAAAAGGGGGAGAATCAATCTAGGCGGGTTGTCAATCCAAATAGCGCTATCCAATGTTAAGGTCGGCTTGTACCATGTTAATGATTTCACTAAGTACAAATGTAATCCACATGTATTGTCTAAGCATAAAGCACGTTTGTAAGCAAATGCACATAGTACTAGAATTGTATTGTAAAAATGTGAACTTGTATTTGTAATTTGTATAAGTGTACATGTAACACCCAAAAAATGAATAAAAGCAAAAAGGGGATAGGAAATACTCACTGTATACGTAATAGCTTGTAATTGAACTGGACAACGAAATATGCGTTGGAAATATTCCAAAGAATCAACCTAAAGAATTTAATAATGTGTAAGGAATAACTCTAGGATACATGGAATTCTAGTGTTTCGAATTGGGGATAAACGTTTATTTGATTAATAAATAAATTGTTTATTAAAATATAAGAAATTTATTAAATAAATAAATAAAAGTCTTTTTGTAAAATTTTAAGTTAAACATTGTCACAACATAAGATTTTGGTTATGAAAATAATTTTTATAAAATTATTTTCTTGAAAATAGGATATTTACTTTAATTATTTCAAATTGTCAAAATATGACTTTAATATCTAAAAATATTAAAATTAAATAATTTCTGAATTAAAAATAGTATTTCAGTTCTAGATAGTTAGAAATAATTTATATAAAATTTTGGTGCAAAAATATTGAAAAATGAATTTATTATGATTTATTTATGATTAAAACTGACAAAAATTAATTAAAAATATAAAAAGGCCGGTTTTTCAGAATTAAAAATTATTTCTGAAATGTTTATGAATATACAAGTTTAGGATAATTTTTGTGAGATTTAATAAAATCGTTTAGATATTTTTATAGAATTTAATAAATATAAATGAATAAACTTGTATTATTAATAATATATATTAAATAAATTATTTTTGAAAAACTAAAAATTGGGTAATGAACTTTATCATTTGGAGATCATATGATAATTTTTGTAGAATTTATAAAGCACTTTTAGTATTTAAAACTGATTTTAAAAGATTTAATGTATTAAATATATATAAAAGTGGCAAAAAAAATACTTGTTGGTTATGGGAATCGAACCCGGGCCTCTGGCCGGTTCGGGTTTCATCACAAGCGTGGCCACCAACTGAGCCACACCCTGAGAACGAATTATATTGGATTGTAATTAATTATATAGATTATATGAGATAATTGATTTAAATGAATAAAAATAAAAGTAGTATGTGGGATTCGAACCCTGGCCGCTGGCCGGTTCATTCCCTTTCCCACACGCGTGCATACCAGCTGGTCTATACCAGCTGGTTGTTTATCCATGGATTGAAAATAATTATATACAATGACAAATTTAAGTGTTCTTCCCCAATTATAATCAAACCGTGCCCTAATTTCCAAATCAACACAATTGGTGATCATTAGCCTCTGAATCCTTGGGGCTAATGATCACAAGGTGCCGAAGGTTATAACCCACAAAAAAAAACTTACAA
Organism: Ambrosia trifida; assembly: GCA_028751855.1. Lineage (NCBI taxonomy): Eukaryota > Viridiplantae > Streptophyta > Magnoliopsida > Asterales > Asteraceae > Ambrosia > Ambrosia trifida. The sequence continues at coordinate 126,444,850 of CM054125.1, read as the reverse complement.
ACACTAGCGATAATCGGGTCTGCGAGTTCGTCAAAGAAAACGCCAAAAAAAACGACTTGAATGGCTTCAATAATAGTTTTAAAACAGAAATTGGATGTGGGGAAGTGTTTATCGGCGATTTGAGATGATGTGGGTACGTTCAATTTATAGTAGAAGGCTCGGATTGAAGATTTGGTAAGGTTTGACTCGTTGAAGAAGGTGACGCGGCAATTGATCACTAATACGAACCGTGGTGCAAGTTTCCCTTTCTTTCCAAACCGAAATACACCCTTCCAAGGTGAAACCTTGAGAAGTACCATGTCTCCGACTTGAAATTCTAGAGGTTTGCGCCTTTGATCAGTATAGCTCTTTTGTCTGCTTCAAGCAACTTGTAAGTTCTCACGAATGCGATGAATTTTGTCTGTCGTTTCTTGTATCAGTTTGGGACCGGTGATTTGTGTTTCACCAACCTCGCTCCAACACACAGGGGAACGACATTTGCGACCATAAAGTGCCTCGAATGGTGCCATGTTAATACTGGAATGGTAGCTGTTATTGTATGAGAACTCAACCAAAGGTTGGTGCGTGTCCCAGTTGCCACCAAAGTCGATGATGCACGCTCGAAGCATATCCTCCAATGTTTGGATGGTTCGTTCAGTTTGACCATCCGTCTGTGGGTGATAAGCCGTGCTAAGATTCAGTTGTGTACCAAGTGCGGACTGAAATGTCTGCCAAAAGCGAGAAGTAAACCAGCTATCACGATCGGAAATAATGTCTAGAGGAATACCATGACGGCTGATAATCTCACTGATGTAGATCTTAGCCAGTTTCTCAGCTGTGTAGGTCTCACGAATGGGTAGGAAGTGAGCAGATTTGGTCAAACGATCGACAATAACCCAGATGCTGTCATGTCCACGAGTGGTACGTGGAAGTTTCGTGATGAAGTCCATAGCAATGTTCTCCCACTTCCACACTGGAATCTCTGGTTGTACAAGTAAACCAGATGGACGTTGGTGCTCAGCTTTGACCTTGGAACAAGTAAGGCATTTAGCCACATAAAGAGCTATGTCCTTCTTCATACCGGGCCACCAATACAAAGTACGCAGATCCTGATACATCTTATCTACACCAGGGTGAATGGAATAACGAGACTTATGGGACTCGTCCATGAGGAAGGTACGCAGGTTGTCACGATCAGGGATCCAAAGACGGTTCATGAAATAAAGTAAACCATTTTTGGTTTCCAACTGATTTTCGGCTCCACACGACATTTCTTCGTACATGTTGCCCTCAGTAACAGAGACATGTTGGGCTTCAATGATGCGGAGTTTGATATCAGACTGGACCTGAGCACAATAAAGCTGGGCATGACCTTTACGACTAAGGGCATCGGCTACAACATTCGCCTTGCCAGGATGGTAGCGAATCTCGCAGTCGTAGTCGTTTAACAACTCGACCCATCGTCGTTGTCGTATATTCAGATCTTACTGGTTGAAAATGTGTTGAAGACTCTTGTGGTCAGTGAAGATCACACATTTTGTACCATATAAATAGTGCCGCCAAATCTTAAGTGCGAAAACGACCGCTCCGAGCTCAAGATCATGGGTAGTGTAATTTTTCTCATGGTTTTTCAGTTGTCGTGATGCATATGCTATAACCTTGCCTCGTTGCATGAGAACACAACCAAGGCCTTGGTTAGAGGCATCACAGTAAACCACGAAATCCTCATTGCCGTCAGGTAAAGTGAGGATTGGAGCATCACACAGTTTCTGCTTCAAAGTCTGGAATGCTTCTTCCTGACTGGGTCCCCATACATATGGTTTATCCTTATGGGTCAAGGAAGTGAGAGGTAAGGCAATCTTGGAAAAGTTGAGAATAAAACGACGATAATAACCCGCTAAGCCAAGAAAAGAGCGAACTTCCGTGGGAGACTTGGGTGTAATCCAATTCTTAACAGCCTCAATCTTAGCTGGATCCACGTGTATACCCTTATCACTGATAATGTGTCCCAAAAATTGAACCTCCTTAAGCCAGAATTCACACTTGGAGAATTTGGCATACAGTTGTTCATTCTTCAAAAGACTCAAAATTTGTCTAAGGTGTTGCTTGTGGGCTGATTTGGTTTTAGAGTAAATGAGGATGTCATCGATGAAAACGATCACGAACTTATCCAAGAAGGGTTTGCACACGCGATTCATGAGATCCATGAAGACAGCGGGTGCATTCGTTAGTCCAAAAGGCATAACCATGAACTCGTAATGCCCATAGCGTGTACGGAAAGCTGTCTTTGGAATATCGTCTTCATGGACTCGTAGTTGATGATATCCCGAACGAAGATCGATCTTTGAGAAGCAAGTTGAACCTTGAAGTTGATCAAAGAGGTCATCAATGCGGGGTAAAGGGTACCAGTTTTTAATGGTGAGTTTATTCAGCTCCCGATAATCAATACACATACGGAAAGATCCATCCTTCTTCTTTACAAATAAGACTGGAGCTCCCCAAGGTGATGAACTGGGGCGAATGAAACCCTTGTCTGCCAACTCTTGAAGTTGACTCGCAAGTTCTTGCATCTCGGAAGGTGCAAGGCGGTACGGAGATTTAGCAACGGTTGTAGCACCAGGTACAAGATCAATACGAAATTCAACAGGACGCACCGGTGGAAGTCCGGGCAAATCATCAGGAAAAACTTCTGGAAACTCACGGACAACAGGAACATCTTGAATACTCTTGTCTTTACCCTTCTTTTCCACAATATGGGCCAAGAAAGCTACGTATTTCTTGCGTAGATGTTTCTGTGCTTGAGTGCAAGACATGAGTTTAAGACCACTGGATGGTTTCTCACCATAAACCCGTAAAAAGTCACCCGATGCGAGAGGAAACCGAATGAATTTCTCAAAGCAGACAACTTCGGCATGATGTTTAGAAAGCCAATCCATACCCACGATAACATCAAAGCTTCCCAATTTCATGGGTATAAGATCAATGGTGAAGTCATGTTCGTTAAGGCTAAGAGTACAACCCTGGATAATAGAATCGATTGAGATGGGTTTACCATCTGCGACCTCGACAGTGAAAGGCGCTCCTAATCTAGAGCGAGTGTGAGATAATAGAGGTTCGAATGCTAACGACACAAAACTTTTATCCGCACCAGTATCAAATAAAATTGAAGCATAACGACCATCAAGTAAAAACGTACCATTCACCACATCATTTGCTTCCTGAGCTTCTGCTGCATTGATGTTGAAAGCCCTACCACGAGCCACTGGGTTTGCTGCACGGTTTGCTGGGACAAGTGCTGGACATTGATTTCTAAGGTGGTTTGGATCACCACAATTGAAGCAAGCTCGACCATATGCTATAGGTTGTGGGTTTTGGCGAGCTGGTTGAGGGTTGGCTGGTTGAGGGTTAACAGGTTGAGCATTAATTGGTTGAGGTCGAAACATAGATCGACATGTGGCAGCTACATGACCGTACCTACCACAGGTGGTACAGTGGCGACAAGGAAAATTTGCGGGGTGATGGTACTGACAGGTGGCACACTTGGGTAAGTTTCCACTATAAACCTTCTTAACAGGAGGAGCCTGAGCCATTGGAGCCTGGGCTATTGGAGTCTGAGTTACTGGGGCTACAACAGCATAGTTTCTACCCCTGGACTTCCGCTTCCTAGTGTTGGAACCGGTATTGTCTACAGCAACTCTTGATGATTCAGTAGTAGGGGTGGGGGTCTTCTCAGCTGGTTTCTTGGTTCCTTTCCTAACCAAATTTCCTTTTTTGATGTGCTTGTCAGTCAAGGAGGCTGCAAGCTGAATGGCTTCTTCCACCGTAGTGGGTCTGCTTCCAGTGACTACATCTTGAATTAGGTTAGGCAATCCCTCAATATATTTCTCGATTGCTCGAGAGACCGGGGTAACCATGTGTGGAACCAAAATACTGAGCTCATGATATCGAGTGTTGTACGCAAGATTTTCACCACTGTCTTGTTTTAACCCATGGAACTCTTCCTCTAGCTTCCTCATTTCGTTCCTAGGGCAGAACTTGGCGATCATAAGTTCCTTGGCCTCAGCCCAAGACAAGGATAGAGCAACATCAGCGCCCCGATTACGCTTTTCACCATTCCACCAGGTCAATGCCCCCATTTGAAGGACACTGGTAGCATAGCGAACGCGGAGGTTATCAGGACACTCGCTGTTCATGAAGGTACTTTCCATACTTTCAAACCATTGGAGGAGGCCAGTAGCACCCTCCTCCCCAGTAAACTTCGTGGGGTTGCATGAGTTGAAGTGTTTGAATGTACACCGGGATTGAGTTGCACCCTCTGTGTTGGTACTGTTGCTGTTTTGGGTTAACTCACTAACAAGATTTGGAATTACTGCAGCAATTTGCTCAGCGACAAGAGAAGCAAGGCGACGATCAGAACGTTGCCCAGAAGCACGAACAGTGCGTTGGCTAGCATCACGGAGCATACGGCGAGCAGACATCTACAAGGCAGTCAATGAAAAATTATGAGATTAATAAATGTAAGTGTATAATTGCATAAGAATTATGAACACAAGATATTGTATGTGAAATAGAAGTATATCATTTGAAATATTTGTATAACATGTTTGGATTGCCCTTGTCTAGCTATAAAGCCCAACAAGAACGTTGACTTTTCAAAGAAATTGAGCCCAATGGTGATCAAAGAAGACATGCTTTAGCCTATAAGTGGACACTCACTCCAGGAATCCCCAGGTAAGCATAACAGGTCCGTAAATGGATTTATGCGCTATGCTTGCCTATGCTAGAAAACCCAGTGTACAGGCGTCCACCCTTCCAGATTGCACGTGTCCTTTTTCACACTCATTAAAGTTCAACAACTTTGAAGGAGCAAAAATAAGAGTAGGCATTATGCCTAAGAGTGTCTTCATGAAAGGTACTGCTCCCGCTCCATGATGATGTAGTCTTTCCACTCCTTGTAGGACACCATCTCTATACACCATGATGAAAGATGAGGAGAAATGGAGAAGAAGGGGAAAGATTAAGGAAGGAAAGTGGAGGGTAATGAGGGGAATGATAAATTAGGAAATGTTGTACCTGAAAGTTGAAATTCGGTTATAGTCTAGGCTAAAAGGCATTCTAATAACCTAATTCCCTATAACCATGGCTCTGATACCAATCTGTAACACCCCAACCGATGGCGGAATCATCGAGGTGCCACGTAGTGACGATTGTTCAAAAGCACATGGTACTAAAATGTAAATATTATTGAATAAACCAGAATTGTCTTACATGATAATGGAAATTACATTGTCTAAATGAAATGTAAATATGGAAATGACTGAAATAAAATAAAGCACTAAATGTCTCTTGCTAAAGCATTAGATCAAACTGCACCTGAAACATGTACAAAAATAGGTTTGGTCAACATAAGAAATGTTGGTGAGCATTCCTAGTTTTGATATATATAGTAAGTTAAAGAGATATACAATTCAAGTGCATGCTACAGTGCAAATATGTAAACTATGTATCATACAAATGAGCGAAATCAACCCTGTGACTGTATAATGTACTGTATGAACTGTAGTGTACTTATCCAATAAATGGATAAAAACTTAACAATGGCCACGGATTCTCCGATGAAAAAGGGGGAGAATCAATCTAGGCGGGTTGTCAATCCAAATAGCGCTATCCAATGTTAAAGTCGGCTTGTACCATGTTAATGATTTCACTAAGTACAAATGTAATCCACATGTATTGTCTAAGCATAAAGCACGTTTGTAAGCAAATGCACATAGTACTAGAATTGTATTGTAAAAATGTGAACTTGTATTTGTAATTTGTATAAGTGTACATGTAACACCCAAAAAATGAATAAAAGCAAAAAGGGGATAGGAAATACTCACTGTATACGTAATAGCTTGTAATTGAACTGGACAACGAAATATGCGTTGAAAATATTCCAAAGAATCAACCTAAAGAATTTATTAATGTGTAAGGAATAACTCTAGGATACATGGAATTCTAGTGTTTCGAATTGGGGATAAACGTTTATTTGATTAATAAATAAATTGTTTATTAAAATATAAGAAATTTATTAAATAAATAAATAAAAGTCTTTTTGTAAAATTTTAAGTTAAACATTGTCACAACATAAGATTTTGGTTATGAAAATAATTTTTATATTACTTTAATTATTTCAAATTGTCAAAATATGACTTTAATATCTAAAAATATTAAAATTAAATAATTTCTGAATTAAAAATAGTATTTCAGTTCTAGATAGTTAGAAATAATTTATATAAAAATTTGGTGCAAAAATATTGAAAAATGAATTTATTATGATTTATTTATGATTAAAACTGACAAAAGTTAATTAAAAATATAAAAGGCCGGTTTTTCAGAATTAAAAATTATTTCTGAAATGTTTATGAATATACAAGTTTAGGATAATTTTTGTGAGATTTAATAAAATCGTTTAGATATTTTTATAGAATTTAATAAATATAAATGAATAAACTTGTATTATTAATATTATATATTAAATAAATTATTTTTGAAAAACTAAAAATTGGGTAATGAACTTTATCATTTGGAGATCATATGATAATTTTTGTAGAATTTATAAAGCACTTTTAGTATTTAAAACTGATTTTAAAAGATTTAATGTATTAAATATATATATATATATAAAAGTGGCAAAAAAAATACTTGTTGGTTATGGGAATCGAACCCGGGCCTCTGGCCGGTTCGGGTTTTATCACAAGCGTGGCCACCAACTGAGCCACACCCTGAGAACGAATTATATTGGATTGGAATTAATTATATAGATTATATGAGATAATTGATTTAAATGAATAAAAATAAAAGTAGTATGTGGGATTCGAACCCTGGCCGCTGGCCGGTTCATTCCCTTTCCCACACGCGTGCATACCAGCTGGTCTATACCAGCTGGTTGTTTATCCATGGATTGAAAATAATTATATACAATGACAAATTTAAGTGTTCTTCCCCAATTATAATCAAACCGTGCCCTAATTTCCAAATCAACACAATTGGTGATCATTAGCCTCTGAATCCTTGGGGCTAATGATCACAAGGTGCCGAAGGTTATAACCCACAAAAAAAAACTTACAAACACTAGCGATAATCGGGTCTGCGAGTTCGTCAAAGAAAACGCCAAAAAAACGACTTGAATGGCTTCAATAATAGTTTTAAAACAGAAATTGGATGTGGGGAAGTGTTTATCGGCGATTTGAGATGATGTGGGTACGTTCAATTTATAGTAGAAGGCTCGGATTGAAGATTTGGTAAGGTTTGACTCGTTGAAGAAGGTGACGCGGCAATTGATCACTAATAGGAAGGTTTTGACTGAATTCATTCATGTAAATGACGCGACTTGGTCAATCAATCATCATCATTCCATAATTGAACTAATCAGCGCGACTGGATGATTGTAATTGATGCTTGATCATCGCAGTTGACTTTCTGGTTAGTCAAACTGTTCATCAAGTATGTATAATAATTATAAGGATGGGCTTCTAACAGATAATATGGTATAGCCTAGTGGTTGGTATGTGTTGTGTGTATGTTCTGACTCGGCTTGGGACGCGGGTTCGAATCCCGTCCCAAGCATTATTTTTTTTACAAAATTTTATCTATAATATTATTATTATTATCTTATATTATGATTAAACGAACTCGAATGTATCACATAATATTTTTTAAACGTTCGAGAACAATGGAAATGTCTTGTTTTATTAACTGCGGTATAACGTACATATATTTATAAGAAAAAAATACAACGAAAAGTGACGGATGTCACATAACCGATCGATTTTGATTACTTGGTTTTACATCCGGGTTCGGTTTGGTTATGAGCTGGTTAACCCTAGTAGCGGATCTAGAAAAAACTTTAGGAGTAACGTTCAAATTTTTTTCACCGTAGTTTCATATAATGTAAACGGAATAAAAATAAGAATACGATAACAGATAAAGTTACATACATACCTAATAGATTTCGCCTCTTCGGTCCTTGAAATTGAGCCATTACATCATCTTATTTTACTTTATCAAAAGTTTCTTTTTCGACCGCACAAATTAGAGCAATGTTCAAATATTCCTCACTCATTCGATTGCGTAAATCCTTCTTAATAAGCTTCATTTTAGAAGAACACTTCTCAACCGTTGTGGTTGCAACTTGTAAAACCAATGCTAACTTCAATATCTGATACACCAAAGGAAACATTTTATGTTTTGGGGTTCCACCATTACACAAACAATGTCACACATTCCATTTAATTTTGCAAATTTATCATCTTCCTCTGATGTGTGATAAAATGTGACAACCGGCAAATTCCGTACAACGATTAACGTGATTCTAATCATGTTTTAGAAGTAATTAACATGGTTTAAGGTTAATTATGGTTAGTTGAGCTGATATGAGTCCTACGATGTCCTTTTGAAAGTTCGTTGAAGCCTTGATGCCTTTAAAGAAAGACTTCGCGTATTTAACGTAACGAACTGACATCAGTGAAAATTTGTCAAAGTGGACTAACATAAGGCTAATAAATGTAAATACGACACGTATTTACTATTGATGCGATCGAATGAGAAATCGGCGCGGTAAACGGCCAAAAACGCAGCGTCTTGGAGAACGCGGAGAGGAACTGACGTGGGATTCGAACGTCAAAACGCGTGGTTTTAACCGTTATCAAACTTTCGGAATAATTATTTATTATAAATAATGTTTCTTATTGAATTTCGAAAGTTATCGGATCATTTAAATGAAGGATAACACAACCGAATCGATTAACGCGATTTTAACGCGTGTTCTGTTTTCACGTGTCGGATGACGAAAATAACATTTAAATTGCTCGGTTTAGTTATGTTTTTCATTTCGAATAAAACCGACTAGTTTTTGTAATTAATTATCGGGCCAAAATAAAACCGAAGCGAAAAACGTTTATACGGGTTCGATTCGCGGTACAAGTCACCTACCCCAAACCCTAACTATAAAAGGCATAAGTTCTTCTTCTTCTTCACTTGTGGCAGCCGCAACCTCTGTCTCTCTCTCTCTACTCTCTCTCTAAAACTCTCTCTCTCTACTCTCTCTCTTCGATCTCCTCCCCTCTCTGCCCGATCTCCCTCTCCTCCTTCTGTGACAGCAGCCGGCCGACCACCACATCCCTTGGTGGCGGCGGCGTGGTGGTTTTAAGCCCGAAAATGGGCATGGAACAGGTGGTGAGGTGGTGCGGCGGTTTTGAGGCCCGAAGGGGCTGTTTGGGTGGCTCGCCTCCGCAGATCTGGCGTGAAGAACGACGGGGGTAGTGGTGGTCAGGTCATCGGTGGTGGTGTAGTGCTGGATGGTGATGGTTACGAGCTAGGCGAAGGGTAATCAGGTCGGATTACTGTGATGGTAGCCCGATGGTGGGTGGTTGTGGCTGCAGATGGTAGTTTGAAGGTGGTTTCGGGTCGTGGTGGTTGATCCAGCGGGTTTAGGTCTCGGGTCAGATCTGACCCGGTTTTGGTCGAAGTTCGGGTTCGTTTTGCGAGTCGGGTTCAACCCGAGCCTTGAGTTTCAACTCAGATCTGGTTCGGTTTGGATTTCCGGTCGGGTTCGTCTCCGGGTTCATGGCTGTGGTGACTTAGATGGTTGCTTTAGGACAGATCTGGTCCGGGTTTACTCCGGTGGTATGAATCGTGATCGAGTCTTGGCAGATCTGGTCAAACTCGGTCAAACCGAGTCATCTCAGTCAATGACGGTCAACGGGTCAGATTTCGGATTCGGTCAAGACCCGGTCAACTCAGTCAAGTGCTTCGGTATAACTAACTCGTGACTATTTCTTTTGCATTATTATTTATATTTATGTATATATTTCTAAAATATATAAATATAAATGAGTAACTCGCTAACGAACCGATATGAATAATAAACGAAAAGGATTATACGATAGTACTTGTATATGGGTCGTGACTTGGTGTTGTTGATTATCGGACTAATCTGTTGGACTATATCTATATTTATATAAATAAGTACGATTTATATAAAAGTTAACGAAATATATAAAATCTCGTTTTATTTGAAACTTTGCGGATAAGTATATGTTCGTCTTGTTTTGGTGTCAATTTTGGGGAAATTGTAGACGACTTGTGTTGTCTGGTTTGTACAAAAACAGAGGAAACTCTGCCAAAATTTTTATAAAATTCAAAGCGCGACAAATGTGATATTGTTGTGCGTTCTTATAAATAACTTTCCAAGTGTTTGATAAATGTAGTTTTATGCAATATCACGACGTTTTTGACAAGGAATATTTGTAACAATAATGGTTCATTCCGGGCAACCTATCAAACAAATCTATAGTCTTTTTGTTACCAAGCGTCAAGTATGACGAGTTTCTTTTTAAAGGTTATTCGATAACTAAAATATGTTTGTTATTCGGATTCAATATGCAAAAACGTTCGATTTTCATTTGGAAAACTTTCTATAAAAAGCAAAGTCTTTAGGTTTGTAAGATACTCGGATTCGGGAAAAGATGTGACAATTGTTATTAATCTATTTTAATAGCTACAATTATGTTTCCTCAAAGTATATATATATATTTTTTTGAAAATAAATGTACAAGACAAATACATTTATCTGGTTTATAGGACGAGCTATGGCTCGGGATGAGTTATACACTTCGTAGTAATAGTCCAATGCGGTTACACACGAATAGTAACAGGTGAGCGAATTGGGTACTATGTCGTATGTGGACATAAGATCTATGCTAAATCACGATCGGTTCGTCGAGTTAAAACACTTAAAGACTCGGGTTAGTACACACGAGTCAAGATAGTTGAATAAACTATCTTTTAACCGGAAAATAAGCTAGGCTTATATATGATAGACTTTAAGGTGTCCTTTATTGGTAATTAGGGCACGAGGAAGTCGGTCAAAGCTTTGGGCTTTATTTGCTAGCTAAGCTTGGAAATTAAGGTGAGTTTCACGGCCCCATTTTACTGTTTTTAACTGGGGGAAAGATATGTTTGTCAAAAGTTATCACATGTTGAAATGTTTTCAAATGTTAAAATGTGATGGGTGGCATGATGAGTACTTGAGTTTTTGTTCGCCACTCGGGGTTGAGTCCACGCTACTGTAACCATTAATTCAGGTAAATGAAACTGAAGGAATATTTGGATAGTACTATTGGTGCCTGACAAGGCCCACCCCTAATCGATAGCGTCGATTATGCATCGGCGTATGCCAGGGGTGCACGTATTCCGAACATAAGTCGTTGGGTTCCGAGAAACGACTTGGAGCGGGGCATATTTATTAGTCTTGGTTTGGTTATGGGACTCAGGGGATTGCTCATCATCATAGTTTGTAGGAGCTAGCTACTCCTTACAAAGGCCACAAATTGTTCTGGATCTGCACAGGATGTAAAAATGTTGTTATTACGAAACTAAAACCTGTGAACTCACCAATATTTTATATATTGACGTCTTTTTAAACATATCTTTCAGGTGACTAAGTGCTGAACAGGTATGCGGCTAGTACGGTGGAATTTGACACGTCGGACACTGGTTGGGGGTTTCATCTATTGTTACCATCGGGTTGGGACATAAATGGAAACACCCCACTTTGAAACTTAATGTTTGTGGTTTTATGTAATGTTTGAAACCAGGTACTCCTTCTCGACATCTTAATATAATGATCTTTTCTAATTAAATATAGTTTGTGTTAATCTTGACTTTGATATGCTTTCGAGCGTCGCGCCACGTGTTTCCGCCATTGGCGTGGTGTGACAGAAGTGGTATCAGAGCCAAGGTTATAGCGAACTAGGATTTTGAAAAAAAAAATCTAGACTATAACCGGTTTCGGCTCGAAAACAAAGTTTTCAAAAATAAAACACAACGAAATATTTTTAGAAAAGAAAGAAAATTGTACATGGATTGTACAAGGGGAAATTCCGACCGACTAGCCATGTGTGTCAATATATAAAATGTTAGAAAATATGGATATGAATGTTTATATTGTGTAAAGATCCAATTTTCTAACTAGTGCTAGTTAACGCATATAAGTAGTACAGATAGCTTGCCTATAAGGATGCCGTGTCACACTTCACTTTAGTCCGCACTTTTGCATCGATTACCGATATCAACAAGCGGGGCGGAAGCGGTGGTCTACGACGAACTCACCCGCTTACCTGCGGACGGGATGATCGGAAGGGCTAACCGTTATCGTGCTAGTGGACGTTGTCGTGTTGCTGATGTTGTGAAGGCGAAGCTAGTCTAGGTCTTTTATTGTGTGAAATCTCTGTTTTTGGATCGGGAAGCTCGGAACTAGCGGGCGCTAAAATTACCTGGCAACACCGATTATCATTACGGGTGCACACGTAATAATAACTTGTGGTGCACGGTAACCTTGGTGGGCGCTAGGGCTGGGGTTGGTGATCACTCCTTGTCTTGTCTATTCTTGTTCTGTAGGTTCAGTCTTAGCTTTTGATTGGCCAATGAGTTAAAAAGGGAGGTCTTGTTGATATCCCTTGATTTCGATCCTCGCAAACTGAATGAGCTTTCTTCAGCATTACCTCTAAGGTACGAACACGGAAGAGCTCGAACTTCTATTCATATGAGTAATCTGACGAAAACCCTCGCATCGGATAGGGACAGGAGACGAAAACTTCCTTGTATAGGAGTTTAATGCCTCCGCACAAAGTTCTTCAATGGAGCGGACGTACGAGGATGCACTGCCTACCGAAGAGATGAATGCTTGGTACGATGCGTGGAATGCTAAACTTGGAACCCAGTGAAGACCGAGGGTGCGTCCCTGCAAAACCAGTGCGTTTTGAGTACGGGACCCTGTGTGGATCAGTATTGAGACTAGTGGCCCGTGTGCTGCTGTATTATTACTGTGAGTAAGTCATTCTTGATCTAACACATGCCCAAGTTGTCTTCGAGGGTCAGGCGTTCCTTCCCCTATTGGAGGGCAGAATCGTCCTTGCTGAGTTAATAGGCTTGATCATCTTATCTAGAAGGCATGATAGCCCCCGTCTAAATCAACAATGTCGAATCGGCAAGATCCTAGTATATTTATTTAATGGGAAAATAAAAATATGGTAAAGTGAGCCGAGTCGGGTGTTGAAAACGAAATATCGAGCGACAAGATCCTAGTATAATTATTTAATGGGAAAATAATTATGCGGTAAAGTGAGTCGAGTCGATGGTTGTAAAATGTAATGTCGAATCGACAAGATCCTAGTATAATTATTTAATGGGAAAATAATTATACGGTAAAGTGAGTCGAGTCGGTGGTTGTAAAATGTAATGTCGAATCGACAAGATCCTAGTATAATTATTTAATGGGAAAATAATTATACGGTAAAGTGATTCGAGTCGATGGTTGTAAAATGTAATGTCGAATCGACAAGATCCTAGTATAATTATTTAATGGGAAAATAATTATGCGGTAAAGTGAGTCGAGTCGATGGTTGTAAAATGTAGTGTCGAATCGGCAAGATCCTAGTATATTTATTTAATGGGAAAATAAATATATGGTAAAGTGAGCCGAGTCGGGTGATGAAAGCGAAATATCGATCGACAAGATCCTAGTATAATTATTTAATGGGAAAATAATTATACGGTAAAGTGAGTCGAGTCGATGATTGTAAAATGTAATATCGAATCGACAAGATCCTAGTATATTTATTTAATGGGAAAATAAATATATGGAAAGGTGAGTCGAGTCGATTGTGGGAAAATGAAATCTCGACCGACGAGATCCTAGTATAACTACTTAATGGGAAAGTAATTATATGGTAAAGTGAGTCGAGTCGGAGATAAGTTTATCCAAGTTAGTTAATATATATGGAGACATACATATATGTTGAATATAGGATCACGACGTGCGTTTTGCGTCTGAATCCGTCATAATACTTGGGGAGTGAAACCACATTTCGGGAGCCGAAATCGTAAAGTGTGTGATCCGTAATTGTCAAATGTCACAGAACGCTTTGGCTGACATTGAAATTCCCCTCGAAAATCAAATAACGGACTACTGGAAGTGGTCACGTTATTCTGTCAACTAAACTTACCCATGGGACGGCAATTCCATTGCTCATGTTGCAATGTTGAACGTCCGCTACCCTCGTCAGGACGACGAGACTGGTTGTCTATTTGGGGTGGCAATTGATGCGAAGTGTTTTCCATCAATCCCCATAGATATTGAGACGTTGCGACCCTATGTCACGGGGTTTTATAAACTAAGATTGCGAGATCCATTCGTTATGGACAATGTGACTTGTTTAATCTCTTGTCGTATTCCGATACCCTCACTGCGTGGCCTATCAGGAAGAAAGTTCACTGGCCTTGCTTAGTTGGCGGAGAGGCATTTCAGTTGATGACTATCGGTGCTAGGGCCAAAATAACATGCAAGAGGACCCTAATGAGAAGGATGACTCGGCTGAATTGCAGTGTCTGTATCGTTTTTATTTTATCATGGTGTCTCGATAAATCATGATCCTTCTACCTCAACTATTCTCGTTGTGACCAATATTTTTGATATTGAAAAAGATGTAGGTTGGTTTCTAGGTCCTATGGATACTATTTACCACAAATCTAATAACTGCGATGAGTCTAAGGCTCCCACCGAGCCTGATGTTGCTCCTGCTGTAATTGTTCTATGGCCCAAGCGAATCATGTCGTCGTTGCTGAGAGTGTAGCTCATACTGAGTGTGTTGAGGATGTTTCTATGGCTTTTGTCAAGTTTGATGTTGCTGTTGTTTCGAAGGCTCCTGCCAAGATCATTGTCATTGACATAGATATCTCTAAGACCCTTGCCAAGCCGCTATGACCATGTTTCTGTCACGATGTAGTTCGTTGTTGTTAACTCCATTTTCTTTGAGGTTTTCGTTGAACCGCTCGTTATCATTCCCTGGCTCCTGCCAAGACTAATGTTGGCGATGGTTCTCAGGCATGGTTGAGTCTGTCAATGCTGCAGTTGCCATTATTCGAGTGACTTATATCGAGCATACAGTCATTCTCCCTAAGAACGATATCGGCTTGATAAGTATGCTAAATTATGTGGAACCCATCGTTCCCATTTCTTTTATGATGACGGATGCCCTTATTAACCCAATTGTTCCCACCAATGAGCTTATGGAGTATAGGTTGCTGCTGAGGATACGAACAAGGATTCCGTCACCATAAGTGAGCTGAAACGCACCGGGGTGCGTGCTCACCGTGATGGAGCTTCTTGTGGTTATGTATAGTGGACTCGCTAGGTTGTGTGTCATCCTGCTGTCGTGAATTCATGTTGTGGTGTTACCCCTAGCGATTGTGCATTCTTGTAGTCGCACGGTTTTGCCGACTGCGTATCCATGTGGTTGCGTTGCGCTGTTGATGATGAATCTCCGTGGTTGTGCCGCTCCTGATGCGGTATTCCGTTGTTGATGTGTTTCGCGGACGTGTTGCGATCATTGTCGTGTTGTCCGTACTGCCGTATTGCACCGTGAACGTATTGCTACAATGGTTGGATTGACTTGATGATGTGATAACTTGTCGTTTGTTTCACTCTTGGTTCCCTCGGGATAAAGACATTACCCCAGACCCACGTAACTGTTGTTATGTTGCTGAGTGTTTGTGTAGTGTCGCCATCGATAATGTGGGAATTCGGGTGTCTAACGGACTTTCCAGTAGTCATACTAAGACACTTTAGTACTAGTGTTAACACATGTATCTCTCTAAAGTTCGAATCTCGTAGTTTGAGTAATTGACCGAATCATGTGTCGACCTCTTTATATGCCCGCGAGTCTCGTGAGCATTACCTCTTCAAAATCTAAGGCATCAGTGACGCCATGTCCAGCCTTAACCTTTTACGCGCATTTCGGTCGACTAACCACTCTCGAATCATGTCGGAAGGAAATCCCATGATTCGCACATGACGAGGCGAGGTTCGTGATAAGGGATTTCGAATACATCTCGAACTTGAAGGTATCGAGTAAATGTGAGCGATATTATGACCCATACCTTTGGGCTAGTAAGAGTTCAAAGACTCAATTTATTATTGCTCATCCCAGTGGATTCGTTGACGTCATACATGCCGACGTGTCATACTGGTGATTATGGAACTACCATTTTGGACCCACCTAAGGCGTGGGCATTGGTGGAGTCCCCGGTACATGATTCGGAGGTCTTATGAAACCCTGAATCTAGAAGGGCATGTAGCATTGTCTACTCTATAAGGGTGCTACCCTACCGTGATGAGATCTTCGATCAACTCAGCCCTTCGATTGATGTTATCCTGCTATTGGTAGGTTTATCTTGTCTTGGTGTCGTTGCGTAGATTCTTGGGATAGTGGAACCCTTTCGACCTTGAGTCAATACAGGTGTTCCCAGTTATTTTTCGGTAGCATTGCTCGCGCTAGAGCAAAATCCCCTGTCCTTGACAGACACTGTTAGAGACACCATAGTAATATGAGCTGCCAGGTCAGTGCGTTAGTACCTGACTAATCAAGATGAGGTCGAAAGCTTACGTATTGCACCCATGTGTGTGACTACTTGAGTTATTGAATGGGATGCCTTATTGGAAGGCTCAAGACTACTTCTTGTAAGGCGATCTCGGTCGTTGTTTGTTTTAAGTGACGACTTTGGCGTGAGGTCGCCAAGCCCCACACATGGAATGTGTGCCAAATGCATTCATCTATGACTCAATTTCACCTCTTACATCGAAAGATCCCAAAAAGATGGAACCTTTGGCGAGTGAGGGATTCCAGTTTCAGGACTCCTTTCACTCAGATCACTGCATAGGATCGGATAGTCGGTTCGAGGGAGAGTGTCCTGTATTATTCAGAATTGACTTACTAGGTTGCTAATAATGATAGGACACCATAGCCCATGAGGCACATATAACATGACACGTACCGGATACCCTTGTTTTGGGTTGCTACAGGTGCTCTGGTTACCGTTTCGGTGGACACCAGCGTGTCGAGATGTTGTCGAGACCCTATCCCCTGTTTGTTACGGCAACCATATTATGATGATTCATATACATCATTCCTGTGTTGACCAATGTGATGAGTTGATGTGAGCCTCTAGACATTTGTGTTAAGTCGGCTTAAATTCTCGCGTATTGTGGAATCGTACGGCCGTATGTCGAATATACACTGTCTACTGTTTGGAGAGCTGAGGGGTGAAAGTGACGCAAAAACTTTCGACCTCCATCAGTCGATATTAGGCGCCCTAGTACCACTAACCACAATCGCTCATACGAAAAGGTTGTAAGTTGGTGCATAGTGGATTTCGGTCCATGTGAGGACACAGGAATACCATCCGCTACTATAAACAACCTGGAGCGTCCTCGAGAATGTCGACTGCTTGGTGATCTGGTAAGATCACCCGATTAGTGAAATTCAACGACCGAACCTAATGGTCTTGTCGCCTGAGGTGTCCGGTGGCTGTGATGAGACACAGGCAATGATCGATCGCTGTTGGAACCTTCTCATCCCCCTACTCGTTTGCAGTTATAATATGAGGCATGCGGATAGCCACCTATACTCTTGGAGAGTCGTGGCTAGACACTAGATGCCAACGTTCACAATATCGGATTTTAGTAGTTATCCTGCCCCAGGGTGTGCCAAACCTTGAACGCAAGTCTGGGATACTCAATTTGAGATGAGTATGGATTACCATTCTCGAACGAATGAATTATTGTCCTGGACGGAAGTGTCCTGTGTGATACGATTAGTGTTAGTGGCAAATCAAGTTCGTGTACTTCATCACCAGAATTTCCTATGTGATAGGAATTATCACCCTAGTGTTCGGGGTGTACTACTCGAAGTCCTCTGGAGTGCATACGTGTACGTCTCTAGTACATTGAATGATAGATAGAGATATACACATGATCTGGCGTGAGTTCAAGAGATGACCAACGAATCTGGTAGGTTCAAATCTTCTTGAATAAGTGGCCAAACCGATCGGGAAGTTGTGCTAACAAGGAGTTAGCCTTAGGAACTTCAAATCGGTATAGGACTTTGCTGAGTGTTATACTCTGAAAGGGTGTTGTTAAGCACGAAAACTGTAATGGAGTGACTTCGCTTAGTACTCCAGTGACTCGGAGATATCGGTTAAAATTGGCCTTGCAACGAACAAGCTCGAACTATCGCAAGAGCTTAGTGGGACTCTTGATGAATCTCGCAAGTCTGGCCTGAGGCAGCATTGTCAATTCCTCGACCGACAGAATTCAGGTTGACGCAAAGCTCTACTATTTCGGGAAAACCGATATTTGTGCCGGATTGCGATATCCAAGAGCTCGGTCGTGGCCGGCTCATGACATTGTGTTCGTTATAACGCTAAGCGTGAACTTGGGTTCACGTAGAAAAGAGGTAATCGTGTGAGTCGCAAACATCCCGCCCTGTTCAAGGATACTAACGTATCGGATGACTTGAACTGAATTCCGGGACGGAATTCTCTTAACGGGGGGAGAATGTGACAACCGGAAAATTCCGTACAACGATTAACGTGATTCTAATCATGTTTTAGAAGTAATTAACATGGTTTAAGGTTAATTATGGTTAGTTGAGCTGATATGAGTCCTACGATGTCCTTTTGAAAGTTTGTTGAAGCCTTGATGTCTTTAAAGAAAGACTTCGCGTATTTAACGTAACGAACTGACATCAGTGAAAATTTGTCAAAGTGGACTAACATAAGGCTAATAAATGTAAATACGACACGTATTTACTATTGATGCGATCGAATGAGAAATCGGCGCGGTAAACGGCCAAAAACGCAGCGTCTTGGAGAACGCGGAGAGGAACTGACGTGGGATTCGAACGTCAAAACACGTGGTTTTAACCGTTATCAAACTTTCGGAATAATTATTTATTATAAATAATGTTTCTTATTGAATTTCGAAAGTTATCGGATCATTTAAATGAAGGATAACACAACCGAATCGATTAACGCGATTTTAACGCGTGTTCTGTTTTCACATGTCGGATGACGAAAATAACATTTAAATTGCTCGGTTTAGTTATGTTTTTCATTTCGAATAAAACCGACTAGTTTTTGTAATTAATTATCGGGCCAAAATAAAACCGAAGCGAAAAACGTTTATACGGGTTCGATTCACGGTACAAGTCACCTACCCCAAACCCTAACTATAAAAGGCATAAGTTCTTCTTCTTCTTCACTTGTGGCAGCCGCAACCTCTGTCTCTCTCTCTACTCTCTCTCTTAAACTCTCTCTCTCTACTCTCTCTCTTCGATCTCCTCCCCTCTCTGCCCGATCTCCCTCTCCTCCTTCTGTGACAGCAGCCGGCCGACCACCACATCCCTTGGTGGCGGCGGTGTGGTGGTTTTAAGCCCGAAAATGGGCATGGAACAGGTGGTGAGGTGGTGCGGCGGTTTTGAGGCCCGAAGGGGCTGTTTGGGTGGCTCGCCTCCGCAGATCTGGCGTGAAGAACGACAGGGGTAGTGGTGGTCAGGTCATCGGTGGTGGTGTGGTGCTGGATGGTGATGGTTACGAGATAGGCGAAGGGTAATCAGGTCGGGTTACTGTGATGGTAGCCCGATGGTGGGTGGTTGTGGCTGCAGATGGTAGTTTGAAGGTGGTTTCGGGTCGTGGTGGTTGATCCAGCGGGTTTAGGTCTCGGGTCAGATCTGACCCGGTTTTGGTCAAAGTTCGGGTTCGTTTTGCGAGTCGGGTTCAACCCGAGCCTTGAGTTTCAACTCAGATCTGGTTCGGTTTGGATTTCCGGTCGGGTTCATCTCCGGGTTCATGGCTGTGGTGACTTAGATAGTTGCTTTAGGACAAATCTGGTCCGGGTTTACTCCGGTGGTATGAATCGCGTTCGAGTCTTGGCAGATCTGGTCAAACTCGGTCAAACCGAGTCATCTCAGTCAATGACGGTCAACGGGTCAGATTTCGGATTCGGTCAAGACCCGGTCAACTCAATCAAGCGCTTCGGTATAACTAACTCGTGACTATTTCTTTTGCATTATTATTTATATTTATGTATATATTTCTAAAATATATAAATATAAATGACTAACTCGCTAACGAACCGATATGAATAATAAACGAAAAGGATTATACGATAGTACTTGTATATGGGTCGTGACTTGGTGTTGTTGATTATCGGACTAATCTGTTGGACTATATCTATATTTATATAAATAAGTACGATTTATATAAAAGTTAACGAAATATATAAAATCTCGTTTTATTTGAAACTTTGCGGATAAGTATATGTTCGTCTTGTTTTGGTGTCAATTTTGGGGAAATTGTAGACGACTTGTGTTGTCTGGTTTGTACAAAAACAGAGGAAACTCTGCCAAAATTTTTATAAAATCCAAAGCGCGACAAATGTGATATTGTTGTGCGTTCTTATAAATAACTTTCCAAGTGTTTGATAAATGTAGTTTTATGCAATATCACGACGTTTTTGACAAGGAATATTTGTAACAATAATGGTTCATTCCGGGCAACCTATCAAACAAATCTATAGTCTTTTTGTTACCAAGCGTCAAGTATGACGAGTTTCTTTTTAAAGGTTATTCGATAACTAAAATATGTTTGTTATTCGGATTCAATATGCAAAAACGTTCGATTTTCATTTGGAAAACTTTCTATAAAAAGCAAAGTCTTTAGGTTTGTAAGATACTCGGATTCGGGAAAAGATGTGACAATTGTTATTAATCTATTTTAATAGCTACAATTATGTTTCCTCAAAGTATATATATATATTTTTTTGAAAATAAATGTACAAGACAAATACATTTATCTGGTTTATAGGACGAGCTATGGCTCGGGATGAGTTATACACTTCGTAGTAATAGTCCAATGCGGTTACACACGAATAGTAACAGGTGAGCGAATTGGGTACTATGTCGTATGTGGACATAAGATCTATGCTAAATCACGATCGGTTCGTCGAGTTAAAACACTTAAAGACTCGGGTTAGTACACACGAGTCAAGATAGTTGAATAAACTATCTTTTAACCGGAAAATAAGCTAGGCTTATATATGATAGACTTTAAGGTGTCCTTTATTGGTAATTAGGGCACGAGGAAGTCGGTCAAAGCTTTGGGCTTTATTTGCTAGCTAAGCTTGGAAATTAAGGTGAGTTTCACGGCCCCATTTTACTGTTTTTAACTGGGGGAAAGATATGTTTGTCAAAAGTTATCACATGTTGAAATGTTTTCAAATGTTAAAATGTGATGGGTGGCATGATGAGTACTTGAGTTTTTGTTCGCCACTCGGGGTTAAGTCCACGCTACTGTAACCATTAATTCAGTTAAATGAAACTGAAGGAATATTTGGATAGTACTATTGGTGCCTGACAAGGCCCACCCCTAATCGATAGCGTCGATTATGCATCGGCGTATGCCAGGGGTGCACGTATTCCGAACATAAGTCGTTGGGTTCCGAGAAACGACTTGGAGCGGGGCATATTTATTAGTCTTGGTTTGGTTATGGGACTCAGGGGATTGCTCATCATCATAGTTTGTAGGAGCTAGCTACTCCTTACAAAGGCCACAAATTGTGCTGGATCTGCACAGGATGTAAAAATGTTGTTATTACGAAACTAAAACCTGTGAACTCACCAATATTTTATATATTGACGTCTTTTTAAACATATCTTTCAGGTGACTAAGTGCTGAACAGGTATGCGGCTAGTACGGTGGAATTTGAGATGTCGGACACTGGTTGGGGGTTTCATCTATTGTTACCATCGGGTTGGGACATAAATGGAAACACCCCACTTTGAAACTTAATGTTTGTGGTTTTATGTAATGTTTGAAACCAGGTACTCCTTCTCGACATCTTAATATAATGATCTTTTCTAATTAAATATAGTTTGTGTTAATCTTGACTTTGATATGCTTTCGAGCGTCGCGCCACGTGTTTCCGCCATTGGCGTGGTGTGACATAAAATACCGTAAGATCACCTAAAAGATCAAACAACATCCAAAATCAATTACTAAGTATAATTTATAACATCAAAAATCAATTGTAACATTCAATTACAGAATTACTAATTATAACACTCAAAATCATATAAACCAAAACTAACTTAAAGTATAAACCCTAATTTAGTTTTAAAAAAATGGTTACACTCATCGGAGGGCAAAACTGGGTGACTTGGCGTCTCGGCTGGGGGACTATGGCCGGATGCAAGAGGGCCGAGGACAGCTGAGCGGAGGTCAGGCTGGGCGGAGGTTAGCTGGTCAGGCGAGTTTAGGGGTTTGGACTTTAGGGGTGCGGGGTGCTCTACTGCGTTTGTTGGGAAAGAAAAAAGGAAAAACATATTTTTTCTAATTTTTTAAGGAGTTAAGGGTTGCGGTGGTCCGATATTAGTTACCTTATTTGTTACAAATGGGGGTTTAGTTTAGGCTTGGGGTTTTGAGAATTAGGTTGGGTTTAGTATTAGTTGTGGACTTGTGGTTTATTATACTGTATAAGGTCGATAAGCGATAACTATTTTGGAGTAATGTAACACAAATTTTATTTTAGGACTTAGTAGTAACATAAAGTATATTTTTTGGAGTAATGAAAAATTTATTTTAGTAGTAGTATAAAAATTATTTTAGAGGTAACGTTTTACAAAAAAAAAAAAAAACCTAAAATTTTTTTCTACGTGTGACCTATAGCACATGCCAGGCCCGACCCTAGTTAACCGTGAACTTGGTTTGGACTTGAAATGTTTGAGCCCGACTAAGATGCACGCAAAATAATGTAATTGAGCTTGAAAGTTTAGGCTTCAAACCCAAGGTATGTGCTAAGCTTTCCCCTCTTTTTAGTTTTAGCATTTGTGTTGAAATAGTATATGTATTGTATTAATTTTCATAATATCTAATCCACTTTTATTGTTTCATATGTTTTATTTGTTACATGTTATAATGACTGGAATGGGCTAGTGGTGCTATTGGACTTATGAAATTGCTAGACTAAGCACTTGGGATGATTGGGCTCGATATGTTCGTGAAAAGATAAGAAGGCTGGGCCTTGGTGACACACCGGCCGAGTACAAGTTGTTGCTGATATAACTTGCCATGTCATCAATCCAGATTGGTGTTAGAAGGGTCATCTTGGCCATTGATCAATGAAACACAAACATATCTCGACCATTAGATCTGTGTTTCTTTGTAGCTTCTTTTTGGCACTATAAAAAGCTCTCTCTGTACCGTGTACTAGTTTCGATCATTTTAGTTTTTCTTCAGTTTAATCACTTGTGTTCTCTCTGTCATCTTCTTGATATTATTCAGGTCTAGGGTTAGAGTCATACTTTGATTTGTGAGCCTTGGTTAGATCTTGTATGTGTTAATATCAGATCATCATGTTGATGATCTAGAAGGTTGAGTCTGAGAGTTATAGTGAGGTTCTTTGTAATCTGAGTTTGTCTTTCTTGAGTTTATAATAAAGCATGAGTATTTTGAGTCATTATGATTTATCTCTAACATACCATAAAATCTGACAATTTGCAACAAATTTGTTTTCAAAGCCTAATGCTTATTTACATGTGAGATCAGTCATGTAAATCTACATCTATATTTAGATAAAGGTTCGGGTACAAAAGCCATATTTTATGATAAGTGTGAAAAAAAAATCAAGGATTGACATGTAGACATCATGTTTTAGATTTAGGTATGATATTTTGTGTTGATTATGTTTTGCTAGAAAAACACCATACACAACTTAAAACACAAACAATTTGGAACCAATTAATTTTTTCAGTCATTGATGTACGCACCTAAAAACCATGAAACATTTGGAACGATATGATTGAAGAAAATGATACACAAATCAATATCGTGTTATTCACGTCATGCATAATTAAAAAAAAAGGAGAATGAAATTGTTTTTTGATTATATAAAATCACAACTTCATAAAAACATTTGATTTTTAAGACATTAGAAAACTAAGAAATTAGCATCGATCCATTTACTCACAATTTCAATAGAAATGTCAAATGTGTAGATACGACTTGAAGTTTAAATCATCAGTTTTTAACGCATTATTCTATAAATAGAAAAAAGCAGAGTCCTACAAGCAACTGAAGATACCGAATTCTGAAATGGTGCAAACGAACAGAGCCAAGCCCAAGCTCGACTAGGCTAGATCTCGAGCTCGTTTAAATTATGAAAGCTCGACCTCGTTTAAATTAATAAAGCTCAAGCTTGAGCTCGGCTCGTTAATTATTTATCAATTAATATATAGTTTTTATTTTATATATAATTTAGTTATTTTTTCCTTAATTTTACAGATAGAAGTTATTATTATTTAAGTGAATATTTAATATATGAATAAGAAAATAATAAAAATAGGGGGCTCGTTTAGTCTAGCGAGTCGGCTCGAACGTGGACCTATTACTAAACAAGCTTGTTATTTAGACTTTGGCTCGAGCTCGTTTTAACTGGTCTGGTTTTAAGATTTTTTCAAGCCGATCTTGATTAGCTCATGGTAGCTTGGCTAGTTTGCGACCCAAAAAAACAGTTAAACAATTACATCACGAATATTAAAACCTCATTATTTCTCCCCGTTTAACATGATGACTTTTTGGGCCGGCACAAGAAACCGAATAAGATTCTTAATATTGGAATTTGATTATTCATCAACAAGATAGCATTGTCCACATTGCAATAGAGATACATTTTGGCCATTTACACTAAAGTACATAAGAATTTAACGTTAATCAAATTAAACTACTATGTCTGAATAACTCTTTTATATTAGTTTTGTTAAGAGCGTCTTAAACATGTTGTTAACTTTGACCTTGGAATATTTGTGGTGTTGACATATGGCGTTGAAGAATATTGAGGTGAGCCCTCATGATGCGTTGTATTGTACACCATGCATCCGGATATTTTTATGTTCACACCAGGAGAAAATGTCTTCGTGATAATCTTAGTTTGACTATTTTTTAAGTTTGCCTTGGTCAATGTTCTTTTTTTCTTAGAAGTTACCAAAAAATTTCAAATAAATTTAATTTTTTTGAGTTAAGTACGATTTGAGTGTGAGCCCTCACTTCTGAAATTAGGGCCCCTAAGTCCTTGTGGTTTCTGACATTGGTCAATTGAGCCTCTGCCACTAACGACAGTCCCTTTCCGTTAGATTGAAAGTGAAAAACAATCATGCCCTTGTAAAATTGCACTGCGAGTCTCGAGCAACTGTGTTTTGCTATGAAAAGACCACTTTACCCCATGTTTTAAAAATATAATTAATTACCACCACATCCTCCACACAACCACCGCATCCACCAGAAAATCACCACCACCACCACCGTCATCTCCACTTCACCAATCAGAAATTAGCAACGTAAACACATTCAGCGATAACATAATCAGCTAAAAACCTAAAACAACTACTCAATCATCAAAAATCAAAAGCATAAATTAGCAATGTAATCACATGTACCAATAAAAAGTACTCAATCATAAATTCGCTACATAAACACA
This sequence comes from Ambrosia trifida, assembly GCA_028751855.1. Taxonomy (NCBI): domain Eukaryota; kingdom Viridiplantae; phylum Streptophyta; class Magnoliopsida; order Asterales; family Asteraceae; genus Ambrosia; species Ambrosia trifida. The sequence continues at coordinate 126,419,457 of CM054125.1, read as the reverse complement.
ATCACCACTAACAAAATCATCAAAAAATTATGCTACTGCTACTGCTACTCCCACTAGTACTACTACCACTACCACCACCACCACCACCACCACCACCACCACCACTACGACTACTACGACTACGACTACTATGACTACTACTACTACTACGACTACGACTGCGACTACTACAACTACGTCTATGACGATTACTACGACTACGACTACTACTACGAAGACGACTACTACGACTACGACTACTACGACTATGAGTACTACGACTACTATTACTACTACTACAACGACTACTACTACGACGACTACTACGACCACGACCACGACCACGACCACTACCAACCCCACCACTACCACTACCACTACTACTACTACCACCACCACCTACTACTGTTGTTGCTGCCCTGCCTTTGTCTCTATGACTACGACTACTAACATGTGTTAGATTGTATGCATTTATTGATACATTTTTTCTAGTTTTTATACTGGTTCAGTCTAAAATTTATAAACACAATAAGATACTATCACTCTTTGTTCCATGTAAGGCAAGTGCACCCATCGTTTGCATAATATAGTGATGGTAAGATACTGGGGCATCCAAGGATAGTTGAGCTTTTAGTATCGAGTTGTCGTCAACGACGTCTAGTCAAACCAAAAGATAAGTTTTGTGGGGTTGATAAAACATAAAATATAAAATAACATAAAGTTTTATAATCAATATTAAGAGAATGGGCGTTTGGGTCTTTACTAACCTTTGATTCCTTGTCAACTAAGCTTTACTATAGATAACAAGAGCTTACTTTGTTTGTCGGTAAGAAGTTATGTATGTTATTGTGTGCACTAGTCAACTCCTTAGGGCTGTTTCAAACTCAACCATATTGGAGCAGAATTAGCAGGGAAACCCTCCCCAAGGTCGAATCAGGTACAACTCGTTAACAAAATTAGTCATAAGGAATTTATCTTACCCAACTTGTTAACGTAATCAATAAGGAACCACTCAGCATCGACTTTTATTATTAAAAATATATTAGTTTTTAATCCTTAATAAACTAAGTCCATTTGTGTCTTCATCCTATCTCCACACCAAGACAATAGTTATCAAACCCGAAGTCCCGAACCAAAACCTCTAACCCTCTATAAAAGCAACTAACATGTTGGTCCTATGTAAATATAGGCAACATGAATGTTTTAAGCTAGCAAAATACAAGTTTAATGATAAGGTTTTAAGGATTTGAAAAGTTACTTTCAATATGGTATTTTCATACTTAAAGTCATTCAACACCCCGTGTTAATCTATAATATAGTTTAGTTAACTCCCCATCAAGGGGGTTGTGTAACACCCAAAATCTCTATATTAATAAATTAACGCTATTAACCAATAAGAACATGGGTTAATCTAGTACAACAACAACAACCTTACCTAGTGAATCCCACAATTAGCAAAGCTAAGAGTAAGGTCTGGAGAGGGTGAGATATAGGCAAATCTTACCCCTATCATTTCAGATAGAGAGGCTACTTCCAGAGAGACCCCTGGCTCGACAACAATACAGCCGACAAGCAAACAACATTGGAAGTAATAGCAATTAATCTAGTCTTTAATGTAAATCATAAAATAAATTATTTAGGATGAATTGGGTAACTAATTACATATTAAGCAAAATTGGAGGGGTTAATATGTCAAAAGGGCATAAATAGGGTGTATTGCATAAAAAACAAAAAGATGGGTGGGGGGATCAGATGTTTTGATCGACCCTCACAAACCCAAAACACACACACACACACACACACCATTCTCTTTCAAGTTTGGCCTGAAATTTTTAAATCAAGGGTGGGAATCAAGATCAAATTAATGCATGTTTGTATAAAACGGTTCCCTACAGAAATCTGAACATAAGGTATGTCAATGTCAAATTTCCTGTTTTGATGAGAAATCATGAATTAGGTTTCTTGATGCAAATTCTCATTTTAAGGGAAATCCCTAATTAATGAAAGTAAATTAGTTTGTATGAGCATAGGAACATCAAATCTCAAAGAAATAAGTTGAATTCATTGTCATTAGTTTGATTACATGAAAATGTAATGATGAGGAGGGTGGGTTTGAACCTAGGGTGGAATCCCCCAAAGGATTTTGTGTTAAATCAACAAATGTGTATGATTGATGAATTTTAGTTACCAATTATGGCTTACAATCTGATTTGGGAATGTTAGGATTGTAAGGATGAAATTGTAATCTTGTAATTTAACCTATTATGATGCTAGAAAGCTTAGGCCCACCAAGTGTTTGATGAATTGCCTAAGTGAAACCAAATAACATGATATGTTGATTGCGGGTTTGAACTATTTGTTTGATATAATGAAATGTTGGGTTTCTAATGAAAACACGACTTTTCTTGATTAGGCAAATCAAGTGGGATGCAAGAAATCACGAGCGAGCGGATACTCGCCAAAAGGGAAAGCTTTGAGATATGTTAGACTTAGTGAATTCATTTAGTTCTTTTGTTCATGTTATTATTATTGTGTTGTTGTGATGGGAGGGACTTGATCTTGAAACAAGGAATAGATACAATGCTAGAATTCATAATTTTGAAATTTGACGTATGTAGATGAAACGAGGAAACCATATGCCTAAGGAGTCCAAAAGGCTAAAAGGGCATGAGTATCATTTAGGAAATCTTACTATGGCTACATGTCATGGTGAATTTAGTAGAACCAAGGTCATGTGCATAGTGGCCATCGTTTTGACCTTATAACAGGTCAAAATGAGGAATTCATGCTCAATCGAGCAATGGGTATGTAAGACCGAGGCATAGGCGATTCCCACGTGAATTGTAGAGCCCAATGCGTTCCTATGTTTGAATCGCTCTCGACTAAGTCTTGAACGATCAATGTAATATAATCATACACCATGGATTGGTGGACATCAACCTTGATGATTCCGGCAAGTCATTGTCCGGATTCTTGAAGGAATCTACATTAGTCGAAAAGACTAATGTGAAGATCAAAAACAGGTTTGAGACGCTTGTTGGGAATAGTTCACAGTTGTCTAAAGCCCTAGTTATACATAATCTAGACAATTGAACATTAAGCAAGTCATGAACCTAACGGGTCGTTTTGGGTTAAATGTCCCAAATCGAATGGGTTATAAGGGTTATCCAGAACATGTTATAGAAGTAGAATCATCATATAGAAAACTTGAATGATGTTTAAGATGGACAAATTTTCCACGATTGTTGTTATCACATCAAAGCCTACATGTTGGGGTGCAAATATATGGCTAACGCAATGTTTTTAGCTGCAAATCAACACTAATGGCTATAAGCTATGGTTATAGGCCGTAAGTTATGGCCAAAATAAGAAATTCGACCAGCTAGTGCTGGCCGTAAGCTACGGCTCACAAGCTGTAGCTTACGCCGTAGCTTACGGCGTGAACTAGTGGACCAAATAAAGCTGGCGGTAAGCTACGGCCAACAGCTGTAGCTTATGGCGGGCTTGTTCCCAGCCCGTTTTCGTTCGATTAACTTCTCTTCGAATGTAATTTTGAGCTAATCTCTTTTGTGTGTTGTTATCATGTTAGGTTGAGGTGCAAAATGGAGCTTTCCAGAGGACAATCAAGCAACCGAACAAATCAAACAATCATGTAATGACGTAATGTCGGATTTGAATACTTTTATAAACTTTTGGGTTATTGTAGTCAAACCTTTGAAACTTCCGTTGTGTTTTCAACTATGTAATTAACTTATTTTGACTAGGAACATCTTCCAACTAAGTGATTAGTGTTTTTGCCAATAATCATAGTTTTGATATATGTAAACCTAAATCGTTTTGAAAAAAAAATTGGCCCATCTTAAACTCTCATGTAAATCATGTAATTGATCATTTATGGGGTAAGCGTCTTACAGATTGTATCCCCAAAACACCCACAAAAACTTTAGCCGCTCATAGCTTTAAAAATAAATTTTAACAAATTTGGATAAATCACAAGATTTATCAATATTTATGTAGTTCTTACAAATCTTACAGGTTACAAAGCTGAAAGAAGTGGGCATAGTGTGTTATAGGAGGTGAGAAAAAAAATGATCGAGTTGAAATGGAGGAGAAGAAGCCATGTATAGAATCTGGACTCGAGACATGGCCTGCGGTCCACTTTGTGTGCCTCACTTGATCTCAGATCTTTAAGAAATTTTTTGTTTTTTCATTTTGTGTGTAACATCGCGTAATTTTTGTTACTTTTACATATATTTTAAATTCTATATTTATCAAATTTCAGGTTCGCCTTTATTCGCTTCTTGTATATTACTCTACCAATCCTTGACGAGCCGTCAATATAATTTATCCTATTCAATTTAGGCGTTACAACAAGAAACTCATTTAGTTAAGATCTTAATATATATATATATATATATATTTATTTATTTATTTTTAATAAAACACATATATATAGATTTTAATAATACTTAAAGGAAAAAAAGAAAAAAAAAAGAACGCACCATCTAGACGACGGTGGGTGGACATAAAGTCAAACAACAACATCAATTTACAAATTCAAGTTGTCCTTGCATTTTCTTTTCTTTAGAAAACTCGGATGAAGCAACAAACGAAGCAACAGCTTAATGAATTAATTCTTGACACACTATGTTGATCAAAACTAAACCCTCACCTAACTCACTCCCAACCACCCTAATTACTCCCTTAATTACCCAACCAATTCACCCCACTTATAAATACCACTCCTCTCCACCCTTTAATCCCTTGTTTATCCATAATCTCTCTACAATCACTCTCTAATCTTCAAGTTTATAGAGCAAACTTTCTGAAAACATAATCAGTAAGTTCTAAGCTCAAACTTGCTCTTTTCTTCTAATTTTCCTTCTTTTTTCTATCCAAACCTCCTTGGAGAACCCTCTACGATCTTCCCCACATTTATCCACAGAAGTGTGATAAGGGTAGAGCACCTTAAAGAGGTCCCAAAATGTGTTTGTTTTCTGAATTGTTTTTCTGTCCTAAGATAGTTTGTTGTGAAGGAACCAACCAAGTCTACTAACAATCTAATGTTAGAAAGATTTGTGCTATGGTATTGGGTGACAAAGGAGAGTCAAGACTCATCCAAATCAGTCCCCAAACTTTGCTTAAACTTCTTAGCTATACTATATAATAATATAAACATATACTTTCAAGTTTCTCTCTTAGTAGCTTATTATTAATATTTGGAAGGTTTGTGGTTACACCCTACCTTACCAACTCTCTTGACCCTTCTTGTGCTACGGATTTATCCACACTAGAAAGGGGAAATCCCGTGTCCAAAACCCACGTTTATTCCATAAACGAAGTGGTTATGACATGAACCTATCAAATGGATTCACATTCCTAACCTTATACCATCCGAATCATCTATGATGATTTTGTGCTTGGTCTAACTTATTCTCATGATCATCCGGATTGCCCTAAAGGCGATTTGTGTTTTGGTTTGCCTAAAAGGCTTGCATGATTCTCTTGAACCTATAATCTAAACTCGAACCTAAGACCCTCTAATTCTTAATTCTAGTTAATCGGAGCTAAGCTTAATCTTCCAAGACTTACTTTTTGGAACTCTATCAAGACGCACCCAAAGGTGAGTTCATACTTGTCCCCCTTTTATTGTTTATTCTTTGGGGCTCAACATGTATCACTATAAAAAAAAAACTTTAACAATTTCATACTCTTAAAAACTATTATGCTCAATCTAAATGCTATTATGCTATGCCATTCTAGAATTCAAAGTCTTACATACAAATGTACGATTAGTTAACAAACCACCTTACATGTATAGCGCTATAGGTTGACACGCCGCCCCCTTTATGGGTCATGATAAGATGAAGTCTTTTGTGTTATCGAGTGTTGTTGCCGTTTGTATGGTTCTACGTGCATATGCCTATAACATGATGATTCGAGTAGACTTTTCTATACTATGTACTTAGACTCAAACTAGTATGCTCACCAATGCTTTATGTGTTGACGGATATTTTATACATGTTGCAGGAAATCTTTAATGCAGGTTTATCAAGAAAACTACTTAGGATTGGACTAGAAACTCGCAACTAGTTTAATTCTCTATGCTTTGATGTTATACTTTCCTTTTCATGAAACAATTTGTATTTCGTTATCTTTTAGACAATGATTATACTATGAATGAAATTTTATCTTTAAATTAGAGAAAATTGCTCGAATGGTCCCTGTGGTTTGCACTTTTTTCACCTATAGTCCTCAAGTTTTCAAAATTACAGACATATTCCCGAAACAGTGCGAAACAGTGAATTTTTTTAACTCGGATAGTCCCTGGAGATAACTGAGGTTAAATAATCCAGTTAAGTGGGTGTGAAATTACAAAACTAACCTTACTTTAATAAAAAATAATATAACACTAGTGGGTCCCACACTTCATCTTCCCCACTTCATCTTCTTCACCTCATCACCTCCACAAACCACCACCACCCATCTCCACCCTCCACCACCACCGACCCCCATCTCCACCCATCCCACCCGATTCCAACACCCAACCCTACCTATAAAAGCATCGCTACACACACTTCTACTGCTGCTTCTTAGAGAGAGCTCGAGAGATGAGGAGGAGCCGGAGGTGCTCCTGCCACCGCCTCCGGCGGAGCTCCGGCAGCCGAACACCACAACCAACCCCCTCACCTTCACCCTTTCACCAATTATTATTATTATTATTATTATTATTATTATTATTATTATTATTATTATTAAGTGAGAGAGAGAGAGAGAGAGAGAGAGGAACGACGAAGAGAGAGAGAGATGCAGAAGGAAAGTAGAGAGAGAGCTTGGGAGGAGGAAGAGGACGACGACGACGGTTCACGGTGGTAGCTGTACCAACCGGGTCAGATCTGGTCAAGGAGGTAAAACCCAATCTTTTCTCCTCTTCGATTAACAATCTGTGGGTTGTGGTAGTTGTGATGATGATGATGATGGCCGATGATGTTCTGTTGGGGGTTTGGTCTGGGTTCGGTGGGAAGATGATGTGTACGGCTTTGGTGGTTTACGGTTGTTGGGTGAAGGTGGAGCTTAGTGGTGTTTTGGTCCGATTGGCGGTGGTTGGCTTTAGTTCGGGTGGTTGTTGGTGGTGTTTGGCAAATGATGATGGTGGCTGTGGTGGTTGTGGTTCGGTTCAGGTCGGGCAGACCAGACCTGGTCTGGTTCTGGACTTCTGGTCTAGTCCGGCCATGGTGATAGGGTGGTGAAGTTGGTGGTGGTGGTTGTGGTGGTGTAGGGATTAAGGGTTTTTTATATAGTAAGGGTAGTTTTGTAATTTCACACCCACTTAACTGGATTATTTAACCTCAATTATCCTCCAGGGACTATCCGAGTTAAAAAATTCACTATTTCGCACTGTTTCGGGACTATGTCTGTAATTTTGAAAACTTGAGGACTATAGGTGAAAAGAGTGCAAACCACAGGGACCATTCGAGCAATTTTTTCTTTAAATTATATTGTCACGAATTCTAGTGTCATGAAGTCTTTGAACAATCTACCACAAGTCTCGCCCCGATGTATTCCGCCATCGGTTGGGGTGTGACAGATTAGTATCAGAGCTATGACTATAGGGAATTAGGAAAAATTACCATGTTTGACCTAGACTAAGTTAAGAACCTTTTTGACCATTCCATTTATCATGCTTAATATACTTGTTCTCCCTATCTTGCTTCTACTCCATTCTTTTGGTCTTTAAAACTTACCTTCCTATTTGTGGATTACTATACACTCGAAGACGTTCGTATAACACAAACGAAAGGAAATCACTGAAATAGGCTTGAAACCCTTACTTTGGTGATAACTTTCAATCCGCGTAAAATTTGTGTTTTTGAAACTACACCAAGATAGGAGTGATATCCTCACCTTGGTGGAAATTTCACAATTCTCGTTCTAGTGGACACTTACCAATTGAAGGTTAGAATTAATTTTCTTACCACATTGGACTAAGTGTACAAACCACACTCAAAGAAACGACCTCGCTAAGATAGGAGTGAAATCCGCAACTTAGCGACTAGTTTCAATCCTTGATATATATTTTTTTTTAAATCTCGCCAAAGTCTCAAATTTACTAATGACAAGAAACATGTAGTAACTGGAAGGGTGAATACCGTTAACCGCAAGTTCGGCGAGAGTATTTCCATCTATTAGGCCAAAGCATGTTTTCAAACTCAAAGGTAAATTTGAACCACTTTGGTTAGTCTTAGTTCCGTTCCGGAACACTCCAATTGCTTGCTTAAAATAAGCCTCTCATTTTATGTTAATATTATTTTCAATGTTGTTTTCATGCTATGTTTTCACTACATATATTCGATTTATTTTTTTTTACTACTCGCAAAGGCACTCAAGACTCGCATCTCAAATACTCTAGCACTCTCCAAACAATACTAATAATCGCAAACCAACATAAATCAAAAATCCTTTATGTTAACTAAGCGCACTATACTTGCTTATACATACGTGTTATGCTATTTGAACAATGTGAAATGTGCGTCATATACGTGTAACTAGAACTTGCATAAAAATCTATGAGAACAACTTGAGCTTATGTATTTTGTTTATCTACATATGCAACAATTTCACCGATCTAATCTTACCCACAAGCTTTTCATTGTTAATCAAAATTCTAGTAACTTATTTTCTAAATTCAAAAGTCACTTTGTTTAAAAACACTTATGAAAATTTTCTTATGTATGATTCTCGTAGATGTCTTCCCGTCTCAACAACATCGACCTCAACCAACTGGCAAGTCTTATTGCCCAAGAACTAGTCAAGATTTTCCCTAACCTAGAGACGCCAACAAACCCAATTCCGAACCCCGGCAACACCATCCAAGACAACACAAACCATGTAGATGCTAAACCTACTACCCATACCCCTACCAAACAAACGAAAAAGGGTAACCGAAAATGCAAAAACCTCAAACAAAACCACAATTCGACAACTCCTAAGACTCTGAATTCTAACAAAAAGCAGTACCGTGGAACCTTTCCGCTATGCGACAGTTGTAAATTCAACCATCTCACTCACTCACCATGCCACATATGCGCCAAATGTGGTGCATATAGTCATTTAGCCAAAACATGTCGCCACACCACTAAACCACGGCCCGAACAACCTACTAGTACTACCTCATTCACTAAAGCCAATGGATGGATATGCTCTGAGTGCAACGACCCAACCCATGAACCCAACCAATGCCCGAGACTTGCCATGGTGATCTACGATGCTGGAAGATCCACTCACTACACTGAAAAAGAATAATTTTTCTTTTCTTTTAAAAAAATGAGAATTTCTTTATGTAAAGTTTTCAAGAAATTGTTCGGATGTGAAATTTTCTTTATGAACTATGAAATACCATCGTTATCTTAGTTTACAATCATAACTTATTAAGCAAAATTCAAACATCGCAAAACCCTTTTCTCCTCGCGCACAATCTTTTTCCAAATTTTTGAGCAAAAATCCTTCCTACTATTTCTAAGAGGATGCCTATTCTTCTATAAAATCCTCGCTTTCAAACCACTAACAAATTTGTTCGTCGAGTCTATATGTCAAACATATTCTAAATGGTAAAAGTGGTTTGAAATAAATTTTCTTTTGTAAAACATTACTTGTGAGCAAACACGCTAAATCAAATAATCTACTTCGTTTTCAATCCCAAAACCTTTTGGAATTGTATTACGAGTCGAAATATTAATCAACACCAAACTAAAATTCGCAAATAAACTATTTTCCTCGCTTAATAAAACGGATTTTTCATAAATCAAACGACAATCTTCGATAAAACCTTTACACTAAATTTTCCCAGCATCAATTAAATCAGTTTTTCTTTAACATCCAACAGACTAAATTCTCCTACTATCAAATTTGACCCTTAGTCTTGAAAAGCTAAAATTGCTCGTGTACCTGTAAAACTCAACAAACTTAAATTTTATGTTGCCCTCAGTCAAAACATTTTACGCGTAAACATTTTCATTAAGAATCTAACTGTCTACTCTTCTGTTAGATTTTATACATCTAAACGTAACCACGTGTGCACGAGTCTACACCATTATGTCCTGAAACCATGCATCCACGCCAAAAACACATACGGTTAACAACATCAAAAACCTGCTTAGTGTCTTATTCACATTATGTGTTTATTTTTCACGTTACTTGCTATGTTTACAACATCAAAATTGTTTAATGTCTTAGTTTAATGTCGTTTCCTTTGTATAAATAATTTGCGTCGACCCACACATAACTAAGACAAATTATGTGGACCATACGACAATTAGACTAATTACGGGTGCACACGTAATTACAAAAATTGGGCACATGGAAAACATAACAAGTCTAAGTGTGTGTAACCTATCATGACTTGAATAACAACATGGATGAGGTATGATAACGGCATGGTGGATACTTCGCCGGTACATCCTATACATAAATGTCCTGTCATACTACCAAAAGTAGATTTATTCGTGCCATGAGAAGTTTTGGGTGTCGAGTTAAAAAATTTTGACCAACACTTACGATACCGTTTATGTTATAGTTTGTTAGTCTAAATACGCTTACATTATTTATCCTTCGTGCATGTAATAACTTGTTGGAGCCACACTTTCTACTATGCAATATTATCCTTTGCCATGAATAATCTATACTTGTAATCTCCATCAACTCGTTCTTCCCTCGTACCCTTCCTTGCTTAATCAGCAATCCTTCCATTATCAAGAATCTATTTCTAAGACCCGTAAACTCTGGCCTTAACCTCTAAAAGCATTTATACACTTAAAACAAGATTCGTCTCTCACTTTCTTATATTTTCTTGATAATTATATACTGGATTTCAAAACTACATAACTACTATTTATTTCGCCAAAAAGCCGTTTTCAAATGGTCCAAATTCTCGTTTATTTAATCACTTCTAAAAGGTTTTTCCTAACAAAATTTTCGACCTTGTGCAAACCAAATATCTATTACTAAATAATACTCATTCCCACATCTAGTCACTCACTATGCTCACATTTTTACTATTCCCCCCAAATTACCCAAAGACACCTCTTTTACAAGCCAACAAATTCTACTATTTCATATATGATATACCGTATAACTACTTATTTTACCAAAACTTCTATATGTTATATAAATATACTTACCTATCTTTGATTTTCACTATTTCATAACGTATAAATACTTACATTCCTAAAATTCTTATTATTTCTTATACACAGTATACATACCTACCTTCACAAGTTTTTTTTTTTTTTTTACTATTTCATGTATGTTATACTGTATATTTACTTACTTTTCCAAAACTTGTTGCACCAACTCCATATATAAACATATTTATAAATACCCCTTATTTCACTATTTACAAAATGCTTATGTCGGTTAAGTTCTCAAATTTCTACGTACAACCTTGGGTAAAATTTTAAAAGTACTTCTCTTACGAGCATAAATATCGCACAAGTGAGTAGATACCGTATTCGCTTTAAACGTAATAAACTAACAAGCTTTGTTCTCATATCAAACCACTTACCTATTTTTCAAAAGGTTGACTCTTAATTAAATTTCGAGACGAAATTTCCTAAAGTAGGGGAGACTGTAACATCGCGTAATTTTTGTTACTTTTACATATATTTTAAATTCTATATTTATCAAATTTCAGGTTCGCCTTTATTCGCTTCTTGTATATTACTCCTACCAATTCTTGACGAGCCGTCAATATAAATTATCCTATTCAATTTAGGCGTTACAACAAGAAACTCATTTAGTTAAGATCTTAATATATATATTTATTTTTAATAAAACACACATATATATATAGATTTTAATAATACTTAAAGGAAAAAAAAGAAAAAAAAAAGAATCTAGACGACGGTGGGTGGACACAAAGTCAAACAACAACATCAATTTACAAATTCAAGTTGTCCTTGCATTTTCTTTTCTTTAGAAAACTCGGACGAAACAACAGACGAAGCAACAACTTAATGAATTAATTCTTGACACACTATGTTGATCAAAACTAAACTCCCACCTAACTCACTCCCAACCACCCTAATTACTCCCTTAATTACCCAACCAACTCACCCCACTTATAAATACCACTCTCTCCACCCTTTAATCCCTTGTTCATCCATAATCTCTCTACAATCACTCTCTAATCTTCAAGTTTATAGAGCAAACTTTCTGAAAACATAATCAGTAAGTTCTAAGCTCAAACTTGCTCTTTTCTTCTAATTTTCCTTCTCTTTTCTATCCAAAACTCCTTGGAGAACCCTCTACGATCTTCCCCGCATTTATCCACAGAAGTGTGATAAGGGTATAGCACCTAAAAGAGGTCCAAAAGGTGTTTGTTTTCTAAATTGTTTTTATGTCCTAAGATAGTTTGTTGTGAAGGAACCAACCAAGTCTACTAACAATCTAATGTTAGAAAGATTTGTACTATGGTATTGGGTGACAAAGGAGAGTCAAGACTCATCCAAATCAGTCCCCAAACTTTGCTTAAACTTCTTAGCTATACTATATAATAATATAAACATATACTTTCAAGTTTCTATCTTACTAGCTTATTATTAATCTTTGGAAGGTTTGTGGTTACACCCTACCTTACCAACTCTCTTGACCCTTCTTGTGCTACGGATTTATCCACACTAGAAAGGGGAAATCCTGTGTCCAAAACCCACGTTTATTCCATAAACGAAGTGGTTATGACATGAACCTATCAAATGGATTCACATTCCTAACCTTATACCATCCGAATCATCTATGATGATTTTGTGCTTGGTCTAACTTATTCTCATGACCATCCGGATTGCCCTAAAGGCGATTTGTGTTTTGGTTTGCCTAAAAGTCTTGCATGATTCTCTTGAACCTATAATCTAAACTCGAACCTAAGACCCTCTAATTCTAAATTCTAGTTAATCGGAGCTAAGCTTAATCTTTCAAGACTTACTTCTTGGAACTCTATCAAGACGCACCCAAAGGTGAGTTCATACTTGTTCCCCTTTTATTGTTTATTCTTTGGGGCTCAACATGTATCACTATAGAAAAAAAAACTTAAACAATTTCATACTCTTAAAAACTATTATGCTCAATCTAAATGTTATTATGCTATGCCATGCTAGAATTCAAAGTCTTACATACAAATGTACGATTAGTTAACAACCCACCTTACATGTATAGCGCTATAGGTTGACACGCCGCCCCCTTTATGGGTCATGATAAGATGAAGTCTTTTGTGTTATCAAGTCTTGTTGCCGTTTGTATGGTTCTACGTGCATATGCCTATAACATGATGATTCGAGTAGACTTTTCTATTCTATGCACTTAGACTCAAACTAGTATGATCACCAATGCTTTATGTGTTGACGGATATTTTATACATGTTGCAGGAAATGTTTAATGCAGGTTTATCAAGAAAACTACTTAGGATTGGACTAGAAACTCGCAACTAGTTTAATTCTCTATGTTTTGATGTTATACTTTCCTTTTCATGAAACAATTTGTATTTCGTTATCTTTTAGACAATGATTATGCTATGAATGAAATTTTTTCTTTAAATTATATTGTCACGAATTCTAGTGTCATGAAGTCTTTGAACAAACTACCACAAGTCTCACCCCGATATATTCCGCCAACGGTTGGGGTGTGACATTGTGGTTGAGGCATGACTTGCGCCTGGAAATTCTTCCTATTCGTTGATCTATACTTATGCATAACATTTTCTTCATTCCACCCACTAGGCAGGTTCAATTTTATTTGGTTATAATAACTGTTAAATTCATTGCAAACTCTGTTCATCTTTCGAAACTTCGAGCTTACAAAGTCTATCGCTTAATACCGCTTGTTGCATTAACATGTGGAATTTTCCAACCACCTCCTGCCAAAAACCTTCGCTGGATTGGTTGGTACATACATTAGTAACAAAAAAAAATATTTTAGTAAAAAAAAACTATAACAAATAAAAATTATTTACCAACAATGTGGCATTTTGACGTATCAAGCCACGCCTTCAAAAATGCATCTCCCTCGAACTCGAACTATATCTTCGCCTTTCACTCCGTTTTCTTACATTTACCTTTACCTTGGGATGGCGTAACTTGCGTTTCTGAAATGGTCTCTTCGTCATCAGTATCCTCGTGGACCGGGTGAGAAGAGTTTATCGGTAATAATTAGGGTTGTAAACAAACCAAACGAACACGAACAAGGTATTGTTCGTGTTCGTTTTTTAAGGAAAAAATGTGTTCACAAACTGTTCATGAACACTTACCGAACGATATTTTTTTGTTCGTGTTTGTTAAGGAAATAACATGTTCACGAACTATTCATGAACAGTTACTGAACGAGGTTTTTGTTCGCATTAGTTTGTTAAGGAAATGAACGTTTTCATGTTCATTTGTCTTTATTTGCTATATTTAGGTGTTGGACAAAAGCATACATAAACAAACATAAATGGACGTAAACGAACACGAACATACATTCATGAACAAAACCAAACACAAACTAACACATATTAAGTTTCATAAGTTTCATCATGAACATTGTACGCCCAAAATATCCAATTACCCAAATATATTTGATATAATCTTGATCACATATGTCTCATAAAAACACAAATTATCATATTAAACTTGAAATTCTTAATTAATCCACCCAAAATAACAGTTAATCAAAATAGTTAATGTAATATTAATATATGCATGTGCTACATTAATATATATTAAATAGTATATCACTGGGAAATTTAAAGTACTTAAATTAAAAATAAACGGTTAAAATGAACTACCGAACACAAACGAACATAAACGAACAAGTTACCGAACGTTCACGAACATAATGAACGAACGCGGCCTCTGTTCATGTTCATTTGTTTAACTAAATGAATATAATTTTTCATTTGTGTTCGTTCATTTGCTAAACGAATGAACACAAATGAACTTCCCGCCGAACATTTCACAAACTGTTTGTTAAATGTTTGGTTTGTTTACCGCCCTAGTGATAATGAGAGAGGTGGTTGTGTTGGTTGAAAAGGAGGGGGAAACGATTATGGCAAAAATTGTTGCATTTGCATATATTGCATTGAACTAAATTGGGGGAAAACGTTCAGGCTTTGTTGGTAACTAGATAAAGCCCTAAACGGTGGTCCTTGTTGCGAGAGAGGCGGATCTAGTATCAGGGTGTGGCAACCCGCCGTTGTATTCAGGTTGTTTGGGTTATATGGGTTGAATGGATCCATAATTATTTTTTAGAATAGATGATTGTTTTAATAAAAAAATAGAAAGATTTAGTTGAGGTAGAGAGTATCTTTTTTTTTTTTAAATTGAGCCGTAAGATGGATTTAAAAGACCAACGGTCATATTGGTTGAAAAATGGCCCGTCCCCAACGTCTTCTTTAAGATGGAGACAGAGCAATGGAGGCGGTGTAGGCCATCCCAGAAGACCCAAAACAGGTCGGGATGAGCCCCACACCCATTAATCTTAGGGAAAATTATCAAAATGGACAGTTGACCGAGTGTTTTACCAAAATGGCTCCCTCCCGTCTCTTTGGAGAGACGGGTCACGGCTCCCAAAGAGACTGAACCGTCTCCGGAGACCCTTTAGTCTACAACCAATAGAAAACCAACACGTGACGTCTATGATCCCGAGGACTGTCAGGCGTCTCCCGAGACGTGTCATAGCCGCCAAGCCGTCTCCGGTGGGCCCTTGAGATGTCTCACTAACGGCCGAGCTCAAGCCGTCTTTGGCTTGACTTGAGCCGTCTCCAAGCCTTCCTGAACCATCTCCAGCCGTATGTCATTCAACGGAAAAAAAAAATTTCTATTTTTTTATTAGAATATTTTGGTTATAAATAGGTAGCACATACCCTAATGTATATCAATCCCTACATTAAATGTTTTCCCAAAACAAAGTATATCTTCTCAAATATTCAATATAAGCATATATTCTCAAATATTCAACACGGTTCAAGAATTATGTTTTTATGTTATTCGACATGTATTTGAGCTTCAGAAAACCGAATTATTTTTTGGTTAACATTATGCTGCCTTTTAACCCTAAACCCTTGGGATTCATTTAATCCCCTTCAACTTAACATCAGTTCCCCTTCACATTTTCTGTTTCCTTCCACTCCCATCACCAACACCTAACTCTATTGAGAGCTTCTGCTCCATCCCCCTCTTTAAAACCATTACAATTTTCGTATATCCCTTTCAAGTCCGCATCCATCATCACCTTTGCCTTTCTTCGCTCATTTTCTTTTTCCTTAAGTTGTTGTTTAACCATATTTTTTAGATATTAAAACGAGCGATTTTTAGCGTAAAATTGTACCTTTTTTGGTGCGTAATTTCACTATTTTGCAGTTTCTATCTTTAATGTTCAAAGATGTTCGTTTATGTCGAGCAAATTGAATGATATCTTTTAGAGATGAAAGTTTAAAGATGTTCGTTTATGTGGAGCGAATTGAATGATATTTTTTAGAGATGAATGTTCAAATATGTTCGTTTGTGTGTATGTTGTTTTGTTGTAAGTTTTTATATTTATATAATTTATAATTTGTAACTTTTGTTGTAAGTTTAACATTTTAATTTGATATAAATTTTAATGTTCCTTCATCACCACCACTTGGCTATAAATAACAACTAACCAACAATAATATCAACGTTGAAAAACAGTGTGACAATACAATAAGTGTAAAAAATGAAACATAGTTAAAAAATAATAAAAAAACCAAAAGTCGTCTAGGGAAGTGTGTGACGACTCAAAGCCGTCTGGGGAACCGTTAGAATTCAAGAGTCGTCGGCACCAAGTCATCTCGGGAACCGTGAGACGTCACCAATGTATATAAATACCGCACTTCACTTACCAAAATTTGTAACCCCTCTCAATCATGTATTCTAAATTTTTTTTTATAAATCTCATATATCAAACCTTTCTGCATTCCAATCCATGACGTTTTTAAATCCTCCACTTTTCCGACCGAAGCCTACCGCCTTATGTAAATGTTGTCCGATTATACTTGGATCGTTGTTACATCTGCGTACAGCTACTTGGATCGTTGCTGCATCTGCGCGTGGGTTAACCCGTGTAGAATACATCTATGATGTGATAGTCTACATTATTTGCAAGTTCATTCGCCTCCCAAATTTATGTCATGCGCTGCAGGAACATCTTTTACACATGTGTGAAGAACTTCAGCGGGCCTAGTTGGGAGAACTTGCCATTTTTCTTATACACCGATTGTAAACCTCCGTCCGTACATATTTTTGTTCATCATCGGTTGATGAAGATGAAACAGGACAGTCAGTGTAAAGCACACTGGGAACTATTGTTACATAAAACGAGGAAACGTCTCGGATATGTCTCGGTGGTCGACGTGTGCAACGTATCAGATCCATGAACAATGGATCTTTGTCTATGTAGAGCACATACATCATTTGAAACAATGTTTCAAAGCAAGTAAACCTTGGAATATCCTATCAACCCTACGTCCAACGTCCCCTACTGCTACAACCACCACCAGAGGAAACATCAAACATTAGGATCTAGTCTTCAATAGTTGGTAAGACATTTAGTATTCCAACAAAAGGAGACAATGGATGGATTGTATCGCGTAATGGAGGAAACATCTAAAATTAGGATCTAGTCTTCAATAGTTGGTTAAACATTTAGTATTACAACACAAGTGGTGTTATTGTGTTTAGTTTGTTTGATAATTATGTCACTTATGTTACAACTTTATAAGAATTATGTCCACGTTTCAGTTATGAATTATGTATTTATTTTTCCAGTTGACCGTATGCTTTGGTTTGTATATGTATCTGTCGTGTCATGCCCACAATCTATAACTATAACTAGAAATAAACATTCCATTAAAAAAATACATTAGACGTTAAAAAAACATGCAAAATTATAACTAAAAAAAGAAATACATAATTAAACCTAATCTAAGGCCCCGGGGACACCGCGGATCATCTGCCCTGCCGACAAATGGGAGAAGGGTGGTCGGCCTGAAAACTCATGCTCTAACTTCGCGTGTTCAACCTTTTCATGTTCCGGAGTGTTCGGGGGAAGTTGTCGGACAACCGTCTGATAGTGCCCCTCGAAGTGACAACACTTGTTTTGCAAGTCCGTCCACTTGCGGTTGAGAGACTCGGTTGACCGGTTTGAACCTCCAACCAAAAGTTTAGACTCGTTGAGCACGAGGGTCCATACGGACCCTCGACGTGGTGGGTTTCACCGGACTTCCATCCATGCGGTGCACAAGGCTATTTCTTCTTCTTCGGTCCAAAGTTTTGGTGCCATTTATATGGTTTTTTTACAGTGTATTGACGGTCTATGCATGTCAACCGTTTGGCCTTTATAGGAGGGGTAGAGAAGGTGGGGGTAGAAAATGTATTAATTCCAATCAAAGAAGGTGACGGTCTGTCTCTGTCAACCGTGTGCTCTTTATTAACATATATTTCATATTTTTATTAGATTAACGTATGTATTTGATAGTTTATAAAATTTAAAGGTATTAAAGGATTAGAAAATTAAAACATTAACCTTAATTATAAACTTCGAAATTACATGAGAAAGAAAAACCCATTACATAAACATAAACATAAATATAATTCGGACGTAACCACTGCCACGCCGAAACATACACGAAGTCTCCATCATAGTCCAACAGGTAGTCAATCTCTGACAATTCAATGAGCCCTTCTTCGGACTTGTTTGGTTTTTCCTATTTGTTGGCCTTGAAGAACTCTTCAAAGATGGTGCACTCCCCTTTGACATTGTGAAATTTTTGTTTCACGTCTTCGGTCGTGCGGTTTGTTTGACCGCCCATAAGTGTTTGAAACTCGGTAGAAACTTTATTCCAGAATGGAGTAGCCTGAATTTTATGGCTAGTGTCAGAAACTCCGGTGTTTTCGCAAACATTGCGTCAGGCCAGCGTAATTCCAAGAATTTCTTCTTCGCTCCAGGAGGCCATGTTTGATTGGTTGTTTAGTGTTTTGTGTATGTGATTTGTAAGAGAATGTGTTATGTGGTGAAGATTGTGGGTATATATAGTGTGAAAAACTTTAAGTAATTTAATATGGTAATTAATATGGAATGTTATTAAAACGTAATTAATTATGTATTTATTATAAATTTATATATTTTTTAGTTACACTAATTTGCATGTGATACAATGTTAAAAAAAATGCATGTGATACAATGTTAAAAAAAATAAACTTGCACATTAAACATATTTTATTAATAAATATTTGGATGTGGTAAACACCGCCAGAAATACATTTTCCTGCCATGAATCATCTGTAAGACGAACATGTTTGATTTAGATCACCGTTCATCGTAATTAGTTTATCAGTAACCAAATACTTCATCAGCATACAAAGATATACCGCTTCATTACCAGAGAGTTGTGTGGCACCATATAGTCTTCATTAAGATTGAAGATCATATACTTTTCTGGATTACCCGTCTTCTTCCAGAATCTTATGTTCACCAATAAAGCTCCAAAATAAATTTGTACCTTCGTCAGCTTTGAGTGAACAATGTTTCTGTATTTGTCTCTGATACAAAGGTCTTCACAAGCATACATAACTAGCTCTTGGGTCACCAACTCTAGCCGTACGAGTAACCATTCCCTATTTTCAAGCAGAATGGGGAAAAACAAAATCAACGTCGAAAAACGAAGGAAACGATTTTAATTTACCATTGCAATAGTTGACCAAGTTTTTTGGAACAGATTCTAATAAAGACTTATAAAATTTTGGGGGAAGAATTGTCCACCGCATATTTAGCGAAGCATTTTTTTGTAGCTTTCTACTCCTCGAGTTCATCAGCCTTTCAACCCATCCTTCAATATGCTGAAAAAAATTGAATCAAAAATTAATTTAAATGAATAAAAATAAAAACACACTTAATTTTTGAGTTTTTACTGTTGGTGTGAGGAATCCGTTAGAACAATAGCCCAACAAAGTTCCCCAAAAAGTTTTGTCAAGCTCTATACTTCTAGAAAAAACAGCTGAATAACAAAACGGTGTGTCTCCTTTATTGTAAAACTCAACAACATCAGTTGACCAATTATCAGTTTCATCGTCCAAGATAGCCCATTTGCCGATAATGTGTCTGTGTAAGCTTTGTCGATTATTGACAAAATCTCTTTCTGTTCTAATTTCAGGATTCTCTGGATGTTCGTTAGAGGAAGACGAATCCATTTGATTCTTAGGGCGCCTCCAATTTTTTTAGTATCCAACTCGACGAATGTTTCGGTGGTTGAGAAAAGTATTCTTCTAGGGCTACATTTTTATCTTGGCAGTCAGACATTTTTTTGCAACTGAAAATCGTTAACAATGTTTCAATGGAAAGAAGAATTATTCAACTACTTATTTAAAAAGGATTCTTTTATATTTGATAAATTTTTCTTTTTTAAACATATTATAATACTCGGGGCCCACAAAGCTGTCTAGGGAATGGTGGGCATCACAGAGATGTCTTGGTAAGTGTGACACGTCTCCCGACAGTCAACGATATTTTTCTGTGAGACGTCTCCCCGAGATGCATCGGGAAACGGGAGACGTCTCCAAGACCGTTCCGTCGAAATCTGTCTCCATTTACCATTATGGTAATTCTGAAGCGTTACCAAGACGCTACGGGTTGCTGACGGTTTGCGAAAGTTTTCCGGTGCGGTTGATCACGTCACGACGGTTTGCTGTGTATTCCGGTAGAGCTTTAGCGACAAAGGACGGTTATTAAAGGTAACATTATCGCTCACTTTTACACCTTTTAAGTTTTTTTAACGGAAAACGACACAAACGGGACCACAAACTTAAATTCGTCTCGGGACCACACCGCACATGCTAACCACCGACCGTTAGTTGTTTTCTTGGTTTTTTGTTTTTTGTTTTACCGTTGTTCGAGGTTGGCCCAACCCGTTGACCAAGATGGATCTGAATACCTTTGTCGACCCAATGAACTCAAATCAATTCATACAAGAAGAACAGTATTACGAACAATTTTTTTAGCACCGACTTGATTACAATCCTCCTCGCAATTTACCTACTTCCGTAAGTGCTCTTCCATTTTTCAAACATTTTTCAACTATTTTTTTTCTTATAAAATTACTGAATTAAATTAAAAAAAAATTAAGACTGACTGTCAAATTAAAGTCCGAACTGCTTGGACCTTTATATCAACAATGCATTTAAAAATGACACAAGCGGTGGTAGAACATTTTTTGGATCTTAGCAACACAATGTGCGAAAGTAATCTGTTACACTCTGTTGCTCTACATCAGATTAATATTGGAAATCCTATGGACGAGTTGTTTTATCAGATTGGTGAACATTGTATGGTATTCACAGAAAAAGAATTTTGTTTGATAACCGGTTTAAGATTTGGTCGTCACGATTGTTGGGACTTCGTTCAATCCCTAACATCGTTTAAAAGACGATTTTTTGGTGACGAGGTGATATACGTTAAAATATATATATATAAATCCCCGATTAAACTCCCAAATTACGCGTTTTCGACCCTAATTGCACGAATTCGGTACTTAACCGCTTCATATATTTATTGCAGGTCTTAAACGACGTCCCACAGACAAAGTCGAAGAAACCGGGCGAAATATGGACCAAACGGACAGTTGTTGCACAATCACTCAAATCTGGAAGATGTGCACGGCCATGCACCTCAGGCGCACGGCCGTGCGGGCTCATTTAGGTCGGACACAGAAGGCTGCAGTGCCAGTGCAGCTTCTAGTGCACATCACATTCTCGGGCACCTTGATCAGCAGTCCTGTGCACATGCCCGTGCGACCCAGTTCCTCGGCTGCACTGCCAGTGCACCAGCCAGTGCACACCTTGTACCCGGACGGCCGTGCACCCCAGGTGCATGGCCGTGCGCAACCCAAGATATTTTCAGGAACCAATTGCCCACTTTCCTGTCACATCAAAAGTTAAAGTGCACTTTATGTGCACGGCCGTGCACAAAATCAAAACTTGTATAAAAACAGAGCAAAACTTACTGATCAAATATTGGGTGAAATTGGGTTTTCTGGAGTCAAAGTTGGGCGATTTTCTGGGCTAACGAAGTGCTGCACAGGCGTGGAACGAGCTCGGGAAGCCATCCGGTCCATCCATCATCATCCAATCCATCACATTCGCATTTCTATGGTTTGATCTTATAATCTATTTAGGATTCAAATCTGATTTTGTATGTTTATTGTGATGTTTATTTAGTAGATCGTACGCCTACGGGCAAGAAGACTAGTATATAGTATGTTAAACAATCGTTTGTATAGTTAATCATGTTTTGTATGAATTTGGCGTTTTTCATGTTCGAATCTTGATGATCATAGTGCAACCTTGTTTCATTGTTAATGGATTTGTAGTTATGTTTGAATGACTTTGATGATTATCGAATGTGTTAGGCGGGTACATGTTGAAAAATCGTCCGTTTAATCGTCCGGTAGTAGACTAGTTAACTTGTTAATAAGTTTACACCATGAAACTGTAACCGGGTATTGGTTTGGTTAAAGTCAGTCGAATAATGATTAAAAATGCTTACCGGCACGTAAAAGGGTTTTAAAAGCTTAATGGTGCCGTTACTGATATTTGACACGGTTAATGATCTTTGCTAGTTATTTTGGTAGAAATAGCGATCTAAGTAGATTTGTGTTCAAAGTTGGTAAAATGGAAAAGGTTGTGAAATGCTCTACTTTATTGTAAGACCCTAACCCGTAATCACGTGATTAACGTCTAATCTTACGGGTTTGGACCTTACTTAAACCACTCCCGATTAAAACTTTGATATTTATAATAAGTCAACCCATTAAGATCAAATACATGTTTGATTCACACAAATTTTTACATTTTAATAGTTAAAACATACTCTAAGATGTTGCGTTTTAACGGGAGTTCCTTAGATTCTAATGCGGAAGCTTGATGAGTGATCGGGTGTGTTCGGCTCTCATCGCGACTTGATCCTTGCTCCGGGACTTCCTTCACTTGTTTACCTAGCACCATTACACAAAGAATGGTTAGTGGGTTGTCAATGATACATTTAAACTAGTACGGTAGTCGTTACACGTTGAAACGGAACGAACCAGGCCAAACGGCCCTTTATCAGGAGAACAAACTGCTGCAACTTTTGCGCAGCAGCTGTTCGAATCGCTTTTACCCCTTCTAAAACCCAAAATCCGACTTTGACTTTCAAATAAGAATTGTTCTACGTTCCGAGAGCTTTCCAGGCATATAAAGAACACCTCCTAACGATTTTTCTACGATTTTATATGCAATTTTAAAGATCATGTCGTCATGCTGTTCTTTGTGAGCGGCCGCTCGGTCTCTGTGAGCGGCCGCTCACAGCATCTGATGTGAATTTGGTGATTTTCAAGCATGGGAATCATGTCGCAACCACATTTGATGATTCCCGAAGCCTATGTATTGAGTTGTCGACTAAATCTACCTTTGTTTGACTGAAATCATAATCTGGTTCATGATGCCATGACCCGGTTCATAGTTTTAAGTGTTTATGTCGATTTTCACCCAAATCGACCCGTTAAGGCCTTGAATCAAGCAATAGACTTTTGACTACTTAAATTGCATACCGTTTGAGTTGTCAAGTCATTCGAATCAACATTAGGTCTAGGTCCAGTACAACCATCCAAATTTAAGACGGTCTTAGTCTTTTCATTATTCCAAATAAACCAATTAACTGTTGAGTAACTGGCTTCTGGGTGACCCAACCCCAAAGTCTTTCCACCACAACTGTCATCATCTTCAACTTCTGCCTTTTGTGTCGCTTCTGCATTGCTTTTAATCATATTAGAGTTTGATTCAGGCGTGACACATTCTTTTTCGAAAAGATCATTTTTTGGATGTGGTTTTGGAATGGGTATATATTCACTTTTGTTCAAGGGTAAAAATAGAGATTTTACAATTCCCTTTTTATCCTTATACCCAATTCCATCCTTGACGAAAGATTTCCTTGAACAATCAAGGATATCTGTATGAGCATGCTTGCTTACATTCCATTTGTCCACAACAATTTGGAGATGATTTGTTTCATTTCTAGATATTTCTAGTTTTTCAGTTAAGTCATTTATTAAAAAATCTTTTCTGAGAACAAATTCTTTTAGAGTGTGCATTTCAGCTATTGTTGCATTTAACTTTCGCTGATATGCTAACTCATTTTCTTTCATTTCAGTGTTAATTTTTCGGATGTCATCCATCTCTCTTAAAATTCTCCTATTGTGGGACAAACAGTAAGCGACGGCTGTAACACACCTTGGTGAGCACAGCTTTGATTTTATTTCAAGTGGAATACTTACCAGGTCTCTCTCCTCAACCTTCTTCTGCATACTCTGCGGTGGTTGATCAGCCTTGCTTGTGGAAGTCTTCTCAACAACTAAAGCTTCCTCGGCAGCAGCCTCCTTTCCTTTGTTTTCACTCAACACACTTTTTAGACCAGCCTTCTCCATCCCTCCTCCTTTTGGTATCTCCGCTGATGACCCTTCCAAGGAGCTCACACCAAGTGTTGATTTTGTGCAGATCTTTGCCATCAGTGCCTTGTTGTTGTCGACTTCTGCAACCGTAACTTCTTCACCCCAGTCACAATCCTCCCCAAATGCCTTTGGTGCTTGTGTTTCAGCAGTCTCATTTTCATCTGTTACTACCACAGATCCTTTTGTAGGCTTGATCTCATTTCTAGACTTTGTTGAAGAACTATTAACATTTTCAGCTGAAATAGAGGATGGAGTGGAGCTTTTCGCACTAATAGGAGCAGTGAAAGCCATGTTTTTAGACATTGATGTTGGTGGACTTGATAATGGAACGTAACCGACTTGATTCTTCTCACCCTTTGTGACATCATTTTCATACGACTTTAAGGTATTTATCACATCTGACAAAGTCATTGGAAAAATCATAAAGTCCTTCTTGACCGTCATGAATTTCAAGCTCCATTCCTTTGGGAGTGAATTGAACAACTTCTTGATTGAATTGCGGTTGTTAACAGGAATCCCGACTTTCTTCATCTTTGTGAGCATATTCATGAAACGATCGATGTGACTGCTTAAACTTTCACCACGAATGCTTCCAAACATGTCATACTCCTTTTGAACCATGTCTTGCTTCTTCTGAATCATGTCCTGATTTCCTTCATAGTAGTCACACAAGGCATACCACAAAGACTGAGCAGTGGTATACTCTTCGAACATGTTAAAAACATCATTCGACAGAGCCTTGGTAAGAGCATCGTAGGCTTTGTGATCACGTTGAATCAACTGCTTGTCAAGGTCTGTATAAGTAGTTGGATCAGTGTTGAACACCTCTCCTGCCTCTGTGGTCCTCATTGGGATGTGTGGTCCGAGTTGAACTGAGGTCCATTGGGTGAAATCATTCACATAATAGAAGGCTTTCATACGGTTCTTCCAGGTTCCATAATCTTGTGCACCCATTAACTTAGGGATTCGAGATATGGTTCCAGTTTCCAGTTCAGCTTGGGTTATAGGATTCATGGTTAAGTTGTTATTGTTACCAGCCATTGATTAAAGTTGATTTTGAGATTGATTTTCTGAATTTAGAGTTTTAAAGTCCAATACTAAGTCCAAGTCCTTAAGTGCGCAGTCCTTAAGTGCGCAGATTTAAGTATGCAGAATTTAAGTATGCAGATTTTAAGTATGCAGAATTTAAGTATGCAGAATTTAAGTATGCAGATTTTAAGTATGCAGATTTTAAGTATGCAGAATTTAAGTATGCAGAATTTAAGTATGCAGATTTTAAGTATGCAGAATTTAAGTATGCAGAATTTAAGTATGCAGATTTTAAGTATGCAGAATTTAAGTATGCAGAATTTAAGTATGCAGATTTAACGGTTTGTTGATCTGATGGCACAAGAAACTTCGGGCAGAATAACGACTAGAACACACGAATAAGTACACTGTGATAAAGCCACAGAAGGCTAAATCACTGTCTCCCAAAGTTTCCTTTGGTAAGTGCTCAAATAAGTATGCAACTTATGAGTTAAGTGCGCAAATAAGTATGCAGAATAAGAAACAAGTGCGCAATTTATGAGTTAAGTGCGCAAATAAGTATGCAACTTATGAGTTAAGTGCACATAGCAAGAAATAAGTATGCAGAATAAGAAACAAGTGCGCAACTTATGAGTTAAGTGCGCAAATAAGTATGCAACTTGATGAAAAACCCAAAAAAAACTTTAAACAATCTATAAAATCTTCAAGAAATATGTATGCAACTTATGAGTTAAGTGCACACATCAAGAAATAAGTATGCAGAATAAGAAACAAGTGCACAACTTATGAGTTAAGTGCACAAATAAGTATGCAACTTGATGAAAAACCCAAAAAAAACTTTAAACAATGTATAAAATCTTCAACAGAAATCAGATTAAATGACGAATTTGTAGGTGGTTAAATCCCAAATTCGAGTACCAACTCTGATACCAAATTGTAGGATCGATTTGGAGCTTGAATCTGATTTTGATGAAGAACAAGATGAAAATAGGGATGAACACACACTTGAATATGACAATAAAAACCCACTAGATGATTTGCATAGATGAATACAATAAAACCCCCAAAATCTCTAGCATGTGTGTTGCCTCAAAACCCTAATCTAGCATTCTATTTATAGCCCAACCATAATTAGGCTAATTACACTTAGGTCCCTAGGGTTAATAAAATACTAAAACTCTCACTAAACCAGCAAACTATTTTTTAAAGTAATAAATATATTTTGTCTAAACAAAATATATTTATGTATCCGTAGCGTCTTTCTCTATCATAACTTGAGCTTCACTCGTCGATCTACTATCCGAATTTCTCGACTCGCCTTACGTGTTGACTGCGACTCGTTCGACTTTGACTTTTCTTGACCGAACATTGACTTGTTGACTTTAACTTGTTGATAACATTAGACTACCAAATTTAGACCCAACAATCTCCCCCTTAGTCTAATGTTATCAATCTCTTGTATCATCTTTAGAATCGTCAAACTCTACATACTGTGATCTTCAATTTAGGAAGCTTCAGTCTCAAATTCAATACCCAACAATACTCCCCCTAGACTGATGCTTTCCAAATTTTCTTTGCTGAAGGTGTTCTTGTCACTTTGCTCATTGAGAACTCATACCTCACAATCTCCCCCTTTTTGCATGCATCATCTTTGAAAATCAAGAACAAACTTTTTCAACTCTCAGTAGCTTGAGTGGTTTAAAAGACGTAGGAGGAGGATTCCTAACTCGGTGTCTTTTGCAAACTTGAGGAAACAGGTGCTTTGGTTTGGTATCTTGCTCCATTGATGATCGGCCATCATTGCAGCAAGTAGTCGAAGAAGCCTATCCACAATCACAAACACAACTCCGAATTTTCTTTAGACAAATTTAACAAATAGACAAAACCGTATTCATCTTGGTGTGTAATCAAGTAAGTATCTCAAACGGCTTGAAAAACAAATAATGTGACATGGAAGACTTAAAAACAAATGTACACAAATAAAGATTTTTTTTTTTTTTTTTTGGGATTTTAGAATTTCTTTTTTTTTTTAATTTTAATCTTTTTTTTTTAAACAACCATCAACCTTTGAGATATAGAAGGGATCAGATATGGGATCACACTAACTTGAAAAGCCTAGCCACGCTTCAACTTTCTTGAGGATAGTTACAACCCAAGAACGATTGTCGGTATGTTTGTCCTCTTAAGTCCATGCCTCTCGTCTTTCAACATACGTTTGGTGATGAGATTATCATGTTTTTGGTAATATTGACGAAAATTTTGTGGACCCCACTTGTGCTAGGTATAAGCCTACCAATCCTCAGGGTTTATTGAGATATAATGATGAGAGCTTCAGGTCTATGTTTCCATAAGCAGAGAAGATGATCATTATCTCAATCAGATGATGAGAGCTTCAGGTCTATGTTTCCATAAGCAGAGAAGTTGATCATCTGATTGTTGAGCTATTTATATATATTTGCACGTCACTAACATTGCGTGTCTTTTGGTGCTCACTTGATTTGTTGGCCCCGCATTGGTAGCCTGCACTCTTAGGTGTCTTTTGAATATATATGCACAAAATTTTCTGTGTCTTTTAATCTCTCAACCTATGTATGACCGGACTCAGCTTGTGCAGACCTAAAACACAGTGGGAATCCAGCTTTTCGTGTAGATTTATTATTATTCACCTTATAGCAGTTTACTTAACTTGAAGGCTGAACCTACCGGCACATCATTAACTTGTAGTTGTAACGTCCTTTAGATCATATTCATGTGCAGACATAAACAAGTTAGTTCCTATCATTTCCCATATAAGATCAGGATTATTTGCATTAATCACATCTAATGGCCGAGACTATATTTTCATACTCCCCCTAAACTTTAATTTTTGTACAACCCCTTTTTTTTAATTAATTTTTTTTTAAAATAATATTTACAAAAAAAAAATAAAATAAAGTCTTCCACATCAGACACACATAAACATATATCAGCAAGAAAATGAGTGTGTGACAACGGTGTCAATTGTGCCATCAGGTCAGATACCATAACCAAACCTGTGAGATTTCCGCTCCAACCCTATTCTTGGAACAACCACTGTTACTAACCGTGTTACTAACAGTCCTCCATGGTAGTTCCTGCACTCATGAGTAAATTAATTAGAGAGTGGAACCCAGGCCATCGTGGTCCTGGTTTGTCCTTTTACATCAATGTAAGTAACTTCTTGAAACACCATACCTTTTTCCTCATTAGTTTCTTGTTCAACTTTTGTTTTGATTTGCCAAACCTGTTTTGGTTCAAAAAATTTGTTTGTGAAAGATTTAATTTTTGAAACAATTTTTTGTTTAAAACCTGGAGGAATAGATTGTGGTTTTGATGCTTTGGTCCTTTTAATCTTTGAATCATGTGAAACCGGCTTCACATGTGGAGATCTTGATGGAATATGAGTCATCCTAACATTCAAAGATGTGTGCATTTTATCCTTTGATCCAAAGAAGCAATCCGCATTACCTTTTCCGCTTGGATTTTGTCGTTCTGGACATTGCTTGAGCACATGACCTTCTTTACCACACCTAAAGCAAGCCTTGAATGGCTTTTGATAATTTGTTGTCCTGCGTGAAGCAACTGGGGATGTAGATTGTTTTGAGCTTGATTCGGCTTGTTGAGAAGCTTTGGGTTTTACAACACCTTTTGACTCTCTGATCTTTGACCCCGTGTGATTTCCATTCATCACTGATTCATCATCTGAAGTTAAGCAATCTTCTATAAACAGATCTTCTTCCAGTGAATCTTGATGGAGTTGATTTGTAGTGTCAACTCTATCATCAAGTTCTGACACTGAAGTTTCTGAGTCATTTGAGCTTTCCCATTCTCTGGATGAACAAAACTCCGAATCACTTTGTGAATCATCTTTGCATGATGTTGACGGAGTAAACTCTGGAATTTCTTCAGTTAAGAACTTTCCAAACCTGTTATTCTCAAGAGCGGGAACAAAAACAGGTGGAGCACAAACGGTTTTATCATCACAAAATGCAGATTTTAAATCAGCACATTCATGCACAATATCATCATGACAAACATCAGAACGTGAGATAGGTTTCTGCCTATCACAAACATTTACCACACCATTCGAATCAACATTAGGTCTAGGTCCAGTACAACCATCCAAATTTAAGACGGTCTTAGTCTTTTCATTATTCCAAATAAACCAATTAACTGTTGAGTAACTGGCTTCTGGGTGACCCAACCCCAAAGTCTTTCCACCACAACTGTCATCATCTTCAACTTCTGCCTTTTGTGTCGCTTCTGCATTGCTTTTAATCATATTAGAGTTTGAATCAGGCGTGACACATTCTTTTTCGAAAAGATCATTTTTTGGATGTGGTTTTGGAATGGGTATATATTCACTTTTGTTCAAGGGTAAAAATAGAGATTTTACAATTCCCTTTTTATCCTTATACCCAATTCCATCCTTGACGAAAGATTTCCTTGAACAATCAAGGATATCTGTATGAGCATGCTTGCTTACATTCCATTTGTCCACAACAATTTGGAGATGATTTGTTTCATTTCTAGATATTTCTAGTTTTTCAGTTAAGTCATTTATTAAAAAATCTTTTCTGAGAACAAATTCTTTTAGAGTGTGCATTTCAGCTATTGTTGCATTTAACTTTCGCTGATATGCTAACTCATTTTCTTTCATTTCAGTGTTAATTTTTCGGATGTCATCCATCTCTCTTAAAATTCTCCTATTGTGGGACAAACAGTAAGCGACGGCTGTAACACACCTTGGTGAGCACAGCTTTGATTTTATTTCAAGTGGAATACTTACCAGGTCTCTCTCCTCAACCTTCTTCTGCATACTCTGCGGTGGTTGATCAGCCTTGCTTGTGGAAGTCTTCTCAACAACTAAAGCTTCCTCGGCAGCAGCCTCCTTTCCTTTGTTTTCACTCAACACACTTTTTAGACCAGCCTTCTCCATCCCTCCTCCTTTTGGTATCTCCGCTGATGACCCTTCCAAGGAGCTCACACCAAGTGTTGATTTTGTGCAGATCTTTGCCATCAGTGCCTTGTTGTTGTCGACTTCTGCAACCGTAACTTCTTCACCCCAGTCACAATCCTCCCCAAATGCCTTTGGTGCTTGTGTTTCAGCAGTCTCATTTTCATCTGTTACTACCACAGATCCTTTTGTAGGCTTGATCTCATTTCTAGACTTTGTTGAAGAACTATTAACATTTTCAGCTGAAATAGAGGATGGAGTGGAGCTTTTCGCACTAATAGGAGCAGTGAAAGCCATGTTTTTAGACATTGATGTTGGTGGACTTGATAATGGAACGTAACCGACTTGATTCTTCTCACCCTTTGTGACATCATTTTCATACGACTTTAAGGTATTTATCACATCTGACAAAGTCATTGGAAAAATCATAAAGTCCTTCTTGACCGTCATGAATTTCAAGCTCCATTCCTTTGGGAGTGAATTGAACAACTTCTTGATTGAATTGCGGTTGTTAACAGGAATCCCGACTTTCTTCATCTTTGTGAGCATATTCATGAAACGATCGATGTGACTGCTTAAACTTTCACCACGAATGCTTCCAAACATGTCATACTCCTTTTGAACCATGTCTTGCTTCTTCTGAATCATGTCCTGATTTCCTTCATAGTAGTCACACAAGGCATACCACAAAGACTGAGCAGTGGTATACTCTTCGAACATGTTAAAAACATCATTCGACAGAGCCTTGGTAAGAGCATCGTAGGCTTTGTGATCACGTTGAATCAACTGCTTGTCAAGGTCTGTATAAGTAGTTGGATCAGTGTTGAACACCTCTCCTGCCTCTGTGGTCCTCATTGGGATGTGTGGTCCGAGTTGAACTGAGGTCCATTGGGTGAAATCATTCACATAATAGAAGGCTTTCATACGGTTCTTCCAGGTTCCATAATCTTGTGCACCCATTAACTTAGGGATTCGAGATATGGTTCCAGTTTCCAGTTCAGCTTGGGTTATAGGATTCATGGTTAAGTTGTTATTGTTACCAGCCATTGATTAAAGTTGATTTTGAGATTGATTTTCTGAATTTAGAGTTTTAAAGTCCAATACTAAGTCCAAGTCCTTAAGTGCGCAGTCCTTAAGTGCGCAGATTTAAGTATGCAGAATTTAAGTATGCAGATTTTAAGTATGCAGATTTTAAGTATGCAGAATTTAAGTATGCAGAATTTAAGTATGCAGATTTTAAGTATGCAGATTTTAAGTATGCAGAATTTAAGTATGCAGAATTTAAGTATGCAGAATTTAAGTATGCAGATTTTAAGTATGCAGAATTTAAGTATGCAGAATTTAAGTATGCAGATTTTAAGTATGCAGATTTTAAGTATGCAGAATTTAAGTATGCAGAATTTAAGTATGCAGATTTAACGGTTTGTTGATCTGATGGCACAAGAAACTTCGGGCAGAATAACGACTAGAACACACGAATAAGTACACTGTGATAAAGCCACAGAAGGCTAAATCACTGTCTCCCAAAGTTTCCTTTGGTAAGTGCTCAAATAAGTATGCAACTTATGAGTTAAGTGCGCAAATAAGTATGCAGAATAAGAAACAAGTGCGCAATTTATGAGTTAAGTGCGCAAATAAGTATGCAACTTATGAGTTAAGTGCACATAGCAAGAAATAAGTATGCAGAATAAGAAACAAGTGCGCAACTTATGAGTTAAGTGCGCAAATAAGTATGCAACTTGATGAAAAACCCAAAAAAAACTTTAAACAATCTATAAAATCTTCAAGAAATATGTATGCAACTTATGAGTTAAGTGCACACATCAAGAAATAAGTATGCAGAATAAGAAACAAGTGCACAACTTATGAGTTAAGTGCACAAATAAGTATGCAACTTGATGAAAAACCCAAAAAAAACTTTAAACAATGTATAAAATCTTCAACAGAAATCAGATTAAATGACGAATTTGTAGATGGTTAAATCCCAAATTCGAGTACCAACTCTGATACCAAATTGTAGGATCGATTTGGAGCTTGAATCTGATTTTGATGAAGAACAAGATGAAAATAGGGATGAACACACACTTGAATATGACAATAAAAACCCACTAGATGATTTGCATAGATGAATACAATAAAACCCCCAAAATCTCTAGCATGTGTGTTGCCTCAAAACCCTAATCTAGCATTCTATTTATAGCCCAACCATAATTAGGCTAATTACACTTAGGTCCCTAGGGTTAATAAAATACTAAAACTCTCACTAAACCAGCAAACTATTTTTTAAAGTAATAAATATATTTTGTCTAAACAAAATATATTTATGTATCCGTAGCGTCTTTCTCTATCATAACTTGAGCTTCACTCGTCGATCTACTATCCGAATTTCTCGACTCGCCTTACGTGTTGACTGCGACTCGTTCGACTTTGACTTTTCTTGACCGAACATTGACTTGTTGACTTTAACTTGTTGATAACATTAGACTACCAAATTTAGACCCAACAATCTTTAATTCACACTCAAGATTTAAAACTAATGTTTATAACAATTAAGCTATGTTATAGTACATTGGTGTAAGTAAAACTTACCTCATATCCATTCTTGCTTCCAAGCGTATTGAGCTTGCATCCGTTTGACCCGTTTGCATCCCTACTTCTTGTACCTAACTTAGGGACATGTCAAACCTTGTTTTGTTAGAATACATAATATGGATTTCTTTTATAATCCACGACATCATGTATTCGTTTTAACTCTAGTCCAACATCACATTTCAAGTATTCATGTTCATACATGTATTACACATTTATTTCCTCATTCAAGCATTTTATTGAACACCTCATATGCACCATTTTCATCATGTTAATTCTAGGTGTTCAAGACTTCCTAGATTCCGCCACTGCTTAGCTAACCATTGACACATAATCATTTCAACAATTAGCACACATACATGATACCAATTACATAGAAATTCCAAGATTATTCCACTTACTAGTGTAATTCATGTTTAATGTAAAGACCCACTACATACACATAACACAAGATCATAATTTCACATGAATCAACAATATATTATGATTCACCACGCTTTATAGCTTCCTTGGTGCCTACTAACACATAGAAACTCATAGAAACCAAGAAATTCACGTTTTTACCAAAACCATAAAATTTCATAAACGAATTATAACATTAAATTACACCAAATTAAAGGTACCTTGGTATATGTAGGACCTTAGATGACTTGTTTCTTGCTAGAGCATCGAAAAGCCCCTTGATTTGGCTTGGATTCAAGCATGTTCTTGAGTGTTTAGGGTTGGAGGTTGAAGGAGATAAATCTCCTGATTATAATCGACACACACACACTTATGTGTGTGTGTTCTTCCCTTTTCAACATGATGCACCCACAAGTTTCCCATTTTGGCAACTATGGTCCCTCCAAAAATCCCCAATTGTCATTTCTTATGAAACTAGCTACTCAAGCTAGTTTTTCTTATTTTATTAGCTTGTTAATAAGATTAATAACACTAACTAGATTATTTCTATGTTAGAACATAACCTGCGTTCTTTCTTTGTTCGGATCTCGTTTTAATAATTTTGCTAATCACGCCTAATGGCATAATTAGACGAAAATTGGTTTTGGGGTGTTACAAGTATACCCCCCTTAAAGAGGTTTCATCCTCGAAACCTTTCTGGTGTTGTTGCTTTGGTCACAGCCAAGAACCTTAGTGTCTCTAATCAATTTTGTGCACCACTCAATCCCTTGACATTCTATAGTCTAACGAATAGTACTATATACTTATTGTTTGTATCCCTTTACTCGGCTTTCTAACTTTTATTATATGGAAGCCTTAGCTTTCATAATATGACTTGAGTCATTCTATTATGTCGGTTAACTAGGGGCAATATCTACATACTTACCCCCTACCCGACATTTTAGCTACTTATGTTCTTCATAGGTCTTCCTTAGATCCGTAGACTATCTCCGTCTACTTTTATCCCAAATGATGTAATGTTTAAGGGGCCATACTATCATGCACCTTAGGGTATCTGCTGCGATACTCAATTGTAGCATGCATATGCATACATGTCTATGCGTCTATTTCTAACAAGTAATTTGTCTTGGTTTCCAAGACTAACCCGACTTTTTAACATAGCCGTTTTCTAGCTTCTTGGATTCATTCCCGAATCCAACCCTCGTTTCTTCTTGGTTTGCTATAATGTTATAAACAAACCTTGCTTTACACTAACATTTTCCTTTCTTTGGCTAATCCTTATTTTAAGAATTTTCCATTTATTTGGTTTACCCAAGTTCCCGTTTTGCTAACTCGATTGGTGGTCATTGCCCCAACCGACCCGTTTAAAGACTTTTGTGTTTTAGATTTCAAATCGTTTATATATATTTAGAACGCTTAGTTTCTAAAAGTCCTCTTTCTGATTACCGATCTCAATATATATTGAGGTTGGTTTCCTTTTTATAAAAACCTGGTGTTGATTCGTCATTACAACGTATTGTATCGACTAATCTCTTATTATCACGGTTTGCATTAGATTGTAATAACTACACAATCCGACTGTTATCATAATTTGCTTTAAATTGTACCAACGATACAATCTAATGTTATTGTAGTTTACACCATTTTTCATCCTTAACCCGGGGATGGAAAGAATTACTGATTTATCACGGCCCAATCCCGTTGTTTATGTCATAATCCGGAGATTCAAGACTTACCCGAATGTGATTATGACTCAACCCTTGATTAAGGTTCAAGTCCCTCTTTACGAATTTAACCTTCTATAAAAATCCGAGTTTAATTATGACTTAACCTTGATTAAGGTCCAAGTCTGTTTTCAAGCTAAATCTGTTTATGACTCAACCTTGATTAAGGTTCAAGTCTATTTCCAAACTGAATCCCTTTATGACTAAACCTTGATTAAGGTTCAAGTCAATTTTTGTATCAACCCAGGATAACTTGTATCGTATATTGCCCGTTTTGCTAGCCCAGCGTATAAGCTGGTGCCTCGCTCAAGGTCTTGCATGGTTCGCATCCCTGCCGTGTTAGACAGTGGACTACGTCCAAACGCTCCAGCTTGTTGTCCTCTTTGCTAGCCCAGCGTATTCTAGCTGGTGCCTCGCTCAAGGTCTTACATGGATTGCATCCCTGCCGTGTTAGACAGTGGACTACGTCCAAAATTCCCCGGCACCTCACACTTACTAAGCCTTTATTACATAGGTTGTATATGTATTAATCATAAGAAACCCATGGTATCATATGTTTAACACTTACCTGGCCAGGGTAAGCAATCCGCATATGGTACATATGGACTTGTTATAATTAGTACATCACATCTTATGTAAGCAAAGCTTCAGTTCATGATTGTGTCCCTTATTTTTTTTTTTTTTTGGTAAAACCCTTCCTTGATAAATTATTCAATGTTGGGTAACTTTATTCATTAAGAAAAAGCGATGTGTTTTCGTTTTAATAAGCTTTGTGTGATCACACTCATTGGTATGATCACAACGCCTTTCTAAACATTAGTTTGGGATGATTACCCCCAACCCGGTCTCGATGTTCAAGTTAAGTTTGTGCATTGATCGTTCATTATCGTGAACTATGCACCTTTTACATTTGCTTATTGCTTGCATATGCAATTACCACTCTTCAGGTGATAATTGTATACTAATGCACCTACTATGATTTCGAGGATGTACCTGTTTGATACTTGCTCCCGTGTTCCCTTTCGTTACTGATCCATTAGCCCGAGTCGTTACTTGACTTGGTCCTTAGTGAGCATGCCATCAGTCGTGCTCCCGAACCCTCTACAACCTCGTTTGGTGAATCATTTGATCCTCTCTCGATCAAATAAAATGTTATCATCCCTGTCACATTTATAATTTCAATTAATTAGTAACATGACATTTCAGTATTAGTATGCATCACTGCAATAGTGATGTTAGCATTCTTGTTATGCGAGATTTCCGTTGCCCGAATCAATCTTTTGGATAGGCCCCATGAGTACCTAACCATTTCCTTATCAAGCTTTTGAGATAGCATGTATCTACACGATATCACTATTGATTACCTATAACAATTTCCGATCAAAACAGATGTTTATTATAGGTATTACTTACCGGATTCCTCGATCAAGTCTCGAACCGAACACCCTTCAACACTTTGAGCGCACGGTTTGAGTCCAAATATCCTTCCCGACACTCGGATCCCTCAAACCTATGGCTCTGATACCACTTGTAAGACCCTAACCCGTAATCACGTGATTAACGTCTAATCTTACGGGTTTGGACCTTACTTAAACCACTCCCGATTAAAACTTTGTATTTATAATAAGTCAACCCATTAAGATCAAATACATGTTTGATTCACACAAATTTTTACATTTTAATAGTTAAAACATACTCTAAGATGTTGCGTTTTAACGGGAGTTCCTTAGATTCTAATGCGGAAGCTTGATGAGTGATCGGGTGTGTTCGGCTCTTAACGCGACTTGATCCTTGCTCTGGGACTTCCTTCACTTGTTTACCTAGCACCATTACACAAAGAATGGTTAGTGGGTTATCAATGATACATTTAAACTAGTACTGTAGTCGTTACACGTTGAAACGGAACGAACCAGGCCTTCCGGACTTAGAGTTTTATCCTTTCTCAAGTTATCACTTGTTTAGTCAATTCTAAGCGCATTAGCACGCATTTGACACAGTTATGAAAATAACTTACTTGATTAGCACCCACACTTCATGTGAATACTTTTATCACCTATGTTGCTTCGCCCGAAGGCGTTTATTTGACTACGGACTTACCGGGTGGCCTCGACCCATATCCATACCTTGTGTTTATCCTCCATGATTCTTAACATCGAGCATACACGCGCAAATGCATTTACCTGTATGCTTTCTCAATAGACAACATTAATTTCTCGGAACTCAAATGGCAATAACTTTCCACTTGACCCGTTTAGACTCATAGTTCACAATAGTATGTTACCCAGGTTCTTATCTATGGTTCAAGTGACACCAACTTGACCCATTTAACATCATGCTTAACGACTTCATTCAATTGATTTAATTTGGTTTAAAACATCATTTCTCACATATCTTTATTAGTTGACCCGTTTGATGGATTTCTCCATATGGTCATAACTCATTATCTCGATTAAGATCATAGCCCACATTTTGTATTGAGTGCACATAAGGCGACCCACTTAATAGATTCTACCCCTTGGGGTTTATCTTTAATTCACACTCAAGATTTAAAACTAATGTTTATAACAATTAAGCTATGTTATAGTACATTGGTGTAAGTAAAACTTACCTCATATCCATTCTTGCTTCCAAGCGTATTGAGCTTGCAACCGTTTGACCCGTTTGCATCCCTAGTTCTTGTACCTAACTTAGGGAAATGTCAAACCTTGTTTTGTTAGAATACATAATATGGATTTCTTTTATAATCCACGACATCATGTATTCGTTTTAACTCTAGTCCAACATCACATTTCAAGTATTCATGTTCATACATGTACTACACATTTATTTCCTCATTCAAGCATTTTATCGAACACCTCATATGCACCATTTTCATCATGTTAATTCTAGGTATTCAAGACTTCCTAGATTCTGCCATGGCTTAGCTAACCATTGACACATAATCATTTCAACAATTAGCACACATACATGATACCAATTACATAGAAATTGCCAGATTATTCCACTTACTAGCGTATGAGAATCCAGTTAGGAACCTAATTCATGGATCGATTAAGCGAAAACAACTCAGTTTCAGACGGGAGATTCGAGACGAGACAGAAATACACGATAACAACGTCATCACAGATTCGTATTAATTCAGAAACGGTTACAGACACTGTCATCAGTAGGATAAACATCTATCTCGTGGCCGGGGGAGGTCGGGCATGACCTCCCCCTTGAGAGCATTCAAAGTACCAACTCAAATCACCAAAATGAACAATAACACATGAGATTGCTATTTATAGTCCAATACCCAAAAGCCACCTTCGCCCCTTTTGAATGGTCGAATGTGGAGCATTTCCACATTCGCCCATTTGTAATGGTCGAATGTGGAAAACTTCCACATTCGCCCAGTGTATATAGGTCGAATCTAGCTGTGGTATTGTCCTATATTTTACAAATGCGTCAGATCCATAAAATGCCCTTATGGATCACCACAATCTCATGTAACACATTACTATCCATAAAATGCCCTTATGGATCACCACAATATCATGTAACACATTACTAAGACTCAACCCTAGTCTATTCGACAGTGACGTCCACAGAAAGTGCATCAACAATCTCCCCCTTGGACGTTGCTGGCGAATCCACAAATCTCTTGCACATCAACACATTCTCCTCTTTGAAAATTCCTAGCATCTTCAGTCAATAATTGTTGAAGTATCAGACACATTGTTACATCAACAATAACAATCTCCCCCTTGACTGATGCTTCACCAAGTTTCTCTGAGATCCCGTATGATAAATCAATCATGTTCTTGAGTAACTTCATCTGTTCGACAGAATACAAGCCGTAGACGAGTGGAACAAACAATCAGAAGCTTTCATCAGGAACTACCAGTACTAATTGAAGGACTTGAAATGCTTCAGAACCTGAAGTTTTCGGCGGGGCCAACAATATCTACCAATAGCTCTTGAAATTCTTCAGGACTGTGATCTTGAAACTTTCGTTGAGCCTACGTGCCACATGACTCCTACTAGGATACCTCATTACTTTCAGAACATTGAAATCTCAAACTTGATTTCCTTCTTCATAACAACTCTTTAGAACAAGTTCCTTCAAACACACAGGAACTGGGTTGACTGTTCTCATCATGCGGAATAAAATCTGTCTATTTTCTGGCCCATAATAGTCATTTGAATCTGATTATCATACTGTTGATTCTCATGACTACCCCACAATAAAACTGTTTCATCATCATCATCAATTCTTCAACAAATTGTGAAGACATCATCACCATTCTCCCAAAAATCTTCAAAAATTGCCTTACCCAAATTTTCGATAGAAAATTTTTGAAATTTTTTAGGCCTTAAATTCTACATTCGCCCCTGGGAACTCCACTTTCGCCCAAAATAGAGACTCGAATGTAGAATATGAATAATACTTTTCACTTTCGCCCATTTACACTCACGTTCGTCCACTTTCTATCCACCTTCGCCCGCCCGATGAACCGAAGGTGAAATAGACACCCGAAAGTGAAAATCCACATAACAAAATTCCAGGTTCGCCCAAAACATGCTACATTCGCCCAGTAGAATTCCACATTCGCCCAGTGGAATTCCACGTTCGCCCGCCTGACTTTATGAAAGGGGCGAATGTGCAGACTGATCGTGTTCTTGTTCAATATTTTCTTCAAATCAGTCCATAATCACTCTAATTCTTTGAATTTGATGATGAAACTTGTACAGAAAGGTGCGGAAATGAAAACCTAACCCTCGAATTCACAAAAACATGGTGAAATCACACGATTTTGGGTTCAATTAAGAATCTAGGGTTTCTAGGGTTTCAACCTTTCAATCAAGAACTGAACTTTAACGTCTGAAATCATGAAAACGAGCTGTGATTGATTCAAACGACTGTTAGATCGTTCAAATCGGTACCACGGCTCTGATACCAGTTGAGAATCCAGTTAGGAACCGAATTCATGGATCGATTAAGCGAAAACAACTCAGTTTCAGACGGGAGATTTGAGACGAGACAGAAATACACGATAACAACGTCATCACAGATTCGTATTAATTCATAAACGGTTACAGACACTGTCATCAGTAGGATAAACATCTATCTCGTGGCCGGGGGAGGTCGGGCATGACCTCCCCCTTGAGAGCATTCAAAGTACCAACTCAAATCACCAAAATGAACAATAACACATGAGATTGCTATTTATAGTCCAATACCCAAAAGCCACCTTCGCCCCTTTTGAATGGTCGAATGTGGAGCATTTCCACATTCGCCCATTTGTAATGGTCGAATGTGGAAAACTTCCACATTCGCCCAGTGTATATAGGTCGAATCTAGCTGTGGTATTGTCCTATATTTTACAAATGCGTCAGATCCATAAAATGCCCTTATGGATCACCACAATCTCATGTAACACATTACTATCCATAAAATGCCCTTATGGATCACCACAATCTCATGTAACACATTACTAAGACTCAACCCTAGTCTATTCGACAGTGACGTCCACAGAAAGTGCATCAACAGCGTAATTCATGTTTAATGTAAAGACCCACTACATACACATAACACAAGATCATAATTTCACATGAATCAACAATATATTATGATTCACCACGCTTTATAGCTTCCTTGGTGCCTACTAACACATAGAAACACATAGAAACCAAGAAATTCACATTTTTACCAAAACCCTACAATTTCACCATGATCATAAACGAATTATAACATCAAATTACACCAAATTAAAGGTACCTTGGTATATGTAGCACCTTAGATGACTTGTTTCTTGCTAGAGCATCGAAAAGCCCCTTGATTTGGCTTGGATTCAAGCATGTTCTTGAGTGTTTAGGGTTGGAGGTTGAAGGAGATAAATCTCCTGATTATAATTGACACACACACTTATGT
This sequence comes from Ambrosia trifida, assembly GCA_028751855.1. NCBI lineage: Eukaryota > Viridiplantae > Streptophyta > Magnoliopsida > Asterales > Asteraceae > Ambrosia > Ambrosia trifida. The sequence goes on along the minus strand of CM054125.1, from coordinate 126,378,325 downwards.
GTGTGTTCTTCCCTTTTCAACATGATGCACCCACAAGTTTCCCATTTTGGCAACTATGGTCCCTCTAAAAATCCCCAATTGTCAATTCTTATGAAACTAGCTACTCAAGCTAGTTTTTCTTATTTTCTTAGCTTGTTAATAAGATTAATAACACTAACTAGATTATTTCTATGTTAGAACATAACATGTGTTCTTTCTTTGTTCGGATCTCGTTTTAATAATTTTGCTAATCACGCCTAATGGCATAATTAGACGAACAATTGGTTTTGGGGTGTTACTTAAAGCTAGTCTCGGTGGTTGTATTGTTATTCGGTATTGCTTTCCTTGATTAGTGAGGTTAGAAAACTCTTAACGGATGACTAACTTATCTTTAGAAGATTCACATGAGATCATATCAGCTGCTCGCTAATAAACGAATTGAGGTGGTTAACGTGTATAATTCGTGTTAGCTTTCCATATAGTTGTCATGTTAGGAGGCCCGAAAGGTACACTAACTGTCCGAAAATGGGAATGTTGATCACACGTATTCATTTCATATGATACGTAGATGACATGCTAGGATTGATATATTATAGTCTATATAGTTATATTTTGTATTTGGAGTCTTACGTATGTAATTAGATAATTTAGAATTAATTTAGTTTAAAACAAACTTTCACTATCTTTTCCTACTGGTAAATTGAGGACAGAGTTTAAGTACAATTGTTCCGCGCGCGTCCATGGATCGATATCTGGTTCTTATATGTACATTACTACATATATGACAGGGTACACTTGCCCTATTGTGTGTGTCTTAATATTAAAGTCTAAACCATTTTTATAAATATTAAAGCAGAAACGTGTGTTATTTCATCGCTAAATTATGCGTACTAGCGCGCACGCCAAGTTTTTGGCGCCGTTACCAGGGACGCGACGAGCTTTTAGAACGAACCGAGTCAACTTTTTACCAGTGTACATGCTTGTGAATACTTGTTTATACTTCGTTGATTCTTTATTTCATTCATTTATTTGCATATATGATTATTTGATTATTTATTAGATTTATTTGTCTGTTGATATATCGGATTGATTTTAGATTGGTTCATAGGTTTGCATATATATTTGTTCATTTTTTATATGATAGAATTGATTAGTATTTGTTTATTAGGATGTTGATAGATTTAAATTATTAAATATTGGATTTATTGGTTGGTGTATAAATTGATTGATTTTTTTTATTATTTGATTTATTTTTCCAGATTTGGACTAATTGTTAATTTTTAGATTTGGAAAGTTAAATTCTTTGTTTATTAACCATGTGTTCATATGTTTATCTGTTTATATAATTTTAATTTTTATGTATTTATAGTTTTTATGTAAATATATAATGGAAGTCTGGATATGTTACGTTTAAATTTGATGGTGCGGATACTTTTATAAAAGGTTTGGGTTAAGAAAAATTGGGAAATTTATTTAATATAGAAGTGGTTTTAATAAAAATAATTTTCTGTGAAAAACGTTTCCTTGCGATTCGCAAAGAAGCTGGGCTTATGGTCCCGCCTTAAGCGAGTTCCTAATTACCCCGAGTTTTATCTTTTATTGTTCTCGATACGCGAACAGGATCACCAGAGTCCTTCGCGTAACGTGAATAGCCGCTATCTTCCGTTTTTAACTCATTTCATTGGCATCCATCATGGTTTCTATCCATCAACTTCCGTTATATTATTTTTCGGTGAAAAAGGGTTGTTTTCGCGCAAGCAAAAAGACGGTCTTTATCTTGTTGCAACGCGCAAGCGCCTTGAGTCATTGTAGTCACTTGCGCCACGCGAGAAGCGGTCAATACTTCTTCGCGATGCACGAGCGACTCAGATTTCGCTGAAAATATTATATATTTTCATATTTTATATATTATCATAATTTAAGTTTAGTGTATAGTTTTTGGTATATTGATTTGTGTATATCACTTCCATTGTTCTTAATTCGAGTCTGTAATTATTTCGTAAATTGCGTCAGTTTAAGTATGGGGATGGCCGATGTCTGTTCATTGCTCGATCGATCTTCTCACCCGTACTCAATCTCCATTCGGGCGAAAGCGATCTTAAAGAAAGTCTTTTATGAAAACGGCCATTCCAAGAAGTTTAAAGTCCATATGGACAAGTCCATAAATCAAAATGGACTAAGTTTGAAAGTCAACGGTCATCGCTTAAAAGCTCACATTGATGGACTGGTTGACCCGGCTGTGGAGGTACTTGAACTCCACGCTCTGCGTGCCTAAACAAGCGTGGGGAAGCGAGTCTAGCTAGCGACTCGTTAAAAAAATTAGCACGACGTGTATGGGCGCGCCAAAGGGTAAATATGTAAATAGTGTTACTATTTCTTTGTTTATAATTTTAAATTTCGTAGTTTAACGTTTTTTCGAGTCTTGTGTAGGTTCGTACCTGTTTTGAGCGGAGCGGGAATGAGCAATGGAGCGAAAAGGGTCTACAAACAGGTTATATTTACTTAAAATGATGTTTTCGGACAAAAGAGGGCCGCTGCGCGGAAAAATGCAGCTGCAGGTTGCATTTCTGCATGTCTGCAGGTTGTGCACGGTCAAGCGCATGCCCGTGCAGCTGACCATGCGGACCACGTATCTGCCTAGCCAGAACAGGAGTGCAAGGGCTAGTGGAAGGAGGGCGCACGACCGTGCACCCAAGGCGCACGACCGTGCGGGCCCAAAAGCCCAGCCCATTTTCTTGGGTATAAAAGCATCCTTAACTTCATAACTACCCAAACCCTTGCACTAGCAGCCGCACCATCGTTTTCGGGTATATCTATCTAGAACCCGTATGTTGATTATATATCAGTCTTAGTTCAGTATATATATCATAGATATATATGTTAAAAAAATCCTGAAAAATAGAATACCCTAAAATAGGGTGAATTAGCAGTATTCGAGCAGTTTTTAGAGCTTTAAAGTTAGAAATTATAAGTGTAGCTCGATTTAAAATAAAAATCACCTATATTCGCGTTTGTGTTGTGCAGTTGTATTAGTTGATGTTAGTTAGACATAACCGCCAGGTTTTAGCCGATTTGTCACTGTAAATATCCATTCCGTACCCTTACCTTTGCCTAACATTACAACCCTTATAAAACCTCTTGATTTGTGCTTTTTTCACACGTTAGTTGGTGAAGATTAGATATTTTGACAAGCTTATGATATTGCACGATTCATTGTCTTGGCGATGGAGCGATTTACACATACACATTACACGTATGTATCATAAATAAAACTGAGTGTGTGTGAACATTGTGAGTCGTGTATGGGTTTGCGTTCTTGTAGATCATAAGTGAGTCATTGCTTTTTAGTTATCTTATCACCTGTTTTTATATCTTTGTTAGCTTGATTATTATCGTCTGTACAGGGTATATTTTGTCTTTGTTGTCACTTGGCGAGTTTTTCGTTTATTTCTGTTTTGTTGTTTGCTTAAGGACAAGCAAAGTTCAAGTGTGGGGAGGTTTCATATACGTTAAAATATACATATATAAATCCCCGAGTAAACTCCCAAATTACGCGTTTTCAACCCTAATTGCACGAATTCGGTACTTAACCGCTTCATATGTTTATTGCAGGTCTTAAACGACGTCCCACAGACAAAGTCGAAGAAACCGAGCGAAATATGGACCAAACGGACAGTTGCTGCACAATCAGTCAAATCTGGAAGATGTGCACGGCCGTGCACCTCAGGCGCACGGTCGTGCGGGCTCATTTGGCTCGGACACAGAAGGCTACACTACCAGTGCAACTGCTAGTGCACATCACATTCTCGGGCACCTTGATCAGCACTCCCGTGCAACCCAGTTCCTCGGCTACACTGCCAGTGCACCAGCCAGTGCACACCTTGTACCCGGACACCACCAGATCCGCACGGCCGTGCACCCCATGTGCATGGCCATGCGCAACCCAAGATATTTTCAGGAACCAATTGCCCACTTGCCTTTCACATCAAAAGTTAAAGTGCACGGCCGTGCACATAAGTGCACGGCCGTACACAAAATCAAAACTTGTATAAAAACAGAGCAAAACTTACTGATCAAATATTGGGTGAAATTGGGTTTTCCGGAGTCAAAGTTGGGCGATTTTTTGGGCTAACGAAGTGCTGCACAGGCGTGCCATCCGATCCATCCATCATCATCCAATCCATCACATTTGCTTTTCTTTGGTTTGATCTTATAATCTATTTAGGATTCAAATATGATTTTGTATGTTTATTGTGATGTTTATTTAGTAGATCGTACGGCTACGGGCAAGAACACAAGTATGTAGTATGTTAAACAATCGTTTGTATAGTTAATCATGTTTTGTCTGAATTTGGCGTTTTTCATGTTTGAATCTTGATGATCATAGTGCAACCTTGTTTCATCGTTAATGGATTTGTAGTTATGTTTGAATGACTTTGATGATTATCGAATGTGTTAGGCGGGTACATGTTGAAAAACCGTCCGTTTAATCGTCCGGTAGTAGACTAGTTAACTTGTTAATAAGTTTACATCATGAAACTGTAACCGGGTATTGGTTTGGTTAAAGTCAGTCGAATAATGATTAGATGTGCTTACCTGCACGTAAAAGGGTTTTAAAAGTTTAATGGTGCCGTTACTGATCTTTGGCATGGTTAATGATCTTTGCTAGTTATTTTGGTAGAAATAGCGATCTTAGTAGATTTGTGTTCAAAGTTGGTAAAATGGAATAGGTTGTCAAATGCTCTACTTTATGCTAGTCTCGGTGGTTGTATTGTTATTCGGTATTCCTTTCCTTGATTAGTGAGGTTAGAAAACTCTTAACGGATGACTAACTTATCTTTAGAAGATTCACATGAGATCATATCAGCTACTCGCTAATAAACGACTTGAGGTGGTTAACGTGTATAATTCGTGTTAGCTTTCCATAGAGTTGTCATGTTAGGATGCCCGAAAGGGACACTAACTGTCGGAAAATGGGAATGTTGATCACACGCATTTATTTCATATGATACGTAGATGACATGCTAGGATTGATATATTATAGTCTATATAGTTATATTTTGTATTTGGAGTCTTACGTATGTTAATTAGATAATTTAGAATTAATTTAGTTTAAAACAAACTTTCACTATCTTTTCCTACTGGTAAATTGAGGACAGAGTTTAAGTACAATTGCTCCGCGCGCGTCCATGGATCGATATCTGGTTCTTATCTGTACATTACTACATATATGACAGGGTACACTTGCCCTATTGTGTGTGTTTTAATATTAAGGTCTAAACCATTTTTATAAATATTAAAGCAGAAACGTGTGTTATTTCATCGCTAAATTATGCGTACTAGCGCGCACGTCACGAGGATAGGGTCACACTTCAAAGACTTCATGATATTTTCCAGGGTGACTGGAGCAATTATAAAGTGGATGATATTGTGCGTATTTGTATTTTGATTTTGATCGAATTGGCATTTTAGGGTGACCAAGTAAAATCCGCGGTTGTGGATAATCTACTGCTGAATCTGGTTGATGACTTTGAGATGATGAATTTGTTTCTATGGGGTTCTTATTTTTGAGAGAATTTAGTTTCAAATATCGATAACATGCCGTCGAAGCAAAAAGTAAATACAAAGGGTTTCAGCTTAGCAGGATGTATATGGGCTTTCAAGGTAATAGTTGTTATGAATTATTTACCCTTATTTATTATTACTAACTAATAATTGATTAAATAAGTCTAAATTGTATGTAATATTTTTCAGATTTGGATATATGAAATAATTCCAGAATTTAGAATTTAGAATGGATCCAGATTTTTTTATCGCTAATCGAATTCCCAGATCTCTTTCCTGGGTAAGGGAAGGAAAATTCACAGGCCGACGATTGATCGATTGATCACTGTATATTCTATGGTAATAGTCGAGAATAATTTCCAACAAGCTTTTTCTATCACCAAATATAAGTACTAAAATATTTGAATTTTTTTCGTGTTTCAGAATGAAGGATATATGCTATATAGGTTTTTTCTACCGAATGACGAAGAGGCTGTCTATGACTGGTACCGTGAGAGCAGCCGCTTTATAGATAATAATTTTTCAAAAAGGTTCAATAAAAAACCGGCCGGCTTTGATCCTTCTGTGTATGTAAATTTTCAAAATAATTCAGCGGAGGGTGTGGATGTTGATTTGGGCAACTCGGCCGGGTATTATTTCGGTAATCAGCATCCGGGCTTCAGTGTGCCTGAGGGTGTGGATCTAACTTCCAAGAAAAGAAAGTCGGAAACTGTTCCGACAACGTACCCTTTCGATGATGCACTTTTAGATCAATTTAAAAAGTGTTAAATTCCAATTTAGTCCCTAAGGTTTGTCAAAAATTGCCACTTTCATCCAAATCTTTTTTTTTTTTTTTTTTTGTCAATTTAGTCCATGTGGTTTCAAATTTTTTTTTGTCATTTTAGTCCCTGTGGACTAACAAAATTTGGATGAAAGTGACACTTTTTGACAAACCTCAATGACTAAAATGACAAAAAAAAAAGATTTGGATGAAAGTGACAATTTTCGACAAACCTCGGGGACTAAATTGGCAATTAACTCATTTGAAAAATTAATGGATGAAAGGTCGGAAAACTTTTACGATAAAAAGTTCGTGGGCGTATTCACCCAGGTAAACTTGTTATATAATTATTAATTCGTATTAATTTAGTTGAAAAATTTAAGTAATTTTTATTTTCAAATGTTAGTTGCATGTATGTAAATCACAAGCTGAGGGTGTGGAAGGCCCGACCACCTCACACTATCAGGAGGAGGCGGTAAAACAATCCGAGGATGTGGACATGCTTTCTAACCTCGATGATTATTATAGACCGAACACCGAGCAAGTAAAGGTACCTATTACGTTTACTTTTTTTTATAGTTTAACATTTAATTTCCAGATTATTGGCTTAATTTTTTTTTTCGTTTTTTTTTCCTGTAACAGGTGAGACGGTCTCATAGGACAACAAAGCCGTCCGCGGTTATGCTTTCCCCATTCACAGTTCTAAAGGGTCAAAAAAAAGAAGCAATTGATTTCAAAAGAAGAAGACGATACGATAGAAAAAATCAAAATGTGGTACCCAGGTCAAAAAATAGAACTTGTTCATTATTAGGGGGAAGTATTATACCGGATAAATTTTGGGAAATTCTATTCGGTGATGCAGACAACAGTTGGTTTCTTTCCGAGGTAACAATTTAATAGTTTTATTAATTATTAATTAATTTTTTTACCGAATTTGAGTATAATATTGAGTAATATTGATATTTGTTTTGTTATTAGCACATATATGGATGGACATTACACGTGAACGATTCTCTTAGACAGCCAACCGACCGTTGGAGCATAATTCATCCATATTTTTCATTGGGTATACTTAACCCTAATAATACTTCAAAATATACCGATGTGTTTGACGGCGCGTTCTACCCGTTTCCAAATATCACTGACGTTGATGAGGTTGTTTTACTAATATAACTTTTAAATTTGTTTTTGAACATAATTTAAATTTAACATCTTGTGTGATCTAATAGGTATATGTCGTTATGAATGTAATCAACAAACATTGGATCGTGGGAGTTTTTGACCTGTGCCAAAGAACGTTTACAATTTATGGCAGGCATATCCTGAAGCAAAATTTTTTATGATCGTTTTTCATAAATGTACTAGTGTTGAATTGGATAATGTATTAATATATTTCTATGTTTTGTAGTTTTCTGGCTTTGCGCGGCCTACGGGAGGCTAGAAGGGAGGTCATTACCAGTATGAATTATGCGTTTGAACTTTGGCTACGATCCCATAATTATTATGATCCTGGTTGGCTCCCAACCTTCTATGCCCCTCCTTTCCGTGTTGTGGAGCCAGAAAATGTACCTCAATAGTCAAGATATTTAGGTGATTGGGGAGCTTGGGTGTGCATATTTATGGAGAGGCTGATTAAAAAACAACCTATAAATCAATAGGAAGACACCAAAGAAGCAGCTCTACAAATGCGGCGCAGAATGGCAATTAAATTTTATGAGAACATTTTACCGAAAAAATTTTCTACACAGACGGGACAAACGCCCAATGAAGATGACCTTGAAATGTATAATTAACATTATTAGTATTAATTAATTTAATATTATTAGTACTCCTGTTGTGTTACATTACTAAAAAATAAAGTTGATACAAACAAAACCCAACTAACTACCAACAGTAACTTCAACCGTCTCGCCTGCTCATGGTTTTTCCGAGCCAAAACTTGTTGCTCGTTTAACGATTGCACCATCATAGGAACGATTTTTTTGCATGTGAAACATTCTGAAGTTTCAACCCACCTGAGAAATCCACAACCCGCAATCTGTGGTCTCAAGAAAAAAAACAGTTATTTGATGACCATTGAAAGATTATATAAACAATTTTTTAATACTTACACTACACACGAAGTCTCTACCCGGGTTTGCATTAGTTGTGGAGGTACGTATACGAGTAGGAGCACCGCATGAACATATTTCCTTTGACCTGTTAAATCCTTTCGATGATGACCTTGAAGATGAAGATGATGATTGAAACATGGTGATGGTATAAAAACATAAAGACAAACCAGGGTGGTATATTTATATAAACGAAATTTACAAATTCGGCCCTTAAGGTTTTAGTACCAAGAAAATTCCACCCGGTATTGGTACAATTACCAACCTAGGTCCTTATATAGGACCATGATTCACATGTATTTTAAAAGACATAATGACAAACATTCCTCCTTCGGTAGAAACCATAATTTGGTTAAATCGACATAAACAATCATGTTTTTGGCCTCCAAATGTTCTTGAGTTTTACTTCGATGGTGATAGCCCATTTTGCTATTCAACCTATATGGGGGAAACACCATTAAGCAAAGAGTGGTGGGGTGGTATTTTAGGGTACTATGGAAACGGGTATCTTTAAAAAACGGTAAATACTTTGACTCTTAAGTTACACGTTATATGAAATGGTAATATTTTTGTAAATTTATTAAGATTTCTTTACAACATGTTCGTGCATGGTGCAACAAATTGATGTCGTTAAGGGAAATTGAAAGACAAATACGACCAACAACATGTACTTATAGTCTTTCGAGTGTTCTTCCCCCTAATTTCTATAGCCTAATTATTGAACAAGATCATCACGCTTGTAGCTATGCAAACGGCTTGAGAAGAATATATCCACCTCTTTGGGAAGTTGATATGGTACAATAATAACTATTTTTTATTTATATATTTATATCTACGTATCGTGCAGTATAAAATCTACATTTCTTTTCTTTTTTGGACTTTATTTATTCTGGTATATATATGAGCCTCCATAGGCAATGAAAACTGGTTTATTCTTAAAGTTGACATGCAATTACTACAAGTAACAGTATATTTCCCAAATGATCGTAGTGCCATAAACTGCGGTGATACTTTTTGCATTCATAGAAAAATACACCAAATTCTTATAGAATTTGAGTCTGCGTTCCTATGGTTTCTTGGGCTATAATGTACCGGCAAAAGTCTGGTAGAAACGAAGTTGAATCAATAGCTTTTTCAGGGATGTTGTCTGGCCGGTGACCAATAGTCGCATCGGTCGACATTTAGGGGTAATCGTTTGTATGTTGCTGAGAAATCTTGTTCAAAACGGGTCAATGAATTGGAGAGAAAGCAACCTACATGATGCTTGCATGAGATTCAGACGTTTCATGGCAGACGAAATTTACGATGGTCGTTTTACACCGCCAAATATTTAATCTTAGGATACCTATGTTATGTATGCATGTAAAACTTGATACATCAATCAATGCATGTACCTGCTTGCCATATTATGTTATAACTATTTTTAACTAACTAATTTTTGCAAATCATTGTAGAAACTATATAATTTAAAGTTAAAAGCACCACTAAAAATCAACAAGGTTAACACTCGAGCACGTATTCTGAATTACATAAACTTCAAAGTCATTTGCTTCAACGAAAGTAGGTGACGGTGTTTGATGATCATTTTTTTCTTTGAACCACGCCTGCCAGATTTTGATCGTGAGGGAACAGGGGCTGAACATCGGTCACGATGATGACCACAAGTTTTACAACGACTGCAATATACAGGCGCAGGTTCTTCACCTCGTGATAAAATCCGGCTATTTTCACGAGGACGTCTCGACTGTCGTTTGGTGATATGCGGTGGTTGTACAAGAATTATTTCCTCTGGCATCTCCCATTCAGACATGTGGGGTAAAGGATATATCGCCTCTTCATATGTTGATTTATATAACTTGTTGCTATACCAATGTGCTGTATAATGACTGCAGTCATTTTCATCCAATAATTTTGATACTGCAATCATGTGGCCGCATGGGAAACCCGATATTTGGGGAACATAACAGCTGCATGTTTGATCAGACAAATCAACAAAACCATTTTTGTTACCGTCTAGAACTTGAAAAGTGTTAACCCCAACTCCATAAGTCTTCCACGTTTTAGATCCTTCAATCTTTTTAATAATTTTTCATACCACGAAAGGAGTCAGTTCATGGTTGATTTGAATGGCGTCATTTCGACGTTCATAATACCATTCCTATAGTTTTTGTCTAAAAATTCAACTAGATGGGTGATTGGAACTTTTCGTGGATGTACGGATAAGGCGTTCATTGACTCTGCATTATTAGATGTCATATAATGATATCGTTTTCCCGAACAGTGTGCTCTTGACCATTTATGAAAATCAATAGTGTGACACCCGGCATATTCAGGTCAATACTTTTATACCTTACATACATGCGTTACGTACTTTACATGCATACGAGTCTATCTCAACGAAAACATTTCAAATAACTACTTAATATCATACTTAACTAGGGTTAATTAAGTCGTATTGATGATTCGGGAATCATCGGGAGTCGTTACAATGGTTTGAGAAACCATTGGGTGTCGGTCCATAACCACGTGTACAAGAATCGGTGATTCGTGGGATCGCCGGGTTTAACGCAACCACGCAAGTCTCGGGTCCCGGGAATTGGTGATCGGGAGGGAACGTGTCATTTACCATGTATTATATGTTTACAATCATTATGTGACTTGTCGGTATGTGAATATGTGCTAACATGTGTTAAAACGGGGTTTAACGCGCAAAACACACCAACATAGGGGCTATAGGCGATTAGGCTTAGTGGATAGCCTAATCGCATGCTGTTGGGGCGAATAGGAGGATGCCTACAGGCGAGTAGGGCTACTCGCATGAATAGTCATGCGATTAGGCACCCTACTCGCGTATAAACCTGCATACTCGCGTGTAACGCGCTGGACGACCAAAAACGCCTATAAATACCACCCTTGACCTCCAAAACATCATTTGTGCAACCCTAGCCGTCCCATAACATAACCCAACACCCAAACACCCTCTGGAACTCGTTTTTGCATCAAAACCACCATTTTCAAGCTTATTCCATCATCACCTCTTTATTACAAGGTGTGTTCTTCAAACCCAAACCTTTAAATGATTATGTTTTACTCCCTAAACGTCCAGACCTGACTTATAAATGTTTTTATCTTTGAAAATCCATTTAAAACCGTTTTTATACAAACCCACACCTTTACATGTGTTATATGTGTTATATATGTTTAAAGATAGGATTTTTAGGATTGAATCATGGTTGTTCTTATGATATTTTGATGATTATTGCTGAGATAAGTTAGTATGATGATGTCCTAGGAGTTTGGATGGTTTTGGTGGTGTATTGTTGATATTTGATATTTTGACCCATTTGAAGGATTTTAGATGATTAAGGATGTTATGAGGTGTGTTGTTGATTGAATGATGTTAGGGTTTGCTCTAGGATGATGCTAGAACAGTAGGATGTTATCGGACAACGTGATTATGTGGTTAAATCTGAATATTTGCTATTTAGGGTAAGTTCTTGCATGTTGATGTGATGCTTACATGCTAAGTTGCCATTTTGGGAAAACGCTCGCATTCGGGACTGTTAGAATGATGAAAACTTAGGGGTTTTGCTTAGAATATGTTTGTTAATATGTTAGAATGATTATTGGGTGTTTTTACATGTTCCGGATCTGATTTGGAGTGTTCGGCGCGCGAAATACCACATCAGCTGCACTATAGGCGATTAGGGATCCTAATCGCCTATGTTATAGGCGATTGGAGGCCTACTCGCCTATATAGCAGCCTAATCGTGTATAAAAGTGGCGATTGGGGGTCCAATTGCCTTTACTTCATGCGATTACGATCCTAATCACTAGTTAAGCCCTGAATTGCATACCTTATGACCCTACTCGCCTATAGATCACACGAGTAGCCCTATTCGCCCATCATTAGGGGCGATTAGCCTTGTACTCGCCTGTTGACTAGCCCTAATCACATGTTGACTTTTCCTAATTGCTAGTTTGATCCCTAATCGCGTGTAATGCTGCTGTATGCGTATTTTAACATCCCGGAACATGATTTGACGCCTAGGAACATGATAGGAACCCCGGGATTCACCCAATGGCTTAGTAACACGTATTCGGACCTGTTTATGCGTTAAACGGATATTATGCCAAACTAGGTGAACTGTTGCGCGTATTAAGTGTTTGATTGCATATGTGGCATGATGTCTTGTATTGTCTAAACACATGAGATGTCGGGTCACCAATGGGATGTCGGGCCTTGCCTGGTATGGTCGGTTAAACGTTGGAACATCATTTCATATGTACACGGTTATGGTCTGGACTATTAGGGACTAATCAACCTACGGGTTGTTAGTCTAACACCTTATATGCTCGTCATGATAGGTCACCGGTATTAGGGGCCGTCTATTGAGCAGGTTTACTTATTGTAGTGCGAAGAGCAGCATCAGGTGAGTTTCACGGCCCCGTCTTATGCTTTACATTTTGGGGGAGACACATGCTTATACTTATTACATAAATTATCATGTTATGCTAGTGGTTGGTTCATTTACTTACTATACGATACGTAAAGTCCCGGGGAAACCATGAATATGCTGGATAGCATAACGGGGGAAATGTGGATAGATCTATTGGGATTGACAGACCCCACCCGTCGGCTGGGAGCCGGGCGGGTGCATATTGTCTCGGTCGTACGCTAAATCGTTTCGGGCAAAAATCATATATCGTTGTCTGTAATGGTTTCCGGTCGTAGTAGTATAACTCATGCGTCTAGCTAACGCTATTACTTTTGATATAGTGATAACATGATGGCTTTCATTACTTTAAACATTTAATTAAAAACCTGTGAACTCACCGGCATTATTTGCTGACGTTTTTAGCATGTTTGTCTCAGGTCGTTGAGGTAGCAGCTTACTATAGGCGCACGGAGTCACACGGCGTCTAGGCTTCATATGCATTATCATATCTTTTTCAGACTTATGCACTTTTACTTTTTGGGTTGTAATAAAAGTTACGCTTCCGCAGCGAATGGATTTATGAAACTTGTTGGTTGTTTATTTCATTTTACGTATCATATAGTGTCGTTTATTGTGACCGTTGACTTAGATCCTGGTTTGCCATGCGCCTCGCGGTAAAACCCCGCACGTGGAATTTGAGGGTGTGACAGATTGGTATCAGAGCCAGGTTATAGTGAACTAGGACTGCATGTTGAGTCAAGTCTATAGCCGAGTCGCACACACACTAGACGGTCACATTCATAAAAGTCATGTCATACGGGAAATTGCCGGGGTGTTCGTATTACATTCGTTATTATTACTTATGCTTACATCATCTATCTATTATTCTTATCTCCTATCTTGTACTTCAACTTCGCGTTGGAAACGAGGATCCTTATTACCTTTGCACAGGCGGTGGCGTGCGTTGGAGTGGCTTCGGCATCCTGCGGAGATTCGTCCAAGATTCGGACGTCTCCCATTTCTATACTCCAACGGACACACCTGCTTGCACACATTATCACACACTTGTACTTGCTGTTTATATTTTGGACATGGGTGCCTAGAGGTTTGAGGGTCAGGCTAGGAGCACACCTCGGGGACCATGTAGAGCGACTTATCATTTCGGGTGCACACGAAATAATAAGTTGAGATGCATGGAAATCCTGGTGGACTCTGCGTTTGATCTAATGACTATGATGGAACCCAATCCCTTGATTCACCTTATTTTACGGTTTCTTCATGATTCTTTGTTATTTGTTCTGGAATCTGATGTCTTGTCTTTGATCTTGACAGAAGATGGCAGGACGTCGTGGTGGTCGCGTTGGTGGTCGAGTTGGAGGCCGGAATGGCGGGGGACGTAATGGGGGTCGTGGCAACATCAGCATGACCCAGGCGGAGCTGAATAATCTGATCCAGGAGCACGTGGCAGCTGCTATTGCTGCGCAGCAGGCCGCCCACCAGGGCCATGGTGGTAATTTAATTACTCCTACCCTCATTCCTTATCTTTTATCGTGTGTTGATCGTGTTCTGACCGTGTTGTTCTGTTGATTTTAGGGGATGCTTTTCCTCCTCCACCACCTCCACCTCCTCCAGTCCACTGTACTTATAAGATGTTTCAGGATTGCAAGCCCCATAACTTCAGTGGGACTGAGGGGGCTGTGGGACTACTCCGTTGGTTGGAGAAGGTTGAGTCTGCTTTCTCCATGTGCAATTGCCCTGTGGAGTTTCGTGTGAAGTATGCTTCGGGGACGTTTGAGGGACGTGCTCTGACTTGGTGGAATTCGACTGTTCAGACTATTGGTTTACTGGAGGCCCATGCGTTGCCATGGACCGAATTTGTGTTTCGTTTGAAGATGGAGTATTGTCCCAGGGATGAGATCAAGAGTTTGGAACATGAGCTGTGGAATCATCAGATGGTGGGATCTGAGATTGAGGAGTATACCACTCGCTACCATGAGCTGGCACTTTTGTGCCCGGATTCTGTGACGCCTGAATATAAGGCTATTGAGTTCTACATCAGCGGGTTGGTGCCTGAGGTTCGCGGGTTGGTGACCGCTAATGATGCTGCTACACTTCGGGATACTATTCGGTTGGCTCACAGGTTGACTAAACAGAAGGTTCAGGAGGGTCTTTTGCCTCCTAAGGGTACTGTGGTGAAGACCTCTGACAGCAACAAGAGGAAATGGGATAACACGAGTAAGGGTACAGCGCAGCCTCAGCAGCAGCAGCAGCAGCATAAGAAGTTTGAGACTACGGGTTCGTCTTCTGGGCAAAAACAGGGTGGATATACTGGTAGGCTGCCTAGATGTGATCGTTGTGGGTATCATCATGTGGGAAATTGTAGTTTTTGTACCCGTTGCAAGAAGAACGGGCATCTGGCCCAGACGTGCAGGGTGAATCTTCAGACTCAGCAACAGGTGGTTGCCCCTACTACTACTACCACTGCTGCACCTAGGGGTAACCAGGGATGTTTTAATTGTGGGGAGACGGGGCACTTTAAGAAGGACTGCCCCAAGCTGAAGCAAGGGAATACTGGGAGAAATGACAGGGGCAACGGGGGTGGCGGCAGGAACGCGCGCGCCTTCGTCATCGGGTCGGGCGAGGCCCGTCAGGATCCGGATACTGTTACTGGTACGTTTCTTCTTTGTGATCGTTATGCCTCCGTTTTATTTGATTCGGGTGCCGACAAGAGTTTTATATCTGTTGAGTTTAGCCAACTGTTAGACATTGTACCGACTCCCTTAGAGGTCAAGTATTTTATAGAACTGGCTGATGGTAAGAATATTGAGGCGACTCATATTCTTAAAGGATGCCAGTTGGAACTATCAGGGTTATCTTTTCCTATCGACCTCATGCCGGTGTCATTGGGTAGTTTCGACGTTGTAGTGGGTATGGATTGGTTGTCCTTATATCGCGCTGAGATCGTTTGCTTCGATAAAATCATTCGCCTCCCTCTCCCGGATGGAGAGACTCTGTTGGTTCATGGCGAGAAAAGTGGAGTTCCCTTGAGCATCATTTCATGTATGAAGGCGTATAAGTATTTACGTAAGGGGTATTCCGCGATCTTAGCTCTTGTTTCGGTTTCATCTAACGATGAGAAGAAGATCGAGGATATTCCTGTCGTTCGTGATTTTCCCGACGTGTTTCCCGACGATTTGCCTGGCCTTCCACCTCACCGTCAGGTCGAATTTAACATTGATCTTACGCCCGGCGCGGCGCCTATTGCCCGAGCTCCTTACCGCCTTGCACCTCCTGAGATGCAAGAATTATCTAACCAACTGCAGGAGTTGTTAGAAAAGGGGTTCATTAGACCTAGTTCATCCCCGTGGGGAGCTCCTATCCTATTTGTCAAAAAGAAAGATGGGAGCCTTCGTATGTGTATTGACTATCGGGAACTGAACAAGGTAACCATCAAGAATCGTTACCCGCTTCCTCGAATTGATGATTTATTCGATCAACTCCAAGGCTCCAGTTTTTATTCCAAGATAGATCTGAGGTCTGGGTATCATCAACTGCGGGTACAAGAAGCTGACATTCCAAAGACCGCTTTTCGTACACGTTATGGCCACTTTGAGTTTTTGGTCATGCCCTTCGGTCTTACGAATGCACCTGCCGTTTTCATGGACTTGATGAACCGCGTTTGCAAGCCCTATCTCGATAAATTCGTTATCGTGTTTATCGACGACATTTTGGTTTATTCTAAGAACGAAACGGATCACGAGGAGCACTTACGATTGGTTTTGGAACTTTTGAGACGGGAGCAGTTGTACGCTAAGTTCTCAAAGTGTGATTTCTGGTTACGTGAAGTACAATTCCTAGGGCATGTGGTTAATGAACTGGGAATTCATGTCGATCCGGCAAAGATTGAGGCCATTAAGGAATGGGAAGCACCAAAGACGCCATCTGAGGTGCGGCAATTCCTAGGCCTTGCGGGTTACTATCGCCGTTTCATTGAGGGATTTTCGAAGATCGCTCAACCCCTCACCTCTCTTACCCAGAAAGACCGCAAGTTTGACTGGGGTGAACCGCAGGAAGCAGCATTTCAGATGCTGAAACTTAAACTTTGCTCTGCGCCCATCTTATCCTTACCTGAGGGCACAGATGATTTTGTTGTGTACTGTGACGCTTCCATTCGTGGTCTCGGTTGTGTGTTAATGCAACGGGGGAAAGTTATTGCCTACGCCTCTCGCCAACTTAAAGTCCATGAAAGGAACTACACCACTCATGATTTAGAGTTGGGTGCGGTGATCTTTGCGTTGAAGATCTGGAGACATTACTTGTACGGTACCAAGTGCGACGTATACACCGATCACAAGAGTCTCCAGCATATCTTCGACCAGAAAGTATTGAACATGCGGCAACGACGTTGGGTCGAACTTCTGAACGACTATGACTGCGCCATTAAGTACCATCCTGGCAAGGCGAACGTTGTGGCAGACGCCTTGAGCAGAAAGGAGTCTGTCAAACCTCGTCGTGTTCGAGCCTTACAGCTCACTATTCATTCTTCGTTGCCTGACCAAATTCGTTCGGCACAATTGGAAGCTTTGAAGGAGGAAAACCTTAAAGCTGAAACCATGCACGGTGCTGATAAACACCTCGAGCTTGGGTCTGATGGCCTGCATTACTTTGCCGAGCGCATTTGGGTTCCTTTATTTGGGGGTTTGCGGGGGCTTGTCTTGGACGAAGCCCACAAATCCCGGTATTCTATTCATCCGGGTTCCGATAAGATGTATCAGGACTTAAAGATACTCTATTGGTGGCCTAATATGAAGGCTGACATAGCTTCGTATGTCAGCAAGTGTCTGACCTGTGCTAAGGTCAAGGTGGAGTACCAGAAGCCGTCTGGTCTTCTACAGCAACCTGAAATTCCTGAATGGAAATGGGAGCGGATTACCATGGATTTTGTGACCAAACTTCCGAAGTCGCCCAGTGGTTGTGACATGATCTGGGTAATTGTCGACCGGTTGACAAAGTCCGCGCATTTCCTCGCTATTAAGGAAACCGACAGTCTGGAGCGGTTGTCTCGTATCTATCTTAAAGAAGTGGTTTCCAGGCACGGGGTGCCCATTTCTATCATCTCCGACCGTGACCCTCGTTTCGCCTCCCGTTTCTGGAAACAGTTACATAAAGCGTTGGGTACTCAACTTGACATGAGCACCGCATATCATCCGCAAACTGACGGTCAGAGTGAGCGGACGATTCAGACGCTTGAAGACATGCTTCGAGCATGCGTCATCGATTTCGGTAAGAGTTGGGAGATTCACTTACCGTTGGTGGAGTTCTCTTACAACAATAGTTACCATTCTAGCATTAAGGCGGCACCGTTCGAGGCTCTATATGGACGGAAGTGCCGGTCCCCTCTTTGTTGGGCCGAAGTGGGCGAAAGCCAACTCACCGGTCCAGAATTAGTGTACGAAACTTCCGAAAAGATCGTACAAATTCGTAATCGTATGGCGGCAGCTCGTGATCGTCAGAAGAGCTACGCTGATCGTCGTCGCAAACCTTTGGAGTTCCAGGTTGGCGACAGGGTTTTATTGAAGGTATCTCCATGGAAGGGCGTTATACGCTTCGGGAAGCGCGGCAAACTTAACCCTCGTTATGTCGGACCGTTCCCCATCTTGGAACGTATTGGGCCGGTGGCATACAAACTTGACTTACCAGCCGAGCTTAGTGGCGTGCATAACGTCTTCCATGTCTCAAATCTTAAGAAGTGTTTGGCAGACGAATCTCTCGTAGTTCCTCTTGAAGAAATCAAGGTTGATGACCATTTACGTATTGTAGAGGAACCGGTTGAAATCTTAGATTATAAGATTCGTAGCCTCCGTCGGAGTAAAATCCGTATCGTTAAGGTTCGTTGGAATTCTAATCGTGGACCGGAGTTCACGTGGGAACGAGAAGATCAGATGAAGGCTAAGTACCCTCATCTATTTCCTAAGCGTGCGTTTGAATCGAACTATGTGGCCTCCAAAGAGAAATGAATCTCGGGTCGAGATTCCTTTCAACTGGGGGATGATGTAACAACGGGGAAAATTTTTCTTCTCTTTCTTCCTTTCGTCTCTTCATCTACGGACTTCATTTAATTTTCGGGACGAAAATTCTTTCAACTGGGGGATGATGTGACACCCGGCATATTCAGGTCAATACTTTTATACCTTACATACATGCGTTACGTACTTTACATGCATACGAGTCTATCTCAACGAAAACATTTCAAATAACTACTTAATATCATACTTAACTAGGGTTAATTAAGTCGTATTGATGATTCGGGAATCATCGGGAGTCGTTACAATGGTTTGAGAAACCATTGGGTGTCGGTCCATAACCACGTGTACAAGAATCGGTGATTCGTGGGATCGCCGGGTTTAACGCAACCACGCAAGTCTCGGGTCCCGGGAATTGGTGATCGGGAGGGAACGTGTCATTTACCATGTATTATATGTTTACAATCATTATGTGACTTGTCGGTATGTGAATATGTGCTAACATGTGTTAAAACGGGGTTTAACGCGCAAAACACACCAACATAGGGGCTATAGGCGATTAGGCTTAGTGGATAGCCTAATCGCATGCTGTTGGGGCGAATAGGAGGATGCCTACAGGCGAGTAGGGCTACTCGCATGAATAGTCATGCGATTAGGCACCCTACTCGCGTATAAACCTGCATACTCGCGTGTAACGCGCTGGACGACCAAAAACGCCTATAAATACCACCCTTGACCTCCAAAACATCATTTGTGCAACCCTAGCCGTCCCATAACATAACCCAACACCCAAACACCCTCTAGAACTCGTTTTTGCATCAAAACCACCATTTTCAAGCTTATTCCATCATCACCTCTTTATTACAAGGTGTGTTCTTCAAACCCAAACCTTTAAATGATTATGTTTTACTCCCTAAACGTCCAGACCTGACTTATAAATGTTTTTATCTTTGAAAATCCATTTAAAACCGTTTTTATACAAACCCACACCTTTACATGTGTTATATGTGTTATATATGTTTAAAGATAGGATTTTTAGGATTGAATCATGGTTGTTCTTATGATATTTTGATGATTATTGCTGAGATAAGTTAGTATGATGATGTCCTAGGAGTTTGGATGGTTTTGGTGGTGTATTGTTGATATTTGATATTTTGACCCATTTGAAGGATTTTAGATGATTAAGGATGTTATGAGGTGTGTTGTTGATTGAATGATGTTAGGGTTTGCTCTAGGATGATGCTAGAACAGTAGGATGTTATCGGACAACGTGATTATGTGGTTAAATCTGAATATTTGCTATTTAGGGTAAGTTCTTGCATGTTGATGTGATGCTTACATGCTAAGTTGCCATTTTGGGAAAACGCTCGCATTCGGGACTGTTAGAATGATGAAAACTTAGGGGTTTTGCTTAGAATATGTTTGTTAATATGTTAGAATGATTATTGGGTGTTTTTACATGTTCCGGATCTGATTTGGAGTGTTCGGCGCGCGAAATACCACATCAGCTGCACTATAGGCGATTAGGGATCCTAATCGCCTATGTTATAGGCGATTGGAGGCCTACTCGCCTATATAGCAGCCTAATCGTGTATAAAAGTGGCGATTGGGGGTCCAATTGCCTTTACTTCATGCGATTACGATCCTAATCACTAGTTAAGCCCTGAATTGCATACCTTATGACCCTACTCGCCTATAGATCACACGAGTAGCCCTATTCGCCCATCATTAGGGGCGATTAGCCTTGTACTCGCCTGTTGACTAGCCCTAATCACATGTTGACTTTTCCTAATTGCTAGTTTGATCCCTAATCGCGTGTAATGCTGCTGTATGCGTATTTTAACATCCCGGAACATGATTTGACGCCTAGGAACATGATAGGAACCCCGGGATTCACCCAATGGCTTAGTAACACGTATTCGGACCTGTTTATGCGTTAAACGGATATTATGCCAAACTAGGTGAACTGTTGCGCGTATTAAGTGTTTGATTGCATATGTGGCATGATGTCTTGTATTGTCTAAACACATGAGATGTCGGGTCACCAATGGGATGTCGGGCCTTGCCTGGTATGGTCGGTTAAACGTTGGAACATCATTTCATATGTACACGGTTATGGTCTGGACTATTAGGGACTAATCAACCTACGGGTTGTTAGTCTAACACCTTATATGCTCGTCATGATAGGTCACCGGTATTAGGGGCCGTCTATTGAGCAGGTTTACTTATTGTAGTGCGAAGAGCAGCATCAGGTGAGTTTCACGGCCCCGTCTTATGCTTTACATTTTGGGGGAGACACATGCTTATACTTATTACATAAATTATCATGTTATGCTAGTGGTTGGTTCATTTACTTACTATACGATACGTAAAGTCCCGGGGAAACCATGAATATGCTGGATAGCATAACGGGGGAAATGTGGATAGATCTATTGGGATTGACAGACCCCACCCGTCGGCTGGGAGCCGGGCGGGTGCATATTGTCTCGGTCGTACGCTAAATCGTTTCGGGCAAAAATCATATATCGTTGTCTGTAATGGTTTCCGGTCGTAGTAGTATAACTCATGCGTCTAGCTAACGCTATTACTTTTGATATAGTGATAACATGATGGCTTTCATTACTTTAAACATTTAATTAAAAACCTGTGAACTCACCGGCATTATTTGCTGACGTTTTTAGCATGTTTGTCTCAGGTCGTTGAGGTAGCAGCTTACTATAGGCGCACGGAGTCACACGGCGTCTAGGCTTCATATGCATTATCATATCTTTTTCAGACTTATGCACTTTTACTTTTTGGGTTGTAATAAAAGTTACGCTTCCGCAGCGAATGGATTTATGAAACTTGTTGGTTGTTTATTTCATTTTACGTATCATATAGTGTCGTTTATTGTGACCGTTGACTTAGATCCTGGTTTGCCATGCGCCTCGCGGTAAAACCCCGCACGTGGAATTTGAGGGTGTGACAGATAGTCAAGAGAGTATTCCTAATCCGTGGAACGGATGCACAAAGTGGGTTAAAACTTTCTTCAAAATCAGATACCCGGTAAGCTTTACAAGTGTTCCACCACAGCTCTGTAAATCCTTCTGTTTGTTTTTTGGTAAGTTTAAGTTTAACATCAAATGACGACAACACAACCCGTGAAAGGCATTAGGAAAAACGGTCCTAACTGCCAAATCTATTGAATTGGCTCTATCAGATATGATCACTAAATCCGGATGCTCACCGATACACTGTTTAAGTTTCGATAGGAACCACACCCAACTATCACTGTCCTCGGATTTGCCAATACCATATCCAACAGGTAAAATTTGGTTGTTACTATCCATTCCAACAGCAAGGAACAACGTACCTTTATGTCGCGTATATAATAATGACCGGTCTTAGAAATAGAAGAAAACTCCTAATCTTATAATAAAATGAAACAAAAGGTAATTTTTAGAAAACCTAAAACGAAAACGGTAATAAAAATAGGGTATAAAAACTGACCGCTGCACCAATGGAAATAAAAAGCATTTCAACTCGATTGTCTTCATCAGTCCTAATCTCAGTAACACTCCCTGGATTTGCATTTCGGAAATTATAGTAGTAGAATGGCAGCTCACAAAACGATTGTTTGCTATTTCCTTGCAAAACTTCAAGTGCATGACACTTCCCATGCCATGCTTGAGAATATGTTATGTACTTATGTCCACCTTAAATCTTTCCAAAAAAATCTTGTACTATTTCATTTCCACGATATACACGTCTAGTATCTCGTAATTGGTGTTTTAGTATGCTACGAATTACTTGTGGGTTAGCCTGACAAAGATGCGGATGTGTTTGAGTTTTAGAACATGTGTGATTATTGTTAAAACAATGTAACATAAAATGTGCTTGAAGTTGAGACAGAACGTGCCCTAAATTGCCAATCATAATCGTCAACTACACATGAAATTTCGTACCGGGTTTTAGATGATCTATCTACTTTAGAAGAAACGTTCTGACAAACACAAATTTCCTAACTGCAGTTTCATTTCATCTTTGTTACGAAATATATAACCTTCAGGAAAATCTGTCGATAAAGTGATTTTCGTTTTCTCTGGAAACCTTTCAGGACTTGGATTTCCATAAAATTATTCATTATGTGGTTTCTTATCCTCAAAATTTTCAAAATATCCATGTGGTTTGTAATCATCAAAATTTTCTAAAGACACATTTAAATGAGGGAGTTTATAATCATTTAAATGAGCATGACTAGACGAACCGACATCGGGTTCATCAATAACATATAACTTCAATACTTCCTCGGGACTTTGCTAAGCAACTTTAGAAAGAAAAGATACATCACGATCATTAAAAATGTCGATTGCATCATCGAAAGCTAAAGTTTTATAAGATAATCGTGTAATGTGTGGAATCTCACACACATCCGAAACTACATTTAACAAACTAAAATACGAGATATTTGCTTCGATTTCTAGACCCCGTCTTTTACAGCTAAGATCAACAACATATTCCATTCGACCGTTGACAACTTCCCACTCACCACCAGTATAGATTATAAATCTAACCATTTTTTAAAACACAAATGTAAACACTTTAGAAGAAAAAAAAGAAAATAATTAAAAAAAAATGTTAACAAAATTTATAATGATACCGTAATACAACTTGTCACATCACCGAAGACGTCTCCGCCAGTGTACGACATCCGTCACGGAGACGGTGCAAAAAGACGCCACCAGAGACGTCTTTTTGCTGGCCGGAAACGTCACAGAAGACGGTTCACAGTCTGCAAAAGACGCCACCGGAGACGTCTTTTTGCCAGCCGGAAACGTCACAGAAGACGGTTCACAGTCTGCAAAAGACGCCACCGGAGACGTCTTTTTGCCAGCCGGAAACGTCACAGAAGACGGTTCACAGTCTGCAAAAGACGCCACCGGAGACGTCTTTTGCAGGGCTGAGACGTCTTTGGAGATGTCTCCGGTGGGTCAGCTGTGTTGACAAGCCGAGCCGAAGACAATAAGGCGAGCTGAAGACGAGCCGTCAGTGAGACGTCTCAAGGGCCCACCGGAGACGGCTTGGCGGCTATGACACGTCTCGGGAGACGCCTGACAGTCCTCGGGATCATAGACGCCACGTGTTGGTTTTCTATTGGTTGTAGACTAAAGGGTCTTCGGAGACGGTTCAGTCTCTTTGGGAGCCGTGACTCGTCTCTCCAAAAAGACGGAAGCGGTCATTTTAGTAAAACACTCGATTAACGGGCCATTTTGGTAATTTTCCCTTAATCTTATGCCATGTGAGTGTGACAAAAGTTCTATGGTTAAGATGAAATAATTTATCGTACTACGGCACTCGTACATATGGAACTATAGTATGACGTCCTTGTCAAATTTTCATGTTTGGATCGGGAAAAATACGTCCAATAACATTTGATAGGTAGGAATATAAAATATTTATTAATTAAATAATCTTTTTATACTAGAATATAGTATGTGCACAATATTAATTTATATGAACTAGAATCTTAATTTTACCTCTCAAATACATATTTTATTTCTCTCTCCTCCAGGTAAACCACTTTCTTCTCCTCTCGATTATACAAAAAAAAAAAAAAAAAAAAAAAAAAAAAAAAAAAAAAACTTAAACACTTAAGAACAAGTACACTCCTTGCAATATTGCTTTGGGCTAAGGGTGAGCAAATGTCGGTTCGGTTCGGTTTTTACATATAACAGAAACCCATAACCGAAGTTCGGTTTTAGGAAAATTCATAACCAAAACCGTTCGGTTACGTCGGTTCAGTTACTTCAGTTAATATGTCGGTTATCGGTTCGGTTTCGGTTATGTTCGGTTAATAACCAAACATAAAACTTGTGCAAAATTATAAACTTAAAATAGTTAGTAAAGTGTTTTGAACATTTTTCAAGAATATAAATATATATATATATAGAGTGTTAGTATCTATAGGAAACCATAGTTATGTGGTAAACCATGAAAACCCAAGGTGTGGCTAGAATTAAGCCACCTCACCCCATTCCAAATTCATTATATTATTAACAAAAGGGTATTTTGGTAACTTAACCTTGCTTTCCTATCTTTTGAAATCAGAGGCAAGTACAAAAAAGGAAGATTACCTTTTTGTGATGTTCCCCATGTTTGTACCCTACCCTTTCTCACCAACCCACCTTTTCACCAACCCTCATATACCACCTAAGTCATCTTCATCTTCATCCTTTCATTATTTTTCTCCAACCTCCTCCATGGATTATAACATTAAAGATCCAACTTCAAACATTTTTCCGCCATTTTCATCGCCTTCTCGTGGTGTGATTCCGAACAACTTTGCAGGTGATGTGACTATTGCAGGTTCGTAGATGAAAACCCTATCCTCGTAACCCTTTTTTTTCGTATTTTTCCTTATTTTTTCATAAGCATGATGTTGGTACTGATTTCTATACATGTTTTTTGGTATATACAGCTTTGCGCGATGTAGAGCCTTTGTCCGTGGTAGGAAACAGTTCTTCATATGATGAACTTCAAGGTAACTTTTTGATATGAGTGTATTTTTAATATCAAATTTTACTTAAGTGTTGTTTCCTTTTTTTTTTCTTTGTATAGCATATTTAGCACTTTTTTCTACCTTTTTTCTTTTTTCTACCAAGTGTCTTGGATATATGAATGTCCATTTAAAGTTAATGGTGAACATATAAAAGGTAATTATAATGTCTTTTGTGTATTGTATATATGCGCTCCAAGTGTTTGATGAAATGCCTGACTGGGTTAACATGTGTTACTTCTGTTAGTATGTTAGAAGTTATGTTTTTTTGTATTCTTTACGTTTGAGTAGTGTTTTTTTGTTTGACACGCATCTTTTCTGTTCTTGTAACTGAATTTTTTTTACATTAAAGATTTTGTTTGGGGGATGTTTTTGTTTGACTTATATGGATCATAAACGTCTAAATCTAGTATGTTTTATTAGAATTTTGTTTCTTACACCCCAGTAAACAACAAACATATGCTTCAGTAAATTCTTTTGGGGTGTGTTTTATTACTTGCAGCTACTACATGATATTATTGGGTTTTTCGAATTAACATGTGTTAACTTTCATGTATGGTTATCTTTTAGTATCACAGATGATGATTTGAGTAACAGTTGATACCACTAGATTTTCGAATTAACAAGTGTTAACACAGTTTTCTTAAGTCGGTATATTAGTATATTAGATGAAGGTTTGTTAACACATGTTAACATCTCACCTATTTTGTTTTAGTTGAATTCATTGGACGAATTCAACTTTATGTGAGTAACTTTCAAAGCTACATGTAATATCTCATATATTGTTTTGCAGTTGATAATGAAGACCCCCCACTGGTTAACATATGTTAACATACGAAGTCGAAGGAAGCCGAGAAAAATATGTAGAGAAACTTTTTAATAACGTTTTCTTTTTTGTACTCAATGTATAGAGTAACAAGATTTATTTTGTTAAAGTGGTCAATAGTTTGTAATGATACTTTGTAATAACGTGTGTTAATAGTTTGTGTTCTTTTATTTCTCAGTAAACTTATGAAGTGAAAACTATAAGGGTAAGCAAAACAAAAAAAGGCTGACAAAATAAACATAAGTTTAACATATGTTACCAAATAACACATGTTAACCTCTTATGCAACATTCACACATGTTAACCTTCCATGCAGTTCATTTGAATGTCATGGGTAGGTTTTTGTGTGGTTCAATAGTTTGTAATGATACTTTGTAATAACGTGTATTAATAGTTTGTATATTTTATTTCTCAGTAAACTTATGAAGTAAAAACTATAGTGGTAACCAAGACAAAAAAAAAAGGGCTGACATAAAATACAAGTTTAATAAATGTTACCAAATAACACATGTTAACCTCTCATGCAACATTAACACATGTTACCATATTTGCATACACAAGGATAACACATGTTATCACACATCTCAAACAGATATAGTTTTTACTCTTTTGTTTAACTTAACACATGTTAGCTTACAACCACAGCAATAACACGTGTTAACAGAAATTATAACAGTGTTTTTTGTGCTGATTCCCACACGTTAAGTTTAACGAAAGTGATAACACAGCTGTTTGTTCTTGTATGGCTTTCATATGAATTGGGTATCTATGTCGCCATGTTTTTTTGCGTCTAGCGGTTACTTAGTGCGTATGATCTTTTTAAAACCTTTATTATGTATAAGTTAAAATATGCGACGCCCATGGTGTCCCTTTTGGAATCTAGGTTGTATGTGGTTGCGTAAATTGTTGCTTTGTATTATCTTGTTAACAGTTGTTAGTCATTGCCAAAACTGACAAGAACTATTCCTCGACTGCCAACTTTGTCAACTTATGCCTTAACCAGGGTTTTATATATAACACATGTTATTCATATGTTAACAGTTGTTAGTCAATTGGAAAAAATGACAATGCTCGTGCAATCCACTTGTCATCGTAGTCAACGTGGTTAACACGTGTTAGTCTATTCCACCATAAACAACTGTTAATACATGTCTAACTCTAATCCACGTGCCAACATAGTCAACAAGTTTAAAACGTGTTAATACATATATCAAGCACTACCAACTGTTAATACACGTCTCACTCTAAACACCACAAACGTGGTTTAAAGGTTTTTACCAGGTTAACACGTGTTACCATATTTGCATACACAAGGATAACACATGTGATCACACATCTCACATTGACATAGTATTTTACTCTTTTGTTTAACCTAACACATGTTAGCTTACAACCATAACAATAACACGTGTTAACAAAAATTATAACAGTGTTTTTTGTGCTGAATCTCCCATTCAGACCAAACATTAAGGACACAACTACAAAGAACATCTATAAAACATAACACATGTTACATATTCTGACAAATAACTTACACATTAAGGACACAACTACAAAGAACTTGTTTAAGGACATAACCACATTAAGGACACAACCACAAAGAACACCTTAAACCCCTTCTTTTCTGTACACACTGGACATCCTCTCTGACCGTCTCCGGTCACCTTCTAACACCGCGGATGAATATCTTCACAATCAAAGCAAAAACCACTTCAATTTTCTTATATAAAAATAATAAAACTGAATAAATGAAAAAAAAACCCAAATAAAAAACTGGGTTATCACCCAACAAAAACCCAAATCAAGAACACATACATACCTGTTAAAATTGAAGATCATCACCAATGTCGTCGGATCTAAACATTTAAGGTCGTGGGAGGGAGGGAATGATAGAGGAGAAGGGAGATGGAACCACCACTCACCACCA
Organism: Ambrosia trifida; assembly: GCA_028751855.1. Taxonomy (NCBI): domain Eukaryota; kingdom Viridiplantae; phylum Streptophyta; class Magnoliopsida; order Asterales; family Asteraceae; genus Ambrosia; species Ambrosia trifida. The sequence continues at coordinate 126,350,160 of CM054125.1, read as the reverse complement.
CTATTGCTACCATTCAACAACAACGATAGAGAAATGCAAAGAAAAAAAATAGACTTGAGAGAAAAAGTTACGCCAAGAGAGAGAGGGGTCGGACCGGTCTTCTCCGGCGGATCTATCTTCTCCGGCCACACCTCCGACCACCGGAAACCAACAACTTTAACACTAGCAAAAAAAATCACTAAAAAAATACACATAACAAAAAAAAAAGAGACTTGAGAGAGAGAGAGAGTTATGGCAAGAGAGAGAAGAAAGAAGATGAAGAAGATGAAGAGCACTAAGAAGATGAAGAAAGAGGTGAGAAGAGAGAGATGATTATTACTAGAACCACCATAAACACTACCCGTCACTTGCTTATGTTACTCATAAGAAGATGAAGAAGATGAAGAAAGAAGATGAAGAAGATGAAGAAAGAGGAGAGATGAGAGAGATGATTGTGAAAGGGAGATAGGAGATATGACGTTTGATGTGAAAGGGAGTGAGTGTATCTTACATACAAAGTGATCTCCCAAAAATACCCTTCCAGCTACCTTTAAAGAATATTATATCTCAAACAAAGTACACAAGTTAAATGTCAACCATTGATCTAGGGTAATGGATGGATAGGATTAGGTTTCCAAGGTTTACTACATAACAAAGGGTTTTCACAATATCCATACCCTATATATATATATATATAAACGCAAGAAAAATACATGAAATACCCGTGAAATAAATAAAATATGCTTCAAATATATGGATATACATGAAAAATACATGAGTTACATAAAAAATATATTTCAAATACATAGATATACATGAAAGATACATGAAATATACCGGAAATACATGAAAATATATTCCAAATATATGGATATATGTATGAAAAATAATTAAGTATATAACTATCGGTTCGGTTTCGGTTATTTTGGTTACGGAAGAGGGAAAAACCGTAACCGAATAGTTCGGTTTTGACCATATGTTAACCGTAACCGATCGGTTAATTCGGTTTTGGTTATTTTCGGTTCGGTTATCGGTTCGATTTCAGGGTTTTTCGGTTATCAGTTTTTGTATGCTTACCCTTACTTTGGGCTAAAGCTTGTTAGCAGGGACACACACTGTGATAGTGATTCATTCACTCAACTACAAGTGGTTAGACATCAAAACTAAGTGTGAAACATTTGAAGCAATGTTTAAAGCAAACATGGACGAAGACCCAACTAAATCTGAAGAAGTTGCAATCGAATTTACTCAAGTCGAATACACTTTTTAGATCGGCGAGGAGTTTGAGTGCGTTCCGTCGTAACCAACGTTAAGGCCTGATTATATTTAATTTAATGTTTAGTTTTATGTATTTTTAATTTATGTCTTTTATGTAATGTTGTTTAGTTTTAGTAATATAACAATGGTTTTTATTTAATTTAATGGTTTATTTATTAAAAAAAACAAATAAAAAATAAATCAAAAATCGTGAGTTGGCACTATCATAGGCACACTGTCACACCCTCAAATTTCCACCTGCGGAGTTCTACCGCGAGGCGTGTGACACACCAGGATCCAAGTCAACGGTCACAATAAACGACGTCTAAATGTAAAAACATACGTAAACAAAAACCATGCGTAAGTTTAAAACCAACATTCAAACAGTGCGGAAGCATTTAAAGTTTACAAACGTCATGCAGAAACAAAACATAAGTTTAAAAGTTCATAAATCCAAACATGCAGATGAGACCCTAGACGCGAGACGACTCCAGTGCGACCTCGTGCGCCTATCCGACAGCTGCTACCTTAGCGACCTGAGAAAACATGCTAAAAGAGTCAACATATAATGCTGGTGAGTTCACAGGTTTTAATTAAACGTTTAAAGTGATCCTTCAAAAACCGTGACCATCACAGTTACTACTATGCTTTATGAGAACGCTAGCTAGGCGCAGAATGAGATACTCATACGGGTGAAACCATTACTGACTGAGCCGAGTGTTACCCTTAGTTTCCTATGGGCTACCGTCATCGCCGGTAGACCTTGTTTTGTTAGAGACAATATGCACCCGCCCGGCCTCCAGCCGTCGAGTGGGGTTTGTCAGTTCCCAATAGCGCTATCCATATTTCCCCGCCACATACCCATGTTAGTGGTTTCAAGGGATTTTTGATGAACCGTATAGTAAGATAAGTAAGCCATAGTATAACGTGATAAAGAGTCATGAGCCATAAGAGTTTAACAAGTCATAAGTCATAAAAGAGTTTGTAAGCATGTTTCTCACCCCGAAAGCAAAAACTGTAAAATGTGGGGCCGTGAACTCACCTTAGATAGCGTTCCTCAAATATGTGCAAAGATGTTTAGCCCTTGACAATCCCTCTACCGGAGATCTATCAAAATGTTCACATAAGTGTTCCGACTAATAACCATAAGGTTATCTAGTCCCCGATTGTCCAGATCATAACCAAGTATGTTTTAAAACGTGTTTAAATGTTCAACCGACACACTAGACCGACCCGACATCCCGTTGGTGACCCATTACCCTAACTAATCAAGTACACATAGATTACATGCAAGGTTCAAGCATAAAACACTTAGTTTGTATCAAAAATCTCATTTCTGTTAACAAAGGGTCGAATGTAGTGGTAAGTGGTCGAAGGTGACTTGGGTTGGTCGAATGTGGGTTCAAACTTCCACCTTCGCCCCTTTTTCTTCTACCTTCGCCCACCTGTGGTTCATTCGCCCCTCAAGTTTCCAGGTTCGACCCCTGGAACCCACCTTCGCCCATTCGACTGGCCGAAGGTGTTCCAGGTTCGACCCTGCTGTGTTGTTTACTCAAAAACGCGTCCAAAAACATCCGAAAACATCACGAAACATCATGAGTTACAGCAGTCAAGCATCATTAATATATTCCTACAAAACCCTACCAATTTTACCCCAAAATCTATCCGTTTTTACAAGTTTCCTAAAATAGTAAATTATGGAGATGTCACATCATCATGCATGAAAATATTACCCAATTAGGAAACTTCTGAAATCAATCAATAATCAGCTCATCATCATCAAATCATCATGAACAAGAAACCCTTATCCTAACTCTATCATTATTATCCAAAAACAAGCCCTAAATCTAACAAAGATTCCTTTAATCGACAAAACACCATCAACAATCAATTGTAACATGTTTCAATCAGAACCCATCATTAATAACAGCCCTAGGTTGTTGCCATATCCTCTATACAACAAGAAATCATCAAATAATGCATAATATCACATTAACACATGTTAATTTGCATAAAAACTCATTGTTTATGAATAGGTTTTGGTTAGGAAAGGTTTTTATTCATAAAATAGGTTGATATCAGATCTGGACCCTTGGGGTTTAGATTAAAACAAGTCAAAATTGTTTAAAAAGGATTTGGAATGAAGAACACACCTTAGATCTTCACTTGTATTGATTTAGAGAGTTAGGTTATGAAAAACAAGCTCAAAAACTCCTTCCCCAATGATAATAGCTGATAGAGAGTGTTTGGAGGCGTTTAGGGTTTGTGAAATGGTGAAAAATGGCTAAGGATGGTATTTATACCCAGTCCAGGTTCGCCCCTTTTATGTGGTCGAATGTGGAACTTTTCCACATTCGCCCATTTGTAATGGTCGAATGTGGAACTTTTCCACATTCGCCCACTTTGTTTCTACGTTCGCCCATTTTTCAAGTTCCATTTCCACGTTCGCCCACTATTTCCACATTCAGGTCATCAGCACTTTTTAACACATGTTAACAGCACTTTTTAACACATGTTAACCTTTTTCCAGTTTGTCGTGTTTAACGCATTCTAACACATCTTAACACATAAGCATGCATCCATAGTCTATACTTAGCATGTTTAGGCACGTATAATCATTTGTACATCGTTTAAGCAAGTATAAGCATACAATCCACCGCACGACCCATAATCTACATATATACTTAATTAGTTCATGTAATGTCACCAACAACGGAACCCGGTACTAATGTATTCCCAAAACGACTCCCAATGATCCTCCAGATCATTGAACCCTGGACAATCCTAATTTGACCCGACTCAACTAACCCAGTTAAGTTTGTTTATAAACGTTTCTCGCTAAGGTAGACTTAGATGTTACTATTATGTTTAAGCCGAACATGCCGGGTGTCACACACACTATCCACGCCGCTGCCACCCCGCCGTTTTTGTTCTATGCCCAAATGATGAGGTGGATGTCACATGTCCTTTCATGCTACCCTAAATTTCCTCCCACCCACCTTCTCTCACAATTTTATTTCACATTCTTTTGAAAAGCGATTACCTATTATACATTGCTATATTGTTTTGGAACCTTTCTAAATAACAAAAATAAGACTCCATAGTTCACATGACTTCGGTTTTTAAGTTAACTCCCTTGTTTTTGTAAAAGCCAGCCTGTGTATGCAATATTTCTTTAATCGCCCGTTCAATTATAGAAATAAACTTATCCATCCATGCTGGAGTGGTGGAGTGGTTTTTGTTTCACCTATGTGATCAAAGGTTCAATCCCCACTTCTAACATTTATGGTTTGGTATCCGGGTGAAGATCGAATACGGGTGAAGCCGGTTCAAATCTGACGGGCGGCGAGGTTTTACCGAGTTCTATAACACTGTCGTGCCTTCGGGCGGGTGGGGCTCGGGTTTCCGCGCATCGGGAGAAGGCGGGGGCTGCTGGAGGTCGAGTAGTCGATTCTTGGGCACGGCACCCCGCAAGGGTGGTTGCCACACAGTTGTTCGCCGATAAAAAAAATTATATATAGTTATTGTTTATTAGTTCATAAACAAATCACATTATAACATAAGTACGTGTCTAAAGACATTGCATCTTTGATTTTTGTGGCGATACCATGTTGGTATTACCGAATTTTACAAACATGTAAAACAAATTTATAGCGTGAGATGTTTTTTGAACGGCTAAATTTTTATTCTCATGAGATATGAACTTTTCGCTATTTGGAAAGGCAAAGCCTTGTCCAATATCTTGATATTATTATATAATATAGTCAATGTTTCATTTATTTATATATGTTAAATTAGTTATTTTGATCTTAGAAAATGAAATTTACGTTTAATTATATATAGTGAAAATCTTAATTCAATCTAAAAACGTTTACATCTTACTTCCATGAACAAGCACTCTTTGTATGAGTAGGCTGGTTTAAAGAACAAGTTTTACATGAACCTATAGAAATTATGAAAAAATAAAAAAAATTAAGAACCCTATAGAAATTTTATGTTAACAACCGTTTAATTTAAAGTTTTATTCTATTTTAATATTAGTAATTTAAATTTAAACATTTACAACTAAAGAAAAATTTATTGTTTACATATTAATTATTGACTTTTTGAAAAAACCAATAAATCAATAAGTTATTTGGCATTGATAAAAGTCCTTTTTGTTTTCCCTTTTGGTACAAGCTAAAAACCGTTTTAAAAAGGGTGATACTATCTAGACATCCCCTAAAAAAATCTTAGACACCCTTAGGATGGGTCATTGAGGTCTCAATAAGCCATTGAGGCCAAATCTGGGAAAAACGATGGGTCATTGAGGCCTCAATGACCCATCCTTTTACAAAAAAGTGAAAACGATGACCCATTGAGGTCTCAACGACCCATTGAGGTTTGCCAATTATTTGTAATCATTGACCAATCATTGGTAATGATTGGTAATTGTAAAAAAGAAGTGTCTCAATGGCTCATTGAGAAGCTTTGTCTCAATTGCCCATTAAGGCCTCAATGGTTCGTTGGGGTTATTATTTTTTTTTATTTTTAAATGATTGGAGAAGCTTTCTCAAGAAGCTTTGTCTCAATAGCCCATTGAGGCCTCAACGGCCCATCGCTTTTCAAAATTTTAGCCTCAATGGCCCATTATGGCCTCCACGACCCACGTGTTCCATTTTTTTTAGTCTTTTTAGTGTGTTTTATATATTTTAAGCTTGAAATTTGTGTTTTTTTATAAAAAAAAAAATACAAAAGTACATTCTTATCATAAGTATAAATTAGCGTATACAACAATTTTTTTTCATTAAATAATTAAGTATACATGATAAAAACAATAACATACGATAAGCTAGGTTAAGTCAAAATACTCTGTTCTTATATGCACCCTTGGTAGACAAAGCTTGACATACGGGACTTACCATTCGAGCGGGAATGGTGCTAAGGACTTCGAAGAAGGTGATAACAATGAGAAATGTGCTTCTGAAGGTGGTGACATAAAAGTGGAACCTAACCCGGATGTTTCGTATGATTTGGCTTCCATTTATATATCTTCAATACATTTCAAACATTCAAAATGTTCGTTGGGACAGTAACTGTGGATTCCGATCCGTAGCTATGTGTTTAGGGTAGGCAGAGGTGCAGTGGCACTTCATCCGCACACAACTTATGAATGAAATGGTGACGAACAGAGACCGGTGGGAGCCAATTTTGAACAGGATAGATCACGGTTGGTACCACGAACTATAAAGGTCATTAGATTGGTCTGGAGTCGGAGATGCCCCGAGGACCCATTGGATGGATATGCCCTCCACTGGATTGCTGATTGCTCAGAAATCTGGATTGGTTGTTCAATTTTTATGTAAGGGTGGTCATAGTGAGACCATCTTTCCTATGTTCGATGGTCCACGCAATTTTCAAGAGCATGTGTTCATATCGTTTGCTTTGATTCAAGCGAGCCATTACAACGTGCTTGAGTTAGCAAAAGGCGCTTCACTGCATGCACTGAATGGAACGTGGTGTAATTTTCGAAATGAACAGGCAATGGAGTGGGAGACGTTGTATCAACATCGTCTACCAAGGGTGCATATAAGAATAGAGTATTTTGACTTAACCTAGTTTATCGTATGTTATTGTTTTTATCACGTGTATACTGAATTATTTAACGAAAAAAATTGTTGTATATGCTAATTTATACTTATGATAAGAATGTACTTTTTATTTTTTTTATAAAAAACACAAATTTCAAGCTTAAAATATATAAAACACACTAAAAACTAAAAAAAAATGGAACACATGGGTCGTGGAGGCCACAATGGGCCATTGAGGCCAAAATTTTGAAAAGCGATGGGCCGTTGAGGCCTCAATGGGCCATTGAGACAAATCAAAGACGGACCATTGAGGCCTTAATTGGCCATTGAGACCTCTCAATGACCCATTGAGACAAGCCTTGCTTCAACGATGTGTAAAAAATAAAAAAAAAATCACAACGGACCATTGAGGCCTTAATTGGACATTGAGACCCTCTCAATGACCCATTGAGACAAGCCTTGCTTCAATGATGTGTTAAAAATTAAAAAACAAAAAAATCACAACGGACCATTGAGGCCTTAATTGGCCATTGAGACCTCTCAATGACCCATTGAGACAAGCGTTGCTTCAACGATGTGTTAAAAATTAAAAAAACAAAAAAAATCACAACGGACCATTGAGACCTCTCAATGACCCATTGAAACAAGCCTTGCTTCAACGATGTGTTAAAAATTAAAAAAAAAAATCACAACAGACCATTGAGGCCTTAATTGGCCATTGAGACCTCTCAATGACCCATTGAGACAAGCCTTGCTTCAACAATGTGTTATAAATTAAAAAAAAATAAAAAATCCCAACGGACCATTGAGGCCTTAACTGGCCATTGAGACCTCTCTGTGGGCCATTGAGACAAGCCTTGCTTCAACGATGTGTAAAAAATTAAAAAATAAAAATAAAAAATCCCAACGGACCATTGAGGCCTTAATTGGCCATTGAGACATCTCAATGGGCCATTGAGCAGCCAAACCTTGCTTCAACGAGTTAAAAATTAAAAAAAAAATCTCAATGGACCATTGAGGCCTCAACGGGCCATGGAGAAAGTCTTAAACACACACACTACACTTCTTTTTTACAATTACCAATCATTACCAATCATTGCCAATGATTGGTCAAAGATTACCAATAATTGGCAAACCTCAACGGGTCATTAAGGCCTCAATGGACCATGTTTTTTCCAGTTTTTTGCCCTCAATGGGTCGTTGAGACCTCAATGGGCCATTGATTTTCTCTGTTTGACCCTCAATGGGTCATTGAGGCCTCAATGAACCATTGAGGGGGGGTGCTTAGATAAAAAAACCCTAGTGTATGAATATCCTAGGCCTTTAAAAAGCCATAAAAACCTGGCTTTTCAAACTGCTTTTGGCTTTTTGAGTATCAAATTACCAAGCTACCCACATTACCCCTTTTTATTTATCTTACATTAATAAGCTAATACAAACACTTTTTAAAAAATAATTTAATGACTTTTTTTTACCACTAAAGCTAATCCATACAATTTTTTAAAAACTACTTTTGAAAAAATCATAACTCAATAGGCAAACACAAACACCCTCTTAGTACTCAATAAGACAAATTTACAACATACTAAATATAAAATTAAACGTGTCTACCCGAACATCTCCCTTTTAATTAGGCTTTGGTTATTCACCCCCACCCCCAAAAGTATCTACACACCCCTGTCCACGATATGTGGCGTATATGAGGTATGTCAATGGGAATGTTTTGTCAGACCATACGCAACATGTAGGCCTATACACCGCGTATAGGTCTGTGACAGGTATCTGATTGATAGATATTAATAACGCATGAGAGTCTATGTCTCCCTATACGTCACGTAATACGCGGCGTATATATAGGGAGTGTGTAAATACCATCACCCTTTTAATTAACATGTTCCGAAGTTCGAATGTTTGATCCGAAATGAACCCAAGCTCTACAAAACCCAAACCCCGGCAACTTGTGTGACTATATGAACAAGTTTGGGTAATAATATAAGAACTGATTTGATTATATAAAAATAAGTACCAAACTAATAACTTTGTTTAAAACTATTTTGAATAAAATAGATAAATTTTTCATCAAATAGTTGTTAAATCCATTCAAGATCATTTAGGTATTGGACTTTTTAATAACAACAATGTCAAACCGATAATTTCTTGCGGTTTTGAAACGCAACTTCTGTTGAAGTTGCATGGGAATTTCACTTTATTAAAAAATAATATGTCACTATATTATATAATTGTATGTGCATATATTTATATAACTGTATGTGTGTGTATATATATATAGGTACTCCATCTGTAGTCAGAAGTACAGATAACATACCCCTCTCTTATTATCCGTCCAAACATGTACAGGGTAGCAAGTGCATCTGAGTATCTGGTCATCACCGGATTCGGTATCGAAGACATCAAAATCGCCAAAAAAGCATGGGTACTACCCGGCCAATCCTACTCGGTTTTCGACATCTCCCCGGTTAACTACACGTTCGAAGTCATGGCCATGAGTGCCGAGAAGCTCCCCTTCATCCTCCCTGCTGTTTTCACTATCGGTCCACGCTCGGACGATGAAGTGAGTCTCAACAAATATGCCAAGCTTATATCCCCTCATGATAAGCTATCCCATCATGTGAATGAGCTTGTTAAGGGGATTATTGAGGGCGAGACGCGTGTCCTGGCTGCTTCCATGACTATGGAAGAGATCTTTAGAGGAACCAAGGAGTTTAAGCAGGAGGTGTTTGAGAAAGTTCAGCTAGAACTGAATCAGTTCGGGTTGTGGATTTATAATGCTAATGTTAAACAGTTGGTGGATGTTCCTGGGCATGAGTATTTTTCGTATTTAGGACAGAAGACACAGATGGAAGCGGCGAATCAGGCGAAAATCGATGTTTCTGAAGCCAAGATGAAGGTGATATTTAGTTACTCATCATTAATTTGATATAATCTATGTTTAGTTATTATGTTGATAATGATTTTGATTTGCTGATATAGGGTGAAATAGGAGCGAAGCTTCGAGAAGGACAAACACTGCAAAACGCGGCTAAGATTGATGCGGAAACAAGGATCATATCGACGCAAAGGCAAGGGCAGGGGAAGAAGGAAGAGATAAAGGTGAGGACGGAGGTGAAAGTGTTTGAGAATGAAAGGGAGGCTGAGGTGGCGGAAGCGAATGCTGAGCTGGCGATGAAGAAGGCGAAGTGGGCCAAGGATTCACAAGTGGCAGAGGTGGAGGCGACTAAGGCAGTGGCGCTTAGGGAGGCGGAGCTGCAGAAGGAGGTTGAAATTATGAACGCGTTGACTCAGACGGAGAAACTTAAGGCTGAGTTCTTGAGTAAAGCTAGTGTTGAGTATGAAACCAAGGTAACATACATACACACCTTAATTGAATTTTAACATAGATTAATTGAATAATCAAGTTTAGTTACAATCTAATAATAAATTTGGATGTAATTAATAAAAGGTACAAGAGGCGAATTGGGAGCTTTACAGGAAACAAAAAGCCGCAGAAGCAATTCTGTATGAGAAAGAAAAAGAAGCAGAGGCTCAAAAGGCTACGGCTGAGGCCACGTTCTACGCTCGTCAACAAGTTGCGGATGGTGAACTGTATGCAAAACAGAAAGAGGCTGAAGGTCTAGTTGCCCTTGCACAGGCTCAAGGGACCTACATAAGGACTCTTTTGGGTGCATTGGGAGGAAACTATGGTGCTCTAAGAGACTATTTAATGATCAATGGTGGAATGTATCAAGAAATTGCCAAGATCAACGGGGAGGCGGTTAAGGGACTGCAACCAAAGATTACAATTTGGACTGGAGCAGGTGGTGTTGGGGATGGTGGTGATGGTCAGGGTGGTGCTATGAAGGAGGTAGCCGGGGTGTACAAGATGTTACCGCCGTTGTTTAACACAGTTCATGAACAAACCGGAATGTTGCCACCAACTTGGATGGGGAAAATCACTGAATCCTAATGGTAAGATATTCTCAAATGGAATCCTGAGTTGAAGTCCCAGCTGGTTAATTTATTCATAAGGTGACGGTGTGAATAAGATTATATAGTCATCAAACTGTGAGTTGGTGTATTATAATTATGTGAATTAATTTTCTTGGTGTTTAAATGAATGTTTAAAGTGGTGATGCTTGTATAGCTTGGTTGAAACTGTATACTTAAGTTATGTAAACATACTATACTAGTAATTGTTGTTGTTAAGTCATCGAACTGTTTAATAAATCTCAAGTTGAGCCAAGCCTATGGTGTGTTTCGGTTTGAATGGTTTAGTCAGTTTACAAGCTCCCTAAATTGTTGGTTAGGATGTTGTTCAGAAATTTGCTACAAATAAATATTAATATGTTTCTGATGGTCACAAGGTTAATTAAGAACTAAAATACAAAAACTATTATATCTGAAAGTTGACGAAAGTTTCCCCCAAAAATCCGGCCAACTCTTTATCTATGGTATTAGACCAAATCACACACTAAAGATTTTTTGTATTTGGAATATCAAACAAGATTTAAGTTGGTAATTTACTGGTCAAATGCTCCAATACTTGGATTGTTCTTCGAAAATAGATGAGTTTTTTCGCCTAATTCAATTAGACGCAGCTTCTTTCCTGTTATTATAGTTTTCGAAAAAAAAAAAGAATCAAAATTCGAAGTTAACTCAAGTTTTATGTCAAAATGAATTAAGAATAGATAGTTAAAGTACAGCTAATAACAATTTTAAATAGTTAAACATCCCATTGCAAGTAAATCTAAACTACAGTCTTTCAATTTCTTTAGTTTGTAAATTGGGTTGAACTCTATAGGTATAAATCTATTCTAATACCTATGTGATACCTCTTAGTCTCGAATCACTTCCTAAATTATTTGAATTTGCATAACCAAAACCGCATTAAAAGTCAACTTCAAAATGTTGTCGATAAGAAATAACATTCTTTCAGTTTCTTAGATTACCATAACTTTCCATCATATCTATCCTTTCTATCATTTTAATATTGTTATTTTCGCAATAGAGGTCACTTTTTCCAACGTTGAAACAGGCCCGTTTTGTCTTAAATCATATCTATCCTTTCTATCATCGTAATTGGTTTCAATAAATGCAACTTAAGGTGAGTTTCACAGCCCCACTTTTACTGGTTTTGCTTTTGGGGGAGAAACATGTTACGTACTTTGGATTTTAAAAAAATCATGTTATACTATGGTTATTTTTTGTTACTATACTGCGTTTCATCCTAAAGTCCCGATGGGAACCATGAATGTGCGAGGTAGCACAACGGGGGAAATGTGCATAGATCTATTTGGTTATGACCAGCCCCACTCGGGTCGACTGGAGGTCGGACGTGTGCATATCGTCGGGCATACATAGAGCGGTGTCAAGTAATGGTTTGCCAACGGTAGTAGTAATGGTACTTAACGTCTAGCTAACGTTCTTATAACATAGTAGTAACGGGATTGATCTTTAAACTTATGGAAACGTTTTATAAAAACCTGTGAACTCACCAGCATTATATGTTGACATTTTTGTCATGTTTTTCTCAGGTCGCTAAGGTAGCAGTACATAGACTAGGCGCACGGAGTCTTGCACGACGTCTAGAGTTTAGTTGCATATTTTCAAACAATTTCAGACTACGTTAATTTTGTTATGATTGTAAACATATTTTCAGCTTCCGCTAACGGTTTATGTAATGAAACTTCATGGTTTTGGTTTACGTATTTTTACATATAGTTGTCGTTTATTGTGACCGTTGACTTGGATCCTGGTGTGTCACGCGCCTCGCGGTAAAACCCCGCACGTGAACTTTAAGGGTGTGGCAATTTAAAAACTATCTGTTGGTAAAAAAAAACAACAAAATTACCATTTATCATCTACAAAACCCACCTATTTTCTTCACAATTTTTACAAACCATCCTCATTTATTCTCTAATCTTCACCCTTTTTTTTTTTATAAAATCCACCAAAAAACAAAATCCTCTTCCCTAAGAAATGGCTTGGACTTTGGATAACGAGATCAAGTTGGTGACGGCATGGATCAATATTAAAGGGAAAACGGCTGAAGAAGTAAATACGTCTTCTTTTTTGAACAATGTTTTGGCGAAATACAATCGATTAAGCTAAACAAATCACCGCACCGCGGATCAACTCGCTAATAAGTGGCGGGAGCTACACAGAAGGTGTGGGAGATGGAACAACCAATTTCAAGCCACGATGGAGGCAAGCCCAGGAATTACCCAACGAGCGGGAATACAACGCACACAACAAGAATATCGGGTTGCTCACGGTGAAGAATTCAGCATCCTTCATCTTCTCGCATGGCAATTAATGCGTTTTTTTAATGTCGATGTTTAGTGTTTTTTTTTATTTAATGTCTAGGTGTTTTTTAAGGTTTCGTTTTTTTTTTTTTAAATTTGTAGGTTTCGTTTTTTTAACTTTAGGTTTCGGCAATTTTTTTTTTTAATTTTCAGGTTACGGTGCTTTTTTTATGTCTACTTTATTGTAACCTTTTTTTTAATATTATGTGACTTTTTATTTTATTTATTTTAATTGTTTAGTTATTTAAAAATTGGAAAATAACAATTAATTAGAAAATAACAATTAATCCAAAGAAGACTACCCCACACCTTTGGATAATCCTTAAGTTGTCTAAATATAGAGGTGACAAACTTTTTGGTAACATGACGACAAGGCTTTACCTAAGCCACACCGCATAGTCTAATACCCTATGAAATGTGAATATTTGTGAATTTAAAATCCAAGTACACTAAACTAAAAGAATATATATAAAGAAAAAATAATAACAATTTTAAATGAAAATAAGTTATATCTTTGATCGAGTCATCAGACCCGGTTACCTCCTCCGACGATTTCCCCGGCGGTTTCTCCCTAATCATTTCAGCCGGTCATAATCACTAATAATCAGCACACTCCTCCATCTATAATACCCGACCATCCATCGTCAACCTCTCACTGAACCCCATCAACATCATGACACCAAATTAAGAGTACCTTGTCGTCCTTCAGGTTTGGCAATCTTATCGAGACTTTGATAGGCATCCACATCGATACAAGGTAGCCTCTGGGTTGTGTCGTTAGTTTATAACTTTATATACTTTTTTTGTGCGTACATAATCCATACCAACAACAAATCTACTCAACATGCAAAACGTACGTAATATGTACCTTGTTTCTATTGTTTTAGGCTGGCCGGTGTAAGGGGACAGCGCCCCTCCACCTCATCATTTCTTCATAAAATGGCACCCTTTCTTTATTTCATGAGCGCCATTGGGGCACCATTTATCAAATGTTAGGAGGATAACCGGAGTGATAGGGGTGGTCTGGTGGGCCTCTTTCATCCAACCAATAAAAAATAAGAAATTTCCCATTCTCTTTCTCTCTCTTTTTTTTTTTTTAAATTATAGGGGCGTTATTCTATTTTCTGGTAGTTACTAAATGGAGTCATATGTACTGGCGCATACGTGACACTGAGGTGACACAACATCCAGCCTTAATATTAGCTTATTTTAAAAAAAAGTTTGTAAAATTTGATGAATTAATTTATCCACATTCTATTTTGGAAATAAGGTGTTTAGAAATACTCTTAGGAAAACTACAAATCTCAACACATGAATTACTTAAAATCTATATAAACAATTGACAAAATCTATAAGTTCATACTATTTTGAAATGCAGTGGTAATATCGGCTTTCACAATGCTTGAATTAGTCTATGTGCTATGGTTTAAAAGATGAAGAAAATATATTTACCTTCTTAAATCATGGACAAAATTAGAGGTTATAGAGAAATAACAAATCTCAAGGCAATCTCTTAACTTCCATGATTGATTATCCACGTAGGCACATCCCCTTTGTACATTGCATTTGTTTCATTAGAAGGTTTCAATTCAAGTACATAATACATGCACGTACACATGCCCCCTCACTTCTTATATATACTGTCCGGCCAGTCATGTACAGGGTAGCAAGGGCGTCCGAGTATTTAGTCATCACTGGATCCGGGATCGATGACATTAAAATCGCAAAGAAAGCATGGGTATTCCCCGGCCAATCCTACTCCGTTTTCGACATCTCTCCCGTCAACTACACGTTCGAAGTCATGGCCATGAGTGCCGAGAAGCTCCCCTTCATCCTCCCTGCTGTTTTCACCATCGGTCCACGCTCTGACGACCAAGAAAGTCTCCACAAATACGCCAAACTCATCTCCACTCTCGTTAAACAAGAGAACAATATGAGTGAACTCGTAAAAGGGGTCATCGAAGGCGAGACGCGTGTCCTGGCTGCATCCATGACCATGGAAGAGATCTTTAAAGGAACTAAGGAGTTTAAGCAGGAGGTTTTTGAGAAAGTTCAGGTAGAACTAAATCAGTTCGGGTTATGGATCTACAATGCTAATGTTAAACAGTTGGTGGATGTTCCTGGACACGAGTATTTCTCGTATTTAGGGCAGAAGACGCAGATGGAAGCAGCAAATCAGGCGAAAATCGATGTCTCTGAAGCGACGATGAAGGTGATAACTATCATAGTTTGTATTTATTACGTTTAACTATAAGTTTAGAATAGTGGCTACATAATTAAACATTTTGGGATTGGTTTGTTTAGGGTGAAATAGGCGCAAAGCTTCGAGAAGGACGAACATTGCAGAACGCAGCTAAGATTGATGCAGAAACAAAGATCATATCAACGCAGAAACAAGGAGAGGGGAAAAAGGAAGAGGTGAAGGTGAAGACGGAGGTGAAGGTGTTCGAGAATGAGAGGGAGGCCGAAGTTGCAAAAGCAAACGCTGAGCTGGCGATGAAGAAGGCAAAGTGGACTAAGGATTCCCAGGTGGCCGAGGTGGAGGCAACCAAGGCGGTGGCGCTTAGGGAGGCGGAGCTGCAGAAGGAGGTTGAAATTATGAACGCGTTGACTAAGACCGAGAAACTTAAGGCTGACTTCTTGAGTAAAGCTAGTGTTGAGTATGAAACCAAGGTAACATGTAGACTATGAAATTGAATTTGTATACCTTGAATAGTAATTAACTTATTATTAAGTTGGATCTGATCAAAGGTACAAGAGGCGAATTGGGAGCTTTACAAGAGACAAAAGGCTGCTGAAGCAATTTTGTATGAGAAAGAAAAAGAAGCAGAAGCTGAAAAGGCTACGGCTGATGCCACCCTCTATTCTCGTCAACAAGTAGCCGATGGTGAACTATATGCGAAACAAAAGGAAGCCGAAGGTCTTGTTGCTCTTGCACAGGCCCAGGGTACCTACTTAAGGACCCTTTTGGGTGCATTGGGAGGTAACTATGGAGCCTTAAGAGATTATTTGATGATTAACAGTGGAATGTATCAAGAAATTGCCAAGATCAACGGGGATGCTGTTAAAGGGCTTCAACCAAAGATTAGTATTTGGACGGGAGCTGGTGGTCTTGGAGAGGATGTGGATGGTCAGGGTGGTGCTATGAAAGAAGTCGCTGGGGTGTACAAAATGTTGCCGCCGTTGTTTAACACGGTTCATGAACAAACCGGAATGTTACCGCCAAGTTGGATGGGCAAGATCATGAATCCTGATGGTTGAATCATGAATTGAAGTCCATAGCTTAATAATCTAATTGTGTCAATAAGAGTGTATAATGTTTAGCTCTGAGTTGGATATTTTAATTATGTTGAATGTACTTGATGTTTAGATTAATAATATCATTAGACTTTGAAAGAAAAGAACATTAACGGATTACAATCAAGATAAATTGCGAAGAAGTGGTAGAGGCATAGTTGGTGTGGCAATGTGTTTGACATGATTCTCTTGAAACAGGTTTCTCGTTTCCTTTCAGAACACGTCTTGTCTTTTAGGATACAGACCAAGAGAAGTTTATTGTATTATCGGAGATGTACTAATGGTTATATCATGAATTCAAATCATCTAACGATGTCAACAAGAGTATATAATGTTAAGCCCTGATTTGGTCAAATACTATCAAATGAACGAAACAGTATATAACGGATTACAACCGAAGTAAATAACATATGAAGAATGTCAAAAGCAAAGTTGTGGACATGTGTTTAACATGGTTCCCTATGTTAAAATATATATAGATATATATGTGTGTGTGTGTGTTTTATTACAATTTTATTACTGAATTTATCTAAAGCATTTTGCATAAGTATTTTGGTTTTGCAGGGTTTGGGCTCAGGAGCTGGATCAAGGTGTTGCTGGTCTAAAGGCTTGCTGGGCTTGTTTCGGATGTTAGTGAAGTGGGCTTTGGTGTGTCATCAGCCCAGTCCGTGTTTTATGTTTGATGGGGGCCCGTCCACGTCAGCGATCCGTGTGGGATTCTTGAGGCTTCATCCTGATCGTCAACCAAAGAAACACAACATAATCTACACTGTTGGATGTGTGTTTCTTTGGCTGTTGTTTTGTGCCTCTATATAAGGCTTGTGTTTCGTTCCTTTCACAGTTTTCGATCTCTGTCTTCTCTCTCACATATTATTGTGCTCTCATCTTTACACAAGTATTAGGGTTATTCAAGATCATCTTGATCTTGAATCTGTTGTGCTCTATTGTGTCTTGTAAAATGATTATTGTGTATAATCACTTCTGAGTGTTGAGGGTTCTTGTTTGTAGTGAGGATTATTTGTATTGTGTTGATTTAGATTCTGTATTGTTGGTATTCATATTAATAAAGTCAATCTGTGTCGACTATTTTGACATGGTATCAGAGCCCTATGCTCTTGATCTTGGCTTTCTCCGCTGCTGTTTCTTGGGATTTCTCTTATCTTATCTAGGGTTTCGTCTTGCTGGTGATTCTTGGTTAGGAAGACTTTCTTCTTTTGCTCTCTGGTTCGTAACCTAAGTGAAGGTTACGGACTACGAGTTGTGGAGAAACCCTAACTTGGGTCTGGCTAGTGAGATCGTTCTGGTTCTCTTGTTCTCATTATTCCTAGGGTTTGTTCTAAGGAGTCTTTGTTCACGGCTTGAGTCCCATGATTTAGATCTAAGGATTGGTCTAGTTGTTCTAGTTGGCTCCCCTGTGAAGACCTGGGTCGGCACCTTTTGAGTGACGAACCGATTATCTGGATCACCCACAGGGCTTCGCCGTTGTCTGACCTTGACCTTGTGTGTTTCTTTTCTGTGTCTTGTTTGTTGTTTGTGGTTTTACTCTTGTGTGATCTTGATTGCTTGTTTCTTGTGTGTTTGTTATGGGTGACAATATTCATCCGGTGGCTGGTGGTGGACAAGGCCCTCTTGTTGACCCCAATGCTGGTGTCACTCTTGTTAGTAAACTTGATGCTAGTGATCCTTTGTATCTTCATGCTAGTGATTCCACTAATCTTACTATAATCAACTTAAAACTTAAGGGAACTGAAAATTACACGGTTTGGGCAAATGCTATGATTCTTGGTCTTCAGGTTAAAAATAAATTAGGTTTTGTGAATGGAGAATGTGTCAAACCCACTAATAATCCTGTCTTAGTCAGGCAGTGGGATAGATGCAACTCTATTGTTTTAACCTGGATTCTTAACTCTGTGTCTGATGAATTGTATCTAGGACAAGTGTATTCCAAACTTGCCTCTGAAGTTTGGAAAGATTTAAAGGAAACCTTTGATAAAGTGGATGGATCTGTTGTTTTTGATTTATATCAGAAAATAAACTCTTTTTGTCAAAATGGTTTGTCTGTTGCTGAGTATTATCAAAGGTTAAATGTAATGTGGCTGCAACTTGACCAAATTGTTTCACTCCCTTCATGCACCTGTGATGCCTCCAGGGAATTCAATAGCTATAATCACATGATTAAACTCATGCAATTTTTAATGGGACATGATCCTTTTTATCAAAATGTAAGAACTTCTTTGTTAATAAGAACTGATCTTCCTTTTGTAAAGGAAGCCTTTTCTATTGTGTCTAGGGAAGAATCACATAGGGCTTCTGTTAGTGGTTCTAAACCATCTACTTCTACTATTAGTTTTGTTTCAAAACTTGTTCCTAACAGTGAAGTATCTAACAACAATAACAACAAAAAGTTTTCAAGAAATCGGAATCAGTCTTTAAAATATTCCCATTGTAACAAGATGGGACACACTGTTGACAAATGCTTTGAACTAAATGGCTATCCTCCCTGGGATAAATCTAGGTTTAATCAGGGCAAGAAGGGGGCTATTAGCAATCATGTTAGCACTGATGGCTCTAATTCTGTGCTTCCTTCTCTTACTAGTGATCAGATTAATAAGCTGCTAAGTCTTTTGAATGATAAGACTTCTGATTCCTCTGTGAATTGTAACCTAACTGGTAGGTTTTTTTGTGCCACTGTTCTTAGTCACAATGTGGTTTGTTTTTCTAGTTCTGATGGCAAGGTATTGGGCATTGGTTGGATTGTAGATTCAGGTGCTAATGAACACATGGTTAATAGTGATAAAGATTTGTTTGACTATATAGATGTGTCTGATTTTAACATCAAAGTTAAACACCCAAATGGGACTTTTTCTTTAGTCACTAAAATTGGCAAAATAAAACTGACATAAAATATAATTTTACAAGATGTTCTTGTAGTACCTGAGTACAATGTGAATCTGATCTCTGTTCATAAACTTGCTAGGGACAATAAACTCTTTATAGGTTTTGATGAAAATACATGTTATGTTCAGGACTTGTTAACAAGGAAAGTCCTGGTGACTGGTAAACAAGTTGATGGTTTGTATATGTGTGCTAATGCTAGTTTGAGTGCCAAGGTGTGTTTTAACAGTGTTAATATGTTTGACATTTGGCATGCTAGATTAGGACACCCTGCTGAACAAGCTGTCAATATCCTTAAACCTGAGTTAAAGTTAAAAGCTAGTTTTGATCATGGTCCATGTGAGGTTTGCCATAGGGCCAAACAACACAGGGAACCTTTTCCTCTCAGTTATCATAAATCCACTAATTTTGGGCAGCTTGTTCACATAGATGATTGGGGTCCTTATAGGGTTGCTGACAATCAGGGGCACAAATATTTTTTAACAAGTGTTGATGACTTCTCTCGGGCTGTTTGGGTATGTTTGATGTGAAACAAAACTGAAGTTTTTGAAAATATAAAATATTTTGTTAACCTTATCTTTACTCAGTTTAGCAAAAGAGTTAAAATTTTGAGAAGTGACAATGGATTGGAATTTGTTAATAATCAAATGAGACGGTTTTGTAAGGATAAATGTCACACCCTCAAATTTCCACGTGCGGGGTTTTACCGCGAGGCGCATGACAAACCAGGATCTAAGTCAACGGTCATAATAAACGACACTATATGATACGTAAAATGAAATAAACAACCATCAAGTTTTCATAAATCCATTCGCTGCGGAAGCGTAACTTTTATTACAACCCAAAATGTAAAAGTACGTAAGTCTGAAAAAGATATGACAATGCATATGAATCCTAGACGCCGTGCGACTCCGTGCGCCTATGATAAGCTGCTACCTCAACGACCTGAGACAAACATGCTAAAAACGTCAGCAAATAATGCCGGTGAGTTCACAGGTTTTATATTAAACGTTTAAAGTAATAAAAGCCATCATGATATCACTATGTCAGAAATAATAGCGTTAGCTAGACGCATGAGTTATACTACCACGACCGGAAACCATTACAGACAACGAAATATGATTTTTGCCCGAAATGATTTAGCGTACGACCGAGACAATATGCACCTGCCCGGCTCCCAGCCGACGGGTGGGGTCTGTCAATCCCAATAGATCTATCCACATTTCCCCCGTTATGCTATCCAGCATATTCATGGTTTCCCCGGGACTTTACGTATCGTATAGTATGTAAATGAATCAACCACTAGCATAACATGATAATTTATGTAATAAGTATAAGCATGTGTCTCCCCCAAAATGTAAAGCGTAAGGCGGGGCCGTGAAACTCACCTGATGCTGCTCTTCGCACTACGACAAGTAAACCTGCTCAATAGACGGCCCCTAATACCGGTGACCTATCATGACGAGCGTATAAGGTGTTAGACTAACAACCCGCAGGTTGATTAGTCCCTAATAGTCCAGACCATAACCGTGTACATATGTAATGATGTTTCAACGTTTAACCGACCGTACCAGACAAGGCCCGACATCCCATTGGTGACCCGACATCTCATGTGTTAGATAAATACAAGACATCATGCCACATATGCAATTAAACACTTAATACGCGCAACAGTTCACCTAGTCTAGCATAATGTCCAATTAACGCGTAAACAGGTCCGAACACGTATTACTAAGTCATTGGGTGTATCCCGGGGTTCCTATCATGTTCCTAGGCGTCAAATCATGTTCCGGGATGTTAAAATATACATACAGCAGCATTACACGCGATCAGGAATCAAACTAGCATTTAGGAAAAGTCAACATGTGATTGGGGATGGTCAACAGGCAATCAGCAGGCTAATCGCCTATATGTTCATGCGATTGGGATGCCAGTCGCCCCCTAAGGGGCCTAATCGCCTATAGCAGCATGCGATTAGGATGCTAATCGCCTGCAGCAGCTGTACAATGCAATTTCGCGCGTTTAACGCTCCAAATCAGGTCCGAAACATGTAAAAACATCCAATAATCATCCTAACACCTTAACAAAAATATTTCAAGCAAAACCCCTAAGTTTTCATCGATCTAGCAGTTCCGAATGCGAGCGTTTTCCCAAAGTAGTAACTTAGCATGAAAACATCACATCAACATGCAAGAACTTGCCCTAAATAGCAATTATTCAGATTAAATCGCATAACCACGTTGTCCGATAGCATCCTACTGTTCTAGCATCATCCTAGAGCAAACCCTAACATCATTCAATCAACAACATACCTCATATCATCCTTAATCATCCAAAATCCTTCAAATGGGTCAAAACATCAAATATCAACAATACACAACCAAAACCATTCAAACTCCTAGGACATCATCATACTAACTTGTAACAGCCATAAACATCATAATAACACAAAAACAACCATGATTCAATCCTAAAAATTCTACCTTTAATCACATATAACACATATAACACATGTAAAGGTGTGGGTTTGTTTAAAAACGGTTTTAAATGGATTTTCAAAGACAAAAACATTTATAAGTCAGGTCTGGACGTTTAGGGAATAAAACATAATCATTTAAAGGTTTGGGTTTGAAGAACACACCTTGTATTCAAGAGGTGATGATGGAATAAGCTTGAAAATGGTTGTTTTGATGCAAAAACGAGTTCCAGAGGGTGTTTGTGCGTTGGGTTATGTTATGGGACGGCTAGGGTTGCACAAATGATGTTTTGGAGGTCAAGGGTGGTATTTATAGGCGTTTCTAGTCGTCCAGCACGTAACATGCGATTATGCAGCTTTACACGCGATTAGGAAGCCTAATCGCATGTAAGTTCACGCGATTGGGGCCTAATCGCATGAACAGTCATGTGATCAGCCCCTACTCGCCCCTAAGGTCCCCCACTCGCCCCTCCTATAGGCGATTGGGCTTCCCTAATCGCCTATAGGGGCTGTTTTCGTGTGTTTTGCGCGTTAAACCCCGTTTTAACATATGTTAACACATATTCACATACCGACAAGTCACATAATGATTGTAAACATATAATGCATGATAAATAACACGTTCCCGCCCGATCACCAATTCCCGGGACTCGAGACTTGCGTGGGTGCGTTAAACCCGGCGATTCCACGAATCACCGATTCTTGTACACGTGGTTATGGACCGACACCCAATGGTCTCTCGAACCATTGTAACGACTCCCGATGATTCCCGAATCATCAGTACGACTTAATTGACCCCAGTTAAGTATGATATTAAGTAGTTGTTTAAAATGTTTTCGTTGAGATAGACTCGTATGCATGTAAAGTATGAAACGCATGTATGTAAAGTATAAAAGTATTGACCTGAATATGCCGGGTGTCACAATAAAGGTATTTTGCATCAAACTACTTGTGCCTACACCCCTCAACAAAATGGGGTTGTTGAAAGAAAGCATAGACATTTGTTAAATGTTGCTCGTGCTCTTCTGTTTCAAAGTAATATTCCTATTAGGTTTTGGACTGAGTGTGTTCTAACAGCATCTTATCTGACTAATAGGACTCCTTCTTCTTTGCTGAATGGAAAGACCCCTTATGAAATGATTTATGGCTTTAAACCCTTTCTTGAACACCTTAAAGTGTTTGGATGTATGTGTTTCTGTACTGTGTTGAATGGGTCAAATAAGTTAGAAAGTAGAGCTGAGAAATGTGTGTTCATAGGGTACTCTGTTGAGAAGAAAGGATATAAAACTTACAGTCTTGATAGTAAGGTTATCCTTTACTCCAGAGATGTTAAATTTTTTGAATCTTGTTTTCCCTTCAAAGAGAAAAATGTTTCTGAAAAATTTAATACCCAAGTTGACACACAAGTTAAATCATTAAACTTTTTTGACTTTTTTGAAACATCAGAGGTTCAACAAAATAAGGGTGTGGATGATCCCAATGATGAAAGAAAGGGTAGTATTAGTGAGGAATTGGGAACACATGGGTCTCAGCAACTAGGTCCTAATTCTAATCCTGGATGTATGGCTGATAGTCAGAAAACTAGTGACAAGAATCAGAATTTTGATTCCAGTTCTAGTTCTAATCCTAGTGGTAATTCTGAGAATCAACAACCTAGTGACCTGAATATGAATCCTGGCAGGGTTGAGCATGTGATTACCAATAATGATCAATCTAGCCAGTCTGGGGGAGACACAGTTGTTGAACCTCAAACTAATCTTAGGAGATCAACTAGGGAATCCAGGGTTCCTAGTAATCTCAAAGATTTTATTATAGAAGGAAAGGTTAAATGTGGGATTGAGAAAGTTGTTAATTTCTCAAACCTTCCTTCTGATTTTAAATGTTTCTTGTCTAATTTAGATAAGAGTAGAGAACCTAGATCATATTCAGAGGCTGTTAAAGATCCTAATTAGGTCAAGGCCATGAATGATGAACTAGAGGCTCTATATAGGAATAATACTTGGACTGTTGTTGACCTTCCTAAGGGTAGACATAAGATTGGTTGTAAATGGATCTATAAGATCAAATATAAGTCCTCTGGTGAGGTTGATAGGTATAAGGCTAGATTAGTGGCTAAAGGGTTTAGTCAAAAAGAAGGTGTTGACTATGAGGAAACATTTTCTCCTGTTGTCAAAATGGTTACTGTTAGATGTGTTGTGAGTCTTGCTGTTCAAAATAATTGGCAAATTAATCAGTTAGATGTTAACAATGCCTTCTTATATGGTGATTTGTTTGAAGAAGTCTATATATCTATGCCCGATGGCTTAAATTTTGATTCCAATAAAGTTTGTAAATTGGAAAAATCCTTGTATGGTCTAAAACAAGCACCTAGGATGTGGAACAAAAAACTTGTTGATTCATTGAATGAATTTGGCTTTGTACAAAGCATGTGTGATTATTCTATGTTTGTCAAAAGTATTGATGATATTTTTCTTGTTCTTTTGGTATATGTTGATGATATCATCATTACTGGTAACTCTAAGTATGAAATTGAGAATGTCAAAAACTGTTTTAAGTAAAAAATTTTGATAAAAGACTTAGGGGAGTTGAAATATTTTCTGGGCATTGAAGTTGTAAAAAATGACACTGGTTTGTGCTTAACCCAAAGAAAATACTGCACTGAGCTTTTAGCTGAATATGGCATGATGGGTTGTAAACCTGTTTCATGTCCTATTGAACAGAATCATGTTTTGACCAATATAGTCAAAAATCATGATCAAACCCTTTCTAATCCTGTTGGTTATCAACAACTTGTGGGAAAGCTGATATTTCATACTCAGTGCACTACTTAAGTCAATTCATGCATAAGCCAACTGAGGGGCATCTCAGTGTTGCCTTGAGACTTCTTAGATACCTAAAGAGTGCCCCTGGTCTTGGTATTCAGTTCTCTAAAACTGACAGTGTTGACTTAGTTGCTCACTCATACTCAGACTGGGCTAAGTGCAGTGAAACAAGAAAATCAGTTACTGGCTTTTGTGTTTTGTTGGGTAATTGCTTCGTTTCCTGGATGAGTAAAAAGCAGGCTACCAAATCTCGATCCTCAGTTGAAGATGAATATCGAGCTATGTGTTCAGCTGCTTGTGAGGTTATGTAGATCAAGAATCTTTTGTTCGAGCTAAATGTTCATGTTAAGTTGCATGTTGGTCTTAGTTGTGACAGCTCTGCAGCCTTGTCTATAGCTGCTAATCCTGTCTTCTATGATAAGACTAAGCACTTTGAGTTGAATCTGTTCTTTCTTAGAGACTTGATCTCTAAGGGAGTTATTAAAACAATTAAAGTCAGCTCTAGTGATCAACTTGTTGATTTGTTTACTAATGGGGTATCTTCTTCACAACATGAGAAATTGTGTCATTTGATAAAAATGATCAATTGTTTTAAGTAATAAAATTGAGGGGGTGTTAATATATATATATATATATATATATATAGGGGATGGTTCAATAGAGAACTCATTTTATTGAGAGAACTCGAGAACTCCTAATTAAATACAAAAAAATATAATAAAAAAATCATAACTCAAAATTTAAGTAAAAAAATAGAAAACTAGTTCGGAGCTTCTCTTTCCCACGTCATACCCGTTCGAAAAAAAATAAAAAAAATAAAAAAAAATAAAAAAAACACACCTAAAAAACGCTACTGCACATGTGTAGTATAACCCAAAAGCCTAAACCACCTACCCCCAACTTACCCCCACCCAAAAACCTAATTCCACCCCACCCACCCCCACCCTCACTAAAAAACCTAAATTGCTTACCCAAAAACCTAAACCACCCATCCACCCCCCACCCAAAAACCTAAACCCACCCCACCCACCGCCTACCAAAAACCTAAGCCCCACCGTCACAACCAAAAACCTAACCCCCACCAAAAAACCTAACCCCCTACCCAAAAACCTAAACCCACCCACACCCCACCCCCAAAAACCTAAACCTTACAAACTAAACTAAAAAAAACTAACCCTAAAAGCTAAACTAAACCCAAAAACTAAACCCTAAAGCTAACCGGACATTTACTACACAGGTGCATTAGAAGTCGCCTATTTTTTTTTCTGAACCGGGATGACGTGGGAAAGAGAAGCTCCGAACCAGATTTTTGGTTTTTGACTTAAATTTTGAGTTATGATTTTTTTTTTAATTTAAGTAGGAGTTCTCGAGTTCTCTCCCTAACTATGAGTTCTCAATTGAACCATCCCATATATATATATATATATATATATGTGTGTGTGTGTGTGTGTGTGTGTGTGTGTTTTTTATTACGATTTTATTACTGAATATATCTAAAGCATTTTGCATAAGTATTTTGGTTTTGCAGGGTTTGGGCTCAGGAGCTGGATCAAGGTGTTGCTGGTCTAAAGGCTTGCTAGGCTTGTTTCGGATGTTAATGAAGTGGGCTTTGGTGTGTCATCGGCCCAGTCCGTGTTTTATGTTTGATGGGGGCCCGTCCACGTCAGCGATCCGTGTGGGATTCTTGAGGCTTCATCCTGATCGTCAACCAAAGAAACACAACATAATCTACACCATTGGATGTGTGTTTCTTTGGCTGTTGTTTTGTGCCTCTATATAAGGCTTGTGTTTCATTCCTTTCACAGTTTTCGATCTCTATCTTCTCTCTCACATATTAGTGAGCTCTCATCTTTACACAAGTATTAGGGTTATTCAAGATCATCTTGATCTTGAATCTGTTGTGCTCTATTGTGTCTTGTAAAGTGATTATTGTGTATAATCACTTCTGAGTGTTGAGGGTTCTTGTTTGTAGTGAGGATTATTTGTATTGTGTTGATTCAGATTCTGTATTGTTGGTATTCATATTAATAAAGTCAATCTGTGTCGACTATTTTGACACCCTGAAAATAGGTCCCCGCGTCTCCATTGAGAATGCATTAATTTGTCTCACATGATACAACAATATGATCTGCATGTATTGTTGGAGATGATCAACAAGTTTCAAACTCAACGCCTGGAAATCGTTTCGTATGTTTATGTAGTGTATGAGTGCTTTGCGAGTTTCACAACTAAGGTGTAGCCATTGTTTTCATAATTGCAACGGGAATTGAACCCAACACTCTAATAAAGGCTATACCGTTTTAAGAACCAATGTATTGCTATTTAAAACTATGCAACAAAATGATATCATGCTTGACACAACACAACACAACACGACACGACATGACACAACCACCTATCTATGCCTTCGGGAATAACGGACTTTAACTGACCCGCATGAATAAACATTATGTTATTCGCAATAAAAGCACCTAGCTCTTTTATACAATCTCATTCCATCGATGAGCATAGTAAAATGTTGAACCAACTCATGGCATGTGGACGCTTGTTGCCAACATTCCAATTTGGTGCTAAATAAGGTCTTCTTTTTCAGGAATAAGCTTAGGACCACCATCAACCACCAATCTTTCTTTTCCTCTTCCTCTATCCCAGCATTGTCCAAAACTCTAAATATGCAAGGCTAAATAACAAACCCATACTATCTTCATATATCAATAATAACGTGATATGCATCAGATATAGAGAGGCAAAGAGGTAGGAGTAACATATATATAGGGTTTATGAAGCTTTTGTGAATTCAACTTTTGCATTAGTTGAAAACTTGAAATAGGACTACCAGACCATATAATAATTATAATAATAAACACAACTAACAATATATAAAACAGTGAAAATAAAAAAATACATATTATATTTATGCCTTTCGATGTTTACGGTTTTCGTATGCTCACCCCTAAATTAACATGTCACACCCTCAAAATCCACTTGCGGAGTTTTACCGCGAGGCGCATGACAAACCAGGATCCAAACCAACGATCACAATAAACAAGTCTAAATTAACATATGCAATTTCAAAAACATAGTTTAAATCTCCAGTTACAGCGGAAGCTTATTATTAAACATAATCCAAAAGTAACCCAAATGTTCAACGTTTGAAAACCATGCAATCCTAACTAGACGCCGTGCAGACGCGTGCGCCCTAGTTCCATTGTGCTACCTTAGCGACCTAAGAAAACATGTAAGAGTTTACGTCAGCACAAAAATGCTGGTGAGTTTACAGGTTTTGTAATCAAGTACCAAGTTCAACCTGTCCATACTATAACAATTTGCAAACCAAGGTACACTAGCTAGGCGTATGTTTATTACTACTACGATTGGAAAACCATTACTAACTCGCAAACCAGATGTCGTGCCCGAATAGTAAACCAGTTCCTGTTTGAGACAATATGCACTCGCCCGGCCCTCCAAGCCGACGAGCGGGGTTGGTCACTCCCAATAAATCTATTCACATTTCCCCGTTGTGCTAACCCGCACATTCATGGTTTCCCCCGGGACTTCCAAAGATCGTATAGTAAACCATAGAAACCCATAGTATGACAGTTGTTACCAAAACATAAGTTTAACACATGTTTTCTCCCCCAAAAAGTGAAACCAGTTAAAAGAGGGGCCGTAAACTCACCTTAGGTTGCGTTACTTCGATATACGAATAATATCAGCAAGCTATGCTAGTCCCGTAAAGCGGCGACCTAACATATGACAGTTACAAGTACTTAGACTAATAACCCGTAGGTTAGTTAGTCCCTAGATGTCCAGACCATAACCAAGTTCGTTTGAAAACACCGTGACTGTTAAATTAACCCAAAGTACAAGACTCGACATCCCATTGGTGACCCGAGACTTCCCGTGTTATACTTGCACTCACAAATATACAATCATGCAATACACACTTAACATACGTTAAAGTCCAACAAGTTATAGCACGTAGTTCAAGTATCACATAAATAAGTCCGAACACATGTTACCAAGTTATTAGATATGTTACGGGGTTCCTAGCATGTTCCTAGGTGTCAAATCGGGTCCCGATATGTCAAAATATACTTACAGCAGCAGTACAGGCGATTAGGAAAAGTCAACTAGCGATTATGAAAGTCAACAGGCATTTAGGAATGCTAATTGCCTATACTATAGGCAATTAGGGTCATAAGACATGCAAATCATGTGTCTATAGGCGATTAGGTCATAAGACATGCATTTCAGGACTTAACTAGCAATTATGATCACAATTGCATGCAACGAAGGCAATTAGCCCCCAATTGCCTATGCTATAGGCGATTAGGGTGTCATATCAGGCGATTAGCCTCCTAATCGCCTATAGCATAGGCGATTAGGGTTGCTAATCGCCTACAGCATTGTTGTTCCGGTTTTTCGCGCGTTTAACACTCCAAATCAATCCCAGAACGTGTGTAAACATCAAATATCAACCAAACAACTATATCAAACATATTTCCATCAAAATCCTTCGTTTAACCTCGATCTATCAGCCCTGAATGCAATCATGTATCTTAAAGACAATACACATAACATGAAACATCACATTAGCATGCAAAACCGTAACCCTAATTAACAATAACTCAGATTTCATCATCATGCCATCATCATCAATCTGTAACTACCTTAATAACATGTTAATCATCCTTCTTGAATCATAAAAACCCTATCTTTTAATCATAAACACCCATACTACATGCATGATAGTTAGAATCTGATTAACAATGCTTATTAAAGATTTTCAGAAGGCTTATTTGTTTTAAAACAGGTCTGGACCATTAGGGATTCAATAAAAACGTTAATAAAGGTTGCATGAATGAAAACCACACCTTAGATTTGTGATAGATTGATGTAATAGGCTTGAAATCTTGTGTTTTGATCCAAAATCGTGTTCCAGAGGTTGTGTGTGTGTTTGGGCGAGTTGTGGGACGACTAGGGTTGTTATAATGAAGTTTAGGAGGTCAAGTATTGTATTTATAGTCGTTTTTAGTCGTCCAGCACGTTTCAGGCGATTATGCAGCACTTATAGGCGATTAGGGTTGCTAATCGCCTACCCTATAGGCATTTAGCATGCTAATCGCCTACCACATAGGCATTTAGCATGCCAATCGCCTATAGGAAGCCCCAATCGCCTCCCCTATAGGCGATTAGCCTCCCCTAATCGCCTATAGGGGTTGGTTCCGTGTATTATGCGCGTTAAACCCCGTTTTAACATATGTTAACATATTTTCACATACCGACAAGTCACATAATGATTGTAAACACATAACACTTGCAAACAAACATATTCACACTCGTTCACCAATTCCCGGGACTCGAGACTTGTATGTTCCCTATGCTCTGACGATTCTACGAATCGTCACCACTTGTACACTTGGTTAAGGACCGACATCTAATGAGCCTCTAGACTAACATCTAATGATCCTCTATACCAAACTAACAGTTCCCGAACCGTAACACGACTCAACTATCCCAGTTAAGTATATTATACGCGTGACCCGCTAAGGTAGACTTTAATCTAGACAGCGTTGTTAACCAGAATTTGCCGGGTGTCACATCATCCCCACGTTAAAAGAATTTTCGTCCCGAAAATTGCACAAGTACCAAAAGGAATAATAAAAAGAAACAGACAAAAGATAGAAACCAAGAGAGAGATTTACCCGAGTTGTCACATCATCCCCACGTTAAAAAGGAATCTCGCCCCGAGATTCATTCAGCAGCAGTGGTAACATATCTCGATTCGAACGCTTCCTTAGGAAAGAGATGAGGATACTTAGACTTCATCTGATCCTCCCGCTCCCAAGTGTACTCTGGTCCCCAGTTAGAGTTCCAGCGAACCTTTACAATGCAATCTTGCTATGACTTAGGCTACGAATCTTGTAATCAAGGATCTCAACAGGTTCTTCCACAATCCGAAGACGATCATCAACCTTGATCTCTTCCAGTGGAACAATGAGAGACTCGTCAGCCAGACACTTCTTTAAGTTGGACACATGGAAGACGTTATGTACGTTGCCGAACTCCGTCGGTAAATCAAGACGATACGCCACCGGTCCAATCCGTTCCAGGATCGTAAATGGACCGACATACCGAGGGTTGAGTTTGCCACGCTTCCCAAAGCGTATGACGCCCTTCCACGGTGAAACTTTTAGAAGTACCCTGTCATCAACTTGGAATTCTAATGGCTTGCGACGCTGATCAGCATAACTCTTTTGCCGATCCCGTGCCGCTGCCAACCGGTTACGAATCTGTACGATCTTTTCCGAAGTTTCGTACACTAGCTCAGGCCCAGTGAGTTGACTCTCACCCACCTCAGCCCAACAAAGAGGAGACCGGCATTTCCGCCCGTACAGTGCCTCGAACGGAGCTGCCTTGATGCTCGTGTGGTAACTGTTGTTGTAAGAGAATTCTATTAACGGTAGATGAGCTTCCCAACCTTTGCCAAAATCGATCACACATGCTCGCAGCATGTCTTCTAAGGTTTGAATCGTGCGTTCACTCTGACCGTCAGTTTGTGGGTGATAAGCTGTACTCATGTCTAGCTGGGTACCCAAAGCCTTGTGCAAGGATTTCCAGAAGTGAGAAGTAAAGTGGGAGTCACGATCCGAAATAATAGAAACCGGCACCCCGTGCTTAGAAACAACTTCCTTCAGATAAAGACGAGCCAAACGATCCATGGTGTCGGTCTCCTTAATAGCGAGAAAATGGGCTGACTTCGTCAACCGATCAACAATCACCCATATCTTATCATTCCCGCTCGGTGACTTAGGTAGTTGCGTGACAAAATCCATTGTAATCCGTTCCCACTTCCACTCTGGAATTTCAGGTTGTTGCAAGAGACCCGACGGTTTCTGGTATTCCACCTTGACCTTAGCACAGGTCAAGCATTTGCTCACGTATGATGCTATATCTGACCTCATGTTCGGCCATCAGTAAAGCACCTTCAGATCTTGGTACATTTTATCCGAACCAGGATGAATAGAATACCGGGACTTGTGAGCCTCATCTAAAACAAGCTCCCGAAGTCCCCCGAATAAAGGAACCCATATGCGTTCTGCGAAGTAGTGCAGGCCATCAGGCCTTCGCTCGAGGTGCTTGTCGGCACCGTGCATAGTCTCAGCTTTAAGGTTTTCCTCCTTCAAAGCTTCTAACTGAGCAGAACGGAGTTGGTCAGGTAGAGAGGAATGAATGGTGAGTTGCAACGCCCGAACGCGACGAGGTTTAATTGATTCCTTCCTGCTCAAGGCGTCTGCTACTACATTCGCCTTGCCAGGATGGTACTTAATGGCGCAATGATAGTCATTCAGAAGTTCAATCCAACGACGCTGTCGTATGTTCAAATGTTGTTGGTCGAAAATATGTTGAAGACTCTTGTGATCGGTGTAGATGGTGCATTTGGTACCGTACAAGTAATGTCTCCAAATTTTTAACGCGAAAACCACTGCACCCAACTCCAAGTCATGGGTGGTGTAGTTCTTCTCGTGCACCTTGAGTTGACGAGAAGCATACGCAATCACTTTCTCGCGTTGCATCAACACGCAACCGAGACCATGAATAGAAGCATCAAAGTAAACAACGAAATCATCAGGGCCTTCAGGCAAGGACAAAATAGGAGCAGAACAAAGTTTAGACTTCAGTTCTTGAAATGCCGACTCTTGTGGTTCACCCCAGTCAAATTTTCTATCCTTCTGAGTAAGAGTGGTGAGGGGTTGAGCGATCTTCGAGAACCCCTTAATGAAACGACGATAATAGCCCGCAAGGCCTAGAAATTGCCGCACCTCAGTTGGCGTCTTTGGTGCTCCCCAGTCCTTGATCGCTTCAATCTTAGCTGGATCGACATGAATTCCTAGTTCATTAACCACATGTCCTAGGAACTGAACTTCGCGTAACCAAAAGTCACACTTTGAGAACTTTGCGTAAAGTTGTTCCCGTCGCAAGAGTTCCAAAACCAAACGCAGGTGTTCCTCGTGTTCGGTCTTGTTCATGGAGTAAATCAGGATGTCATCAATAAACACAATGACGAACTTGTCAAGATATGGTTTGCAAACGCGGTTCATCAAATCCATGAAAACCGCCGGTGCGTTTGTGAGACCGAAAGGCATGACCAAGAATTCGAAATGGCCATAACGTGTACGAAAAGCAGTCTTTGCAACGTCAGCTTCCCTTACGCGCAACTGGTGATAACCGGACCTCAAATCAATCTTAGAGTAGTAACTAGAACCCTGGAGTTGATCGAATAGATCATCAATACGTGGAAGAGGATAACGGTTCTTGATGGTCACCTTGTTCAATTCTCTATAATCCACACATAATCGAAAACTTCCATCCTTCTTCTTAACGAACAGAATCGGGGCTCCCCAAGGGGAAGAACTTGGTCTGATGAAACCCTTGTCCAAGAGTTCCTGTAACTGACTAGACAATTCCTGCATCTCGGGAGGTGCAAGATGGTAGGGGGCCCGAGCAATAGGAGCAGCCCCTGGTACAAGATCAATGCCGAACTCAACCTGACGATGGGGAGGAAGACCAGATAAATCATCAGGAAATACATCAGGAAACTCGCGTACAACAGGAATATCGTCGATCTTCTTCTCATCGGTAGAGGAAACAGATAAAAGTGCCAAAACGGCCGAATAACCCTTTCGAAGATACTTAAGGGCTTTCATGCTGGAGATGAGATTTAGCGGAGCACCGCCCTTGATACCGTACACAGAAAGGAATTCTCCATCAGGGAGAGGAATCCGAATAATCTTTTCGTAACAAACGATCTCAGCGCGATACAAAGACAACCAATCCATGCCTACAACAACGTCAAAACTACCCAAAGGTACCGGCATAAGGTCAATGGGGAACGACAAACCCGACAACTCTAATTGACACTCCCGAAGGATATAAGTAGCTTCAATCTTCTTACCGTCAGCCAACTCAATTATATACTTAGCCTCTAATGGTACGGGTACTACATCTAGCAGTCGACTAACTTCCATGGATATAAAACTTTTATCGGCACCGGAATCAAATAAAACACTAACAGAGCGATTATTGAGAAGGAACGTACCGGTAACTGTGTCAGGATCCTGCCTAGCCTCTGCGGCTCCAATGACGAAGGCACGTGCATTCCTGCCACCGCCCCTGTTGTTCCCGTTACCGTTGTTCCCGCCCTGCTTCAGTTTCGGGCAATCCTTCTTGTAATGCCCAGTCTCCCCACAGTTGTAACATCCTTGTCTTCCCGTAGTTCCTTGAGTAGTAGGAGCCGAGTTAGTAGTTGGGGCCTGGGTCGATGGAAGTGTCGCCCGACAGTCTTTAGCAAAATGCCCCAGTCGCTGACAACGATGGCAACGATTACGGTCGCAGTCCCCCTGATGATGACGCCCACACTTGTTGCATTTAGGTAATTTCCCCGCATAACCACCTTGTTTGTTACCAGAAGAAGAACCCCCGTTATCGAATCTCTTACCCTGCTGTGCTGGCACAGATCCTTTCCCCTCATTTTCCCACTTACGCTTGTTAT
The DNA here is from genome assembly GCA_028751855.1 of Ambrosia trifida. Taxonomy (NCBI): domain Eukaryota; kingdom Viridiplantae; phylum Streptophyta; class Magnoliopsida; order Asterales; family Asteraceae; genus Ambrosia; species Ambrosia trifida. The sequence continues at coordinate 126,316,006 of CM054125.1, read as the reverse complement.
TCTCCGGGGCCTTGACAGTCGAACCCTTAGCAGGCAAGATACCCTCATTTACCTTCAAGTTGGTCAACCTGTGAGCCGATTGGACCACCTCTGAGTATGTAGGATGATTTCCCGCAGCTACCAACCCTGCGATCTCTGGTACTAGCCCCGAGATATAGTGTTTGATCCTCCGGTATTCTGGCACATGCAGATCAGGACACAGCACTGCCAACTCATTACGCCTTACCGTATACTTCTCAATCTCGGACCCAGTCATCTTGAGGTTCCACACCTCGTGCTCTAACTTCTGAACTTCTTCCCTGGGACAGTACTCTCGCTTTAGCAGTTGAACAAAATTTTCCCAAGGCATAGCATACGCCTCCCCTATACCCATATTCTGGGTGATGTTATTCCACCAGGTCAAAGCAACATCCTGGAATAATGCAGCAGCATACTTCACTCGATCCTCTGGGAGACAGTTGCACATCAGAAACACTGACTCCACCTTTTCCAGCCACCTGAGCAAGCTCACCGCACCCTCAGTGCCAGAGAATTCCTGGGGCTTACAGTCCCGAAACATCTTCTAGGTACACATGGGTGGGGGTGGGTTAACAGGACCACCTGAAATGAAACGCATGAGAAACCATAAAGAATGTAAACAAGGTTCACTAATGAGGCAAAAGTGGATAAATCAACTTACCACCACCATTGTGCCCTAACTGAAAGGCAGCTTGCAGCAAGTTGTTCAGATCTTCCTGTGATAGGTTTACACCTCCACGACCACCACCACCACCGCGACCACCACCACGCCCACCATTGCGACCACCTCCACGTCCTCCTCGTACTCCAGACATGATCTGACAGAAGGAACGAGAAAATTTAGTTTCACAGCTAATGGTAACCACTAGCATTCACAAGATCAAAGCTAGATCCAACTCGGGACTATCCATTCAAACCCAGAGTTCACTAGGGCTTTCATGCATTTCGGTTTATGATTTTGTGTGCACCCAAAATGATAAACCGCTCTACATGGTCCTCCAAGTGTTCTCCTAGTTCAAAGTTCAAATCACCAAACATAGACTCTTAGCTATACACCGTAATGCTACGGTAGTTTATGGCGAGTGTTTCTATTGAAGTATGAAAGGGAGATGTCCGAGCCTTGGACAAATCTCAAGAGTACACGATTTACCCCAATATACCACACTGCCTAGAGAGCAAGTAACCCGACCTAAGATAGAACGGATGATGTAACATAGGAAGGTCAGATGATTTAGAGACACCCCGACAAGCCCATACGTAATCCACCATAATGTTTAGTACTAAGTGATCGTCTAGTGTGTGCGACTCGGCTATAGTCTAGACTCTACATGCAGTCCTAGTTCACTATAACCATTAGCTCTGATACCAATCTGTCACACCCTCAAAATCCACTTGCGGAGTTTTACCGCGAGGCGCATGACAAACCAGGATCCAAACCAACGATCACAATAAACAAGTCTAAATTAACATATGCAATTTCAAAAACATAGTTTAAATCTCCAGTTACAGCGGAAGCTTATTATTAAACATAATCCAAAAGTAACCCAAATGTTCAACGTTTGAAAACCATGCAATCCTAACTAGACGCCGTGCAGACGCGTGCGCCCTAGTTCCATTGTGCTACCTTAGCGACCTGAGAAAACATGTAAGAGTTTACGTCAGCACAAAAATGCTGGTGAGTTTACAGGTTTTGTAATCAAGTACCAAGTTCAACCTGTCCATACTATAACAATTTGCAAACCAAGGTACGCTAGCTAGGCGTAAGTTTATTACTACTACGATTGGAAAACCATTACTAACTCGCAAACCAGATGTCGTGCCCGAATAGTAAACCAGTTCCTGTTTGAGACAATATGCACTCGCCCGGCCCTCCAAGCCGACGAGCGGGGTTGGTCACTCCCAATAAATCTATTCACATTTCCCCGTTGTGCTAACCCGCACATTCATGGTTTCCCCCGGGACTTCCAAAGATCGTATAGTAAACCATAGAAACCCATAGTATGACAGTTGTTACCAAAACATAAGTTTAACACATGTTTTCTCCCCCAAAAAGTGAAACCAGTTAAAAGAGGGGCCGTAAACTCACCTTAGGTTGCGTTACTTCGATATACGAATAATATCAGCAAGCTATGCTAGTCCCGTAAAGCGGCGACCTAACATATGACAGTTACAAGTACTTAGACTAATAACCCGTAGGTTAGTTAGTCCCTAGATGTCCAAACCATAACCAAGTTCGTTTATAAACACCGTGACTGTTAAATTAACCCAAAGTACAAGACTCGACATCCCATTGGTGACCCGAGACTTCCCGTGTTATACTTGCACTCACAAATATACAATCATGCAATACACACTTAACATACGTTAAAGTCCAACAAGTTATAGCACGTAGTTCAAGTATCACATAAATAAGTCCGAACACATGTTACCAAGTTATTAGATAGGTTACGGGGTTCCTAGCATGTTCCTAGGTGTCAAATCGGGTCCCGATATGTCAAAATATACTTACAGCAGCAGTACAGGCGATTAGGAAAAGTAAACTAGCGATTATGAAAGTCAACAGGCATTTAGGAATGCTAATTGCCTATACTATAGGCAATTAGGGTCATAAGACATGGAAATCATGTGTCTATAGGCGATTAGGTCATAAGACATGCATTTCAAGACTTAACTAGCAATTATGATCACAATTGCATGCAACGAAGGCAATTAGCCCCCAATTGCCTATACTATAGGCGATTAGGGTGTCATATCAGGCGATTAGCCTCTTAATCGCATATAGCATAGGCGATTAGGGTTGCTAATCGCCTACAGCATTGTTGTTCCGGTTTTTCGCGCGTTTAACACTCCAAATCAATCCCAGAACGTGTGTAAACATCAAATATCAACCAAACAACTATATCAAACATATTTCCATCAAAATCCTTCGTTTAACCTCGATCTATCAGCCCTGAATGCAATCATGTATCTTAAAGACAATACACATAACATGAAACATCACATTAGCATGCAAAACCGTAACCCTAATTAACAATAACTCAGATTTTATCATCATGCCATCATCATCAATCTGTAACTACCTTAATAACATGTTAATCATCCTTCTTGAATCATAAAAACCCTATCTTTTAATCATAAACACCCATACTACATGCATGATAGTTAGAATCCGATTAACAATGCTTATTAACGATTTTCAGAAGGCTTATTTGTTTTAAAACAGGTCTGGACTATTAGGGATTCAATAAAAACGTTAATAAAGGTTGCATGAATGAAAACCACACCTTAGATTTGTGATAGATTGATGTAATAGGCTTGAAATCTTGTGTTTTGATCCAAAATCGTGTTCCAGAGGTTGTGTGTGTGTTTGGGCGAGTTGTGGGACGACTAGGGTTGTTATAATGAAGTTTAGGAGGTCAAGTATTGTATTTATAGTCTTTTTTAGTCGTCCAGCACGTTTCAGGCGATTATGCAGCACTTATAGGCGATTAGGGTTGCTAATCGCCTACCCTATAGGCATTTAGCATGCTAATCGCCTACCACATAGGCATTTAGCATGCCAATCTCCTATAGGAAGCCCTAATCGCCTCCCCTATAGGCGATTAGCCTCCCCTAATCGCCTATAGGGGTTGGTTCCGTGTATTATGCGCGTTAAACCCCGTTTTAACATATGTTAACATATTTTCACATACCGACAAGTCACATAATGATTGTAAACACATAACACTTGCAAACAAACATATTCACACTCGTTCACCAATTCCCGGGACTCGAGACTTGTATGTCCCATATGCTCTGACGATTCTACGAATCGTCACCACTTGTACACTTGGTTAAGGACCGACATCTAATGAGCCTCTAGACTAACATCTAATGATCCTCTATACCAAACTAACAGTTCCCGAACCGTAACACGACTCAACTATCCCAGTTAAGTATATTATACGCGTGACCCGCTAAGGTAGACTTTAATCTAGACAGCGTTGTTAACCAGAATTTGCCGGGTGTCAACATCATCCCCACGTTAAAAGAATTTTCGTCCCGAAAATTGCACAAGTACCAAAAGGAATAATCAAAAGAAACAGACAAAAGATAGAAACCAAGAGAGAGATTTACCCGAGTTGTCACATAACAGATGACTTTGATTTTTGTGTGTGTTTCCCACCGCATCGTTGTTACATATAGAAGGGCAAATATGTAATAAGTAGTAATAAGAAGGGTCAAAAATGTAAAATAGTCATAGTTAATAGTTGTTAATATTGGCAGGAAAATCAGTTGTAAGCCTATGTATAAGAACAGTTAAAGTCGTTAATGATAATCATCTATGATTTGACCCATTTCTCTTCTCTTGTGATTCTTTTTCATTTCCTAGCTAACAATTGGTATCAGAGCCGTTGTCCTCGGCCTCCAATCACCTTTTTTTCTATCTTCAACCACCGACAACCACCGTAACCACTTATCTCCCACCATAACTACCTATCTTCACCATAATAAACCACTAAAACCATCTATTACCTATGAATAACACAGTAATCCACCATTAATAAGCAACCTTCTTAACGATTCCGATCAAATTCTTCTTCTTTAATTCGTTTCTGTTCTAATACTCTGTTTTTTCGTTCAAACACTCTGTTTCTTTTCAATACCTGGATTGATCAATCGAAGATCATTCCACCCCATTGAATTGATCAACTCGTGATCATTAAATTCTCGTAGATCGATCTATTTGAGAATTGTCTACTCTTAATTCAGAAATTTCAACAAAATGTCTACTCGGAATCAATCACTTGAACAAAAACTTCAAGAACACGAATCCTCGTTAGAAGGTTTAAAAACAAATATGGTTGCTATGAAGGATCAGATAGAAGCATAAGTATCTGAAATCTTGAAAACCATTCAAATTTTGTTTCATAACCAAGGATCTGGCCACATTAATCATTCTGTTAATGGGGGTAATGCACTTGAATCTTATCAAAACCATAGTAATATGCGTTTTGACCTGTTTGAGTGATTTAGGAGGATTTAGGATGTTATGGGTTGATTTGATAGTTGCATGATGTTAGGGTTTATACTAGAATGATGTAGTAACAGTGGGATGATGATTTGCAACGTGATTATGTGATGAAATCTGATTATTTGCCATTTAGGGTAAGGTATGCATGCTTTGATGTGATGTTTTTATAATGCTATTCTATTTTGGGAAATGCTTGCAATTAGGGTGATAGACTGATGATAAATTGGGGGTTTTCATTTAGGATATGTTGCTTGATGATTTTGGATTGATGTTGGGTGTTTTTACATGTTTCGGACCTGATTTGGAGAGTTAAACGGGCGAAAAGTGGCTCCTGGTCTATAGGGGAAGTAGGCCCCTACTCGCCTGTAAAGGTAGCAATTAGGATTCCTAATTGCCGGTTTGATTCCTAGTCACGTGTTTTGATGCTTAGTCGTGTGTTTTTCTGCTGTAGGTATATTTTGAGATCCTGAAACATGGTTTGACACCTAGGAACTTATTAGGAACCCCGTGACATGTCTAGAAACCTGATAACACGTGTTTGGACTCGTATATGCAGTATGTGGACTGCATGATAGACTTGGTGAACTGTTGTGCGTATTAAGTGCATGTTTACATGTGATTGCTTGGTTACTTATATTTGACTAACACGGGGGATGTCGGGTCACCAATGGGATGTCGGGTCTTGTCTTGTGTGGCCAGATTAACGTTCAAACATGTTTTCAAACGTACACGGTTATGGTCTGGACATTCAGGGACTAGTTTACCTACGGGTCATTAGTCCGGATACTTATATACATCTTATGATAGGTCGCCGATAATAGGGACTATCATTGCATTGTTTATTAGCTTTTAAGAACAACGCAACCTAAGTTAAGTCTCACAGCCCCACTTTTACTGGTTTTACTTTCGGGGGAGGAACATGCTATGTATTCGTATTCTTAAAAACTTATGTCATACTATGGTCGAATTTTGGTTACAATACGATTTGTTAAAGTACCGGGGAAAACCATGAATGTGCGGGGTAGCACAACGGGGGAAATGTGGATAGATCTATTAGGCGTGACCTACCCCACTCGACGATTGGGAGCCGGGAGGGTGCATATTGTCTCGACTTATGTATTCATTATTCAGGCAGGAGTATACTCGTATTCGTATTCATGTATTCATCTTCAGTGTTAATGGTCAAAGTGTTGAGGATAGTGATTACATCTTTAATTTGATGATACAGAAGGGGAAGTGTTTATTGAGCCTGATTATAATCAGTCCATGGAGCAGCAGAGAGAGATGATGATGAGGAGAATTGAGTATTTGAAATATCAAGGAGCGTTTGATGGATGGTTTGATAAAAAAAAGGTCCTAAAGGTGATCTGTGGAGATTTGCTTTGGCTGAGTATGTTAGTGTTTATGATCATTCTCTTGGGATTTAGCATGGTGTTCAGTAACGAGATTGATTTGAATTGGGGGTATCCAGATGGATGATGGGCAATTTGAATGGGGAGAAGAAAATTTTATAGGTAAATGGACAATTATACCCTTGACTTAACGACACTAACTTAACTCCGTTAATGAAATGGACTGTTTTGACCTATTTCGTTAAAAGTCAGGGACTATTCAAGCAATTTTTAAAGTTTTGGGCTTGACTGATATGTTGGCCCAAACCACAGGGACGGTTTTAGCAATTAACTATTATTTAAAGGGTGTTTGAGATTGAGTTTTAAAACAACTTATTGACTTATTGGCTTTTTTGCTTTTTCAAGAAGCCAATAAGTCAATAAGTTGTTTGTGTAACCCAACAGCACTTTCTATTTTGGCTTTTGGCTTTTAAGGGTGGAAAAGTTGTTTTTGAGAAATTAAAAATCCTAACTTTTGGCTTTTGGAAAAAAAATTACACATCTACCACCCATACAACCAATATTCACAATAAGTTAAGCGAAACGCTTAAAAAACAATCTATTGACTTTTTGACGTTTCTCATCCCAAAAACAAATCCAAACACTTTTTTAAAACTCTTTTTCAAAAAGTCATAAGCCAATAAGCACTTCTGACCAAAAGCACTTTTACATTTTCAAACTCAATCCCAACACCCTCTTATACGTGTAAAATTTTATAGTTGATATCCATAAATCACAACAGCTCAATGACAATTATCAACCATAACAAAAACTTAAAGATACACAAGACAAAGAAATAACGACAAAACAGGTGTCAAATATTATTTAACCAACCTAAAACATTTCCCCCAAGATATTAAGAGTTCAACAATAGATGAATTCAGAAAGAAGTTACAAAGTCCAAAATCACGAATAATTGTTTAGATCAGTTGTGATTCAACAACATATTACAAGAAAACCCTTACAGACCACACAAGAGACGAAGAAACCCTAATCGCCAAAGAGGGAAAATACATAGATAGCCACAAAATATCTCAAATATTTTTTTTTAAATAAGGTTCATTTCACTTTAAACAACCAACAAGAATTACAAGTGAGCGGTGGGTAGTGGTATGGTGGTATGGTGTCCCTCCTTACAGTTGTTTATATCTTTTTAACAGTATGTTATATAATAAGTGAGTGACATTTTAAATAATATAACATCGTTAAAAAAGTTAATTATTTTAACCTTTTTAACCATAAACACGTACGCTTAACCATGAAGAAAAACACGCGTTAAAAATTAATGACAGATTTGAAGACAATCTCCTAATTCCTTAACATATTTGCGTATCCTTGATTGAAACTTCATGTCTGTATCTATCTATCTATATATAATATGTTTGTTACGTATGAAATATCAAAGCATTTTTTACATTATTACAAACTCTCTAGCTTGTTATTCTCCTTCATCATCTCCAACCAACCATGTATAGGGTAGCAAGTGCATCCCAGTATTTAGTCATCCCCGGATTCAGGATCGAAGACATCAAAATCGCAAAGAAAGCATGGGTACTCCCCGGTCAGTCCTACTCGGTTTTTGACATCTCCCCAGTTAACTACATGTTCGAAGTCATGGCCATGAGTGCTGAGAAGCTCCCCATCATCCTCCCTGCTGTTTTCACTATCGGTCCACGTTTGGACGATGAAGAGAGTCTCCACAAATATGCCAAGCTTATATCCACTCATGATAAGGAGTCTAACCATATGAATGAGCTTGTTAATGGGATTATTGAGGGCGAGACACGTGTCCTCGCTGCTTCAATGACTATGGAAGAGATATTTAAAGGAACTAAAGAGTTTAAGCAGGAGGTGTTTGGGAAAGTTCAGTATGAACTTAATCAGTTCGGGTTGTGGATATACAATGCTAATGTTAAACAGTTGGTTGATGTTCCTGGACATGAGTATTTTTCGTATTTAGGACAGAAGACACAGATGGAAGCTGCGAATCAGGCGAAAATTGACGTCTCTGAAGCCAAGATGAAGGTGATCATTATCTCAATTTTATATAATTTACGTTTAGTTTTATATAAACAATGTGATAATGATTTTGTGAATGGTTGATTTAGGGGGAAATAGGAGCGAAGCTTCGGGAAGGACAGACACTGCAGAACGCGGCTAAGATTGATGCGGAAACAAAGGTCATAGCGACGCAGAGGCAAGGGCAGGGGATGAAGGAAGAAATAAAGGTGAAGACTGAGGTGAAGGTGTTTGAGAATGAAAGGGAGGCTGAGGTGGCAAAAGCAAATGCTGATCTGGCGACGAAGAAGGCGAAGTGTGTTGGGTATAATCTTGATGTTCCGGGTTGGTTCGGGTCAAGAACGGGTCATGTCAGGTCAAAGTTACATAGGGGGGCTGGGTCATCAGTATAATAGGTCATAATAATATGTGTTTGTTTAGTATTTGTTTAAGTCCGAGTCTCTTGTATTAGTGGCAGATTATTAGGGTGTTAGTTGTTTACTTTTTCATGTAGTGATTGGCTATTTAAAGGCCTAGTATGGTGAATAATAAAACAACCTTTTGAAAGCAGTAAACAATATTCTGTTTGTGAGTTTATCTTTGAGTGTTTCTTTGTGTGAGTGTGGGCCTGAAACCAACATTTGGTATCAGAGCAAGGTGAGCAAGGTTGAGAGACCGCCGGTTTGAGAGTCGGTTCGGAGAAGAGGGGTGCAGCCCTCTAAACTGCAGGCCGGAGAAGAGGATGAATTTGCAGCAGGTGAAAGTGATCGTCTTGTAGAAGTTGAGTAAGGAAGGCAGCAGCCTTGGCTGCTAGGTGTTACCGGAAGTAAGCCAAGGGCAGTTGAAATTGGAAGTAAGGAAGCAAGCAAGAAAGTTGGGGTTCTCGTTGAATTCATAAAAGAAAGAAAGATAGAGCTGTTTAATTCAGCAAAGAAAGCAAAGAATGAAGAAAGTAACAGCAGAAGAGAAAGAGAAACAGGCTGCTGAAAGAGAAAGAAGGAAAGACCAACGACCGGAGAAAGAAAGAAAGTCGGTACCGTGAAGAAATAAAGACGAGTGCCACTCCGGTTCGTTGATCCAGAAAGAAAGAAAGTCGGATTCAAATCTTTGAATCCTTAAGAAAAAAAGAGCTGATAGAGAACAGCAAGAAAGAAAGAAAGAAGACCGAGTCACCGGAAAATGAACGTACCGGTGTAAGAAAGAAAGACCGGCGAGAAGAGACCGAAGCCGTAATAGACCGAACGGCTTGAAGGAAGACCGAAGAACTCGCTAGAAAGACCGTAGGTGTGAGCCAGAGACCGTAAGCTTACATCAGAAAAAAAAAAAAAAAAGAAAAGAAGAAGACCGTAGTAGTGCCACACGAAAGAGAAAGAAAAAAGTGGCGCAGCAGACCAGACCGAAAGAAAGCTGATCGAAAGTAGGCAAGATCGATTATTTATTTTAATCGAAAACATCAGCGGACCGAGGTTCTATGTGAACCGGAGGAGAATAAACAAGTGTGAAGATATGTGTGATCAGGAGAGAGTTTTATGTGAGCCATATAAGGAATCTGTGTGATTCGTTGAGTTCGTGAAGAAGGTTCTTTGTGAATCAATTTAGAAGAGAATGAAAAGGAGTTACTTTCTTAACAGTTGAAAAGAAGAGGAGGTAACTGGTGTGAGTTGTTGCTGTCAACAGACAAAGAAAGATGGGAAATATGAGGCTATCACTTATCACTATAGTGTACTATATTGGTGTGGTTGCAAAGTTAAAACACAAAGTGATATATTAGTTTTATAACTCTGTGTTGTACGAAGGGAAAAAAAAGGGAGGATATTGGATTATTTTTCCAGGTTTAATAAGAGGATAAATTGAAGACTGAGACTGTAGCCGAAAAGTTAGAGCCGGTGAAACCAAGAAGACTGAAGTCGTGAAAGATCGAAATCATGAACAAGACACCGAGTTCAAGTTAGAAAGAAAAAAAGACGGGAGGACCGAACCTGTGCGGTTCGTGTAGCAAGTGAGAAGACCGGGTCATAGTGATTCGGATGGAAAGTGAAGAAAGATCAAGACCACGTCAAGATTAGGGGGTGAATGTTGGGTATAATCTTGATGTTCCAGGTTGGTTCGGGTCAAGTACGGGTCATGTCAGGTCAAAGTTACATAGGGGGTTGGGTCATCAGTATAATAGGTCATAATAATATGTGTTTGTTTAGTAGTTGTTTAAGTCCGAGTCTCTTGTATTAGTGGCAGATTATTAGGGTGTTAGTTGTTTACTTTTTCATGTAGTGATTGGCTATTTAAAGGCCTAGTATGGTGAATAATAAAACAACCTTTTGAAAGCAGTAAACAATATTCTGTTTGTGAGTTTATCTTTGAGTGTTTCTTTGTGTGAGTGTGGGCCTGAAACCAACAAAGTGGGCAAAGGATTCGAAAGTGGCGGAGGTGGAGGCGAGTAAAGCTGTGGCGCTTAGGGAGGCGCAGCTGCAAAAGGAGGTTGAAATCATGAATGCGTTGACTCAGACGGAGAAACTTAAGGCTGAGTTCTTGAGTAAAGCTAGCGTTGAGTATGAAACCAAGGTAGCATACATAACATACTTTAAACATATATTTATTGAATAAGTTTAGTAATGAACTAATGATTAAATTGGATGTAATTAATAAAAGGTACAAGAGGCGAATTGGGAGCTTTACAGGAAACAAAAAGCCGCAGAAGCAATTCTGTATGAGAAAGAAAAAGAAGCAGAGGCCCAAAAGGCTACAGCTGAGGCCGCGTTCTACGCTCGTCAACAAGGGACATACCTAAAGACCCTTGCGCATTGGGAGGTAACTATGGCGCTCTAAGAGATTATTTGATGATCAATGGTGGAATGTATCAAGAAATTGCTAAGATTAACGGGGAGGCGGTTAAGGGGTTGCAGCCAAAGATTAGTATTTGGACGGGAGCAGGCGGTGTTGGGGATGGTGGTGATGGTCAGGGTGGTGCTATGAAGGAGGTAGCCGGGGTGTACAAGATGTTACCGCCGTTGTTTAACACGGTTCATGAACAAACCGGAATGTTGCCACCAACTTGGATGGGGAAGATCACTGAATCCTAATGGTCTAGAATTGTCATATGAAGACATGAAGTTATGCTTTTTATGTTCTTAGTTATATAACTTTAAACTGAGTTGGAGTATTTTAATTCTGCATTTAAGTGCATATTTTAATAGTGTCTAATGGTGTCTCTAAGATTATATAATGTTAAACTGTGATTTGGATATTTCTATTATGTGAATTTACTTGGTGATGCTTGTATATTTGGTTGAAACTATTTTTCTATAAGTTATGTAAATTTCCTAGTAATGGTAGAACTAGTTTCCTATAAGTTAGGTAAATATGCTAGTAATCGCAATTGTTGGCCTGGTTCAATGGTCCTGTTTGATTAGCTTTTACGAAGTTTCTTAGGCCACAAGGGTGGTTTTTAATTTCATCACATTCATCACATCCAATCAGATTCTGCCACCTCATTTTATCACATTCTATCACATTTCATCACCAAACCCATACGGCGTTGTTCACATTCTATCACATTTCATCATTAAACTTTTTTTTAAATAAACTAAAAACATTACATTTTTTTTAATAAAAAATAGTGTTATATTTAAAAAAAATTATTTAAATATTTAAAAAAAATTATTTAAAAAATAATCTAAATTATTTCAACCGCCAGTTTTCAAACATTTGAAATTCAAACGTTTCAAATTTCTGACCCTATAAATACAACACCAAAACCGCATTCTCAGTCACAATTATCCCTCAAACCAATGAAAGATATGGGTGGCGGTTATCCTTACGAAGCTGTTGGACCTTCCAATCTTCGGCGATACTCTCGCCGGAGACGTCGTGTACCAATTCTTGCTTCTCCTACTCCTCAACCAATGTTTTCTCCTACTCCTCAACCACTGTTTTCTCCTCCTCCTACTCAACATGTCTCCAACCCCATCCCCTCCATTCCTCCTTTACTAGGGTACACTCGCCCAAGCCCAGATGCTAAGCTAACTGATGAGGAGCTCATCTGGGCTTTGGATTATACGATGGCTGAGATGGGGATGGGGCGTCTACGGTTGGTGGAGACCCAACCGAACCCCACCCCCCGCTTCCAGGCTACACCGGCACATATTTGTTATTGAAGCAATCGGATAACGATATCGTGGAAATGCTGCACGGACCCATATATATAGGAACAGAAAAAGAATCACCTTGATACTAAACCGGATCGAGCCCGGGATCTTATTTGAAATGGGAAAATCTAGGATAGGCGGCCAACCTCCTGGAGAGAGCGATGTGCATGGACCAGGTGAGTAGGGATGCAGCTCCGTGGACCGCTCGTCGGGCCTGATAGGTGGTGGTATCACACCCTTCTCAAAGGAACCGTACATGAGACTCTCGCGTCATACGGCTCCGTCCCGGAATCAGGTTTCTATTTGGAATCGTGTTAGGTCTAATTCCTATTACTTTTTGGCTGGATTATTCGTAACTGCATATTTACAATACAGACGCGGCGATCAGTTGGACCTTTGATTCATTAACATCTCTTTTTTATTGACTTCCTCCTTTTTTTATCCGCAGGAGGTTCAATTCAGGTTGTTGTTCAAATGAGTGAAGTTATTGAATTCTAATTAGACCTAACAAGAACAGAATCACGCTCTGTGGGATTTGAACCTACGACATCAGGTTTTGGAGACCCACGTTCTACCGAACTAAACTAAGAACGCTTTCTTATCACAGTAGATACGACTAAAAAGAAAAGGATTCTTTTTGTACCCCCAATACTAAAAAACATGCATATAGTCTCATAAAATGAAAATGATGTATGTCCGAATCGATCTCAATGGATCCCTCGTGACTGCCCAGAGGAGAAGAATAGGTAGGGATGACAGGATTGGAACCCGTGATTTGACCCAAAAAAAGGCGCTACCAAGCTGCGCTACATCCCTTTCAATTGGTCTACAGTGTCATTGTAGAGAATCCCTGCCCTGTTTTCCACATCGGCAATGCACTTCCATCGATATTCAATTTATCTTGCCATTTCTGCTTTATTGATTTATATACTCATCATCATCCCGCCGATCCCACCAACGCTTTCTTACTTATCTTATGAGCAAGGTTCTAAATAATCAGCCCTTTGAATTGAATAAGCGGGGCTTTCCCGATAGAAAGATTTGCATGTGACAGAGATCCCAATTCCGTGTATCCGGTTAAGCAAGCCCCGCCGCCAGCTTCCACCCAGACAAAAAAGCGAGCGCCTAGCGCGAAAGGTTGTTTTACTACCCTCCTCCTCGGGAGCCATATGAGGAGGAGTACGAAGTTGTAAGGGATGCTATGGATGAAGAACGATACTATTTATCCCCTCCTCGTGAGTACTGCCGCATCCGCTCGGATGCGAGGTCCGACGGTTGCGATAGTGATCGTTCCGTGTCCCCGCCCGAGTACACACTCGAGGACTGGGATAATTACTCTCCATAGTGGGGGTTTTATTTTTAATTATATGTGTTTAGGGTTTAATAAAGTAATTTAGGATTATGTATGTAGTGCTTAATTATTTAGGTTTAATTATTAATGTTTTTATTTATGTAATGTTTTTATTTAAATGTAATGTTTTTCTTTAATTTGACAAATTCATAAAAAAAACATAAATATATAAACTACAAACATTAAATTTTAAAAAAAATAAAAACATTAAATTAAAATAAAAACACACTACTACAAATAAAATAAAAACTTAAAAAAATAACACACTACTACAAATAAAATAGAAACTACTAAAAACTTAAGAAACTTTAGGGCGTGACATTCGCCACGCCGAAACATGTTCAAAATCAACCCCGTACTAAGCCGCGTAGTCGATTGGAGCAAAGCCAACTTGCACGTCTTCGGTTTTGTTGGGGTTTTTATTCCCTTTTTTAAAATAAATTTTCGAAGTTTTGACACTTCGATTGGAGGCTTGCGTGTTTATGAGAGATTGAATCACACGAACGGTTAGTTCCCCCGACAAGTTGACTAAACTCGGATAAAACTTTTTTCCAGTTCGGATTGCTCCGTCCACGAACACAACCACGACCCGTGCTAGTTGATGCGTCATTGGGGTGTACGGTATCGTACGCGATCACTAGCGCGATTTCCTCCTCTTGCGTCCAAGAAACCATGATGAGGATGATGAGTTGAATTTGGTGAATTTTTTAAGTGTATAGAAGAAGATTAATTGGTGATTGTGGGTTTGAATGGATGAATTTGTGAATTTGTGTGTGTGTGTGTGTATATATATAGGTAAAAAAAGTTTTTTTTTTTTAATTTTGGTCAACGGCTAGCTGCTGAACATCGTGATGCACATCACGGTTAATTGCTTCGCGGCCGTGATAAATTCAAGGGGGCGTTGTTTTGCGGGCTTCACGCCATCACGGGGTGGCCATCACGAACAACCCCGGCTGGCCTTAGCTAAATCGCTGACTATGATTTCGGGAAATGAGAAGCAAAGTAGGCCAAGAGGTCGTGTTAATGTTTGTTACATTATTATTGTAAAGATCGTAATATGTGCATAAATTAATATGCATTTAGGACTTAGGAACTAATTGTTAGGAATCATGGTATCGTATACACAACGGAAGCGGTTTATATTATTATCTAAACTTAAAATCAATATATATATATATATAAATATATATATATATATTTGCGAAAATAATAATAATAATTTTATTAATCCAATTAATAAAATATTCCCAATCATGATCTCAGTTAAACGCGTATAAACAAATAAATAATAAACAATCATAGGGGGTTTAGTAATCAACCTTTGACGACTACACCGGAATCGTAACACGCGGGTTACAACGGATCCTCGCTGGTAAGAAGTTCACACCGAGCATGAACCAACCGGGAAGCAACACTTGCAAGAGGAAGGCGGCGGTTGATGGTGGTTCTTGGCCGAACCAAAACAAAAAGGCGGCAGCCTTTTTTTCTTCTTGGTGGCGGCCGCAAGAACAAAGAGGAGGAGGCAAGGGTTTGTTGTTTTTATAAAAGTATGTATTAGGGTTTACTCCTTAACCCTCCTTTTATAAAACAATAACTTACATTAAGTCCCCTTGTTAAATATCTTAATACTCTTTAATATTAATCTTATTAATATTAAGTCCCTCAAGCCTAAAACAATTATTATTTCATAAATAATAATCCACCTACATATGAACTTGTCTAATTCGTGTACCAACATGTAACTCTTCGGATCGTACCGGGTCGGGTTACGTTGATCTCGACTTTTAATTACATCGGACATAATATATATCCAACAATCTCCCACTTGGACGATTTTAATTAAATGATTCAACGTGCGCAGAGTTGGACGCCTAGCTGCATCGCACTGCACCCAAACCAGTATGACACTTTACAGTCGTCAACTAGTTCTTTGAGTTCAAGTAACGCTTTACTTAACCAAATACTATAGCCCTGATAATTCTATCAATAAGTCCCTTATGTATAGACATCCGTTGATCATAAGACATGGATCATTCATTCTTATACAGTGATCAACCATTCTCTATTCTCGTCTCTAATTCAAAGTGGTCTAACGAACTACCTTAGTCCGAGCGTGGCCACGCGTTTATACCAGTTTGAGTTTTACGAGGGCACCAGAATGTCTAGACTTCTAATCCTATAGAAGTACAGAATTCCATCAGCGTCATACAACTCCCACTTAATCTCGGATTTCTCCCAACGCTACCCTTATTGCTACCCATGTTTCAGGATAGTGTAAGACAACATCAAAGATAGTCCTTGATCAATGTAGTTTAATATGTGCCTTAGGAAAAAGGACAGATTGAACATATCAATCAAAACATCTCATGACACAGATCCATGGAGATCGTTTTGAAGCGAGTTACATCCAATATCATTCCCTAATGATATCTGTGAATTATGATCCTCAAACCCTTGAGCTATTCATCTCATGAATACAACCATCCCAATTCACAATAGTCTTACATTCAAATTCATTCCCATGTAATTTGATCGACTACGGACATTTAGAATACTCTTATTCAAGGATTTAAACATACAAATAATGAACACAGTTAATAAATATTTAAATTTGCATTTAACCCATTAAATCAAATAAACATTCAACATAACTGTCATAGTTCAAAATAAAACACCAATACTAATAACAGATCATGCCCACTATCTAGCAACTCTAAGCCCTATCTTTCCAGCATGCTCCTCATGTTTAGTTTGAGGTAAAGGCTTAGTAAAGGGGTCAGCCAGATTCAGATCTTTATGAACTTTGTTTATTACAATGTCTCCACGTCCTATTATCTCTCTAATATAGTGGAATTTATTGAGTATATGCCTTGTGGTCTGATGTGACCTTGGTTCCTTTGCAAGAGCAATGGCACTAGTGTTGTCACACAGTATCTCGATTGGTTTCTTTATGCTAGGCATAACATCGAGATCACCAATGAACTTCTTCATCCAGGCAGCCTCATTTGCAGCATCCGATGCAGCATTGTATTCTGATTCACATGTGAATTAAGCAACCACACTTTGCTTAGAGCCGTTCCAAGTAACATCCCCACCATTCAAAATGAAAACATATCCCGTTTGTGACCTTGAATCATCACGATTAGTTTGGAAGCTTGCATCAGTATAACACTTAACTGACAGCTCCTCATCCAGTCCTCCATATATTAAGAACATGTCTTTAGTCCTTCTCAAGTACTTACGAATGTTCTTCACTGCAGCCCAGTGACTCTCTCCTGGGTTCTGTTGATATATACTCGTCATGCTAAGAGCATACGAGACATCAGGTCTAGTACATAACATGGCATACATGATAGAACCAATCGCAGAAGCATATGGAACTCTTTCCATTTTCTTCTTTTCTTCTTCAGTGTTTGCACACTGCTTACGATTTAGAATGGTTCCTTGTGCCATGGGTAAGAGCCCCCTTTTAGAGTGTTGCATTGAGAAGCGTCGTATGACCTTATCAATATATGTACTTTGACTCAAACCCAATAACCGCTTTGACCTATCTCTATAAATCTTTATTCCCAGAATATAAGCGGTTTCACCAAGATCTTTCATTGAGAAACATTTACCCAACCAGGTCTTAACATCTTTAAGCATAGGGATATTGTTTCCAATGATTAGTATGTCATCTACATACAGTATAAGAAAAGTGATATAGCTCCCACTAGATTTCTTGTAAACACACGGTTCATCTTTGTTCTTGATAAAACCAAACTCTTTGATTTTCTGATCAAAACAGAGATTCCAACTGCGAGATGCTTGCTTTAATCCATAGATGGATTTATTCAGCTTACACACCTTATTAGGATTCTTTGGATCGACAAAACCTTCAGGTTGAACCATATAGACATCTTCCAGTAAGTGTCCATTAAGGAACGCGGTTTTGACATCCATCTGCCATATCTCATAGTCATAATATGCAGCAAAGGCAAGTAGAATTCTAATAGACTTAAGCATGGCTAGTTGGCTACTGGCGAGAAAGTTTCCTCATAATCAATTCCTTGAGTCTGAGTAAAACCTTTCGCTACAAGCCTTGCTTTGTAGGTTTGCACATTCCCATCCATGTTAGTCTTCTTCTTGAAGATCCATTGGTTTCCCACAGTCCGACATTCGACAGGAAGATCAACCAAATCCCAGACTTGGTTATCATACATGGATTGCATCTCTGCATTCATGGCTTCTTGCCATTTCTTGGATTCTGAATCTAAGATTGCAACTTTGTAAGTAGCAGGCTCAGTTTCATCAATCATGAAGATATCGTCATACCTTACAAGTGCACGACGATCCCTAATACTTTTCTGAACACTTGGTGTTTCTGTTGTTTCTTGAGTCCTCCCAGGCTTAACTTCAACAACTGGATCAGTTACTTATGTTTCTCTCTGAACAATTGGTTCAGTCACTTGTGATTCTCAGATTTCTTCAAGATCCACATGGTTATCTCCAATCCCTCGCGCCAGAAGCTCTTCCTCTAAGAAAGTGCCTCTGCGTTTAGTGAAAATCCTATTTTCAGTGGGGTGGTAGAATAGGTAACCGATCTTCTTACCGTATCCAACGAAAACCACTTTTTCGCCTCTGAGATCTAGTTTATCCGAAGATTCTAGAGTGACATAAGCATTACATCCCCAGACTTTAAGATAGGATACATTAGGTTTCTTTCCATGCCATATCTCATAAGGCGTTTTGTCAACCTTCTTCGTTGGAGCTATATTCACAAGTCTTGCGGCAGTTTCCAAAGCATAACTCAAAAGGATTTTGGAAGGTTTTTTCGACAAATCATTGATCGAATCATATCTAATAGAGTTCGATTTCTCCGCTCAGACACACCATTATGTTGCGGTGTTCCAAGTGGAATGAGTTGTGAAACTATTCCACAATCCTTTAGATGGTCGATGAATTCCTGACTAAGATATTCACTGCCTCGATCTGATCGAAGCATCTTAATAGTTCTATTCAGCTGATTTTCTACTTCATTTTGGTACTCCTTGAAATTTTCAAGAGTCTCATGTTTATGCTTCATAAGATAAACATAACCATATCTACTGAAATCATCAGTAAATGTAACAAAGTATCTTTCTCCATGTCTTGACATTGTTCTAAATGGACCACATACATCTGTATGTATAAGTCCTAACAGATCATTAGCTCTTTATCCAACATTTGAAAAAGGTGCTTTTGTTAACTTTCCACTCAAGCATGATTCGTATTTTCCAAACGACTCTAAACCGTTGGAATCCAGGATTCCTGCGGTCTTGAGTTGTTTAACACGATTCTCGCTAGTGTGACCAAGTCTACAATGCCACGTATACGTATCATTAAAGTCCAACTTATCACGTTTATGGGAGATATTGCATAATATGTTATCGTTTTGGACTTCTATCTCATAGATCCCATTGTTGGGTTTTGCATCAAAGTAAAATACATCGTTAAAATAAGCAGAAATAAATTCACCATTGAAACGATAATTAAAACCTTGTCCACGCAAAGCCGAAACTGAAACAATATCTCTAGTCACACTAGGAATGTAGTAAACATTGTTCAAAACAAGTTCTAAACCAGAAGGAAGTAAGAGAACACATTCTCCTATAGCCTTCACAGCAACTCCTTGTCCATTGCCAACATGGACCTCCAAGTCACCTTGTTTCAGCTTTCTAATCGTTCTTAGTCCTTGCAAAACATTACAAATGTGGAAACCACATCCTGTGTCAAACACCCATGTTTTGCTAGGAAAAGCAAAGATTTCAATAACATATATACTTGAGGACTCTCCTCCTGAAGCCTTAGCTTGCTTCAGCTCAGCTAAATACTTAACACAGTTCCTCTTCCAGTGCCCGGTTTCATCACAATGAAAACACTTGGCATCTTTCCGAGGTTTCTTATTGGCAACAGATTTACCTTTGCCCTTCCCTCTGCCCTGATTGCCCATTTTCTTGGTGCTAGGTTTCTTAACTTAACCGTCCTTGATCACTAGCACTGGTGCAGTCTTGGTAGGTGTGTTCACCTCAGCAGATTTGAGCATCTGATGCAGTTCTGCAAGTGTCCTTTCCATCCCGTTCATATTGTAGTTCATAATGAACTGGTCATATGACTTGGGCAATGAGTTTAGGATAATATCCCCAGCTAACTCATCGTTCAAGGGGGATTCCAGACGAGCCAAGTGATCAACATATGCCTTCATTTTTAGCACACGAGTGCTAACTGGTGTTTCTAGAACATACAACTTGTTCTCCGCCTTGAGAACAATTTTCAAGTTGCGGTGCCAGTCAATGAAGTTGGAGTGGTTAAGTTTGTCCTTCTCTAAGATGGACTTGAGAGATAATTGGGAGGCGGAATAGTTTTCAGTTGACATCTACAAAGTTCAAAATCTAATTTATTAGTATTTTATGTTTTAAATATCCTAATTTATCTTATGACCCAAAAGCAAAATTAATTAGGATGAGATCCCGATTCATCAATACACAATGAACTGGCTTAGCACTGTCCATCGGTACGATTAGGTAGGTAAACAACGATTGTTAATTGTGTCCACTACACAACTCTCCATTTGGGGTTATCGCTAAAAGCGATATATGTTTAACCCCAACTATGCCCACTTGTCAAACAAGCGATGTTTGGTCCTATACTGTTAACTGTAACACCGGCCTATGTTACACAGGAAACGCGATGATTACCTTCACTCATGATCAACGCCCAGATGCAGGGTCAGCACTAACATTTGGGTTCGATATAGAATGAAGTGTTAACTCGTTAAGGGTGGCATAAAACATCAATTTAAAATTGGGATTTAATTTTAATATTTACCATAAATATATTGAATGACTCATTAGCATGATGTGAGTCACACAATAGTTTATAAAATCCAATTTTATATTGTTCGTGATAATTGAAACTTCTTTCAACACTTGACACGGTATAGTTTTAAATACCCTATTTAAACTATGTTGGTCGTATTATCGCGAACGGACTTGTTTTAATATTAATAAAACTCCTTTTATTAAATATGCTTTTCGGTTTTTATAAAACTTGTTTTAATAAAACCGTTGCCATGATTGTGAAAATTTTATTTATTTTGGGTTATCTAAATTATTTACAATAAATAAACCACAACCACAAAACATAATAATAAAATTAAACGAATCGAGCCCCTAATAGGTCGCCCGTTTCGTTTTAGCCAGCAACGAAACGAACTAGTCAGAAACGAATCGAGCCCCTAATAGCTCCCACTTGACCCGAGATCTCTATCTTCATGGAACCTGTTCATCTTTTTATCTTCGTCTTGATCTTGTAGGATTACAAATAAATTTGAAATACAAATAAAACAAATCTATTCTAATCCTATCTATTACACCGGATCCAATATCCGTAATAAAAATACAAATCAATAAAATAAAAATAAAACATCACAAACACAACCATGACAAGGGTCAAAATACCTAGGGCTCGATTCACATCACAATCCATGAACAACAAAAAGCTTTTGATCTTTTGTCAAAAAAATAATTTTTTGACAAATAAAACATAGATCAAAATTATAACTTTACCATCTATACGCGCGTAACCGTGGCTCTGATACCACTGTTGGGAATCATGGTATCGTATACACAGCGGAAGCGGTTTATATTATTATTTAAACTTAAAACCAATATATATATATATATATATAAATATATATATTTGCGAAAATAATAATAATAATTTTATTAATCCAATTAATAAAATATTCCCAATCAGGATCTCAGTTAAACGCGTATAAACAAATAAATAATAAACAATCATAGGGGGTTTAGTAATCAACCTTTGACGACTACACCGGAATTGTAACACGCGGGTTACAATGAATCCTCGCTGGTAGGAAGTTCACACCGAGCACGAACCAACCGGGAAGCAACACTTGCAAGAGGAAGGCGGCGGTTGATGGTGGTTCTTGGCCGAACCAAAACAAAAAGGCGGCAGCCTTTTTTTCTTCTTGGTGGCGGCCGCAAGAACAAAGAGGAGGAGGCAAGGGTTTGTTGTTTTTATAAAAGTATGTATTAGGGTTTACTCCTTAACCCTCTTTTTATAAAACAATAACTTACATCAAGTCCCCTTGTTAAATATCTTAATACTCCTTAATATTAATCTTATTAATATTAAGTCCCTCAAGCCTAAAACAATTATTATTTCATAAATAATAATCCACCTACATATGAACTTGTCTGATTCGTGTACCAACGTGTAACTCTTCGGATCGTACCAGGTCGGGTTACGTTGATTTCGACTTTTAATTACATCGGACATAATATATATCCAATACTAATGACATCATATATTGTTGTTTTATAATAATTGATGATAAAATGGAAGTTACTCGGAAATTTGTTTTGATATTTGTGTGTAAATAATGAAAACTATCAAATAAGAGGAAATTACACAGAAAGTATACACTTTCCTAAATATGGTACCTAAACAACGAAAGCTAAGAAAAGAAAATTATGGAAAAAGAAACGTTTTCCCAAAGATGGCATATAGAGAAAAACACAAATCTATAATGATGAGTAATGACAATACCATTTAGGAATAGTAGTTGGTGGTGGTAAGTTGCTCATTGAAATTTGAAAATATGATCATTTGTTATTATTGTGTAATTGATAAGAATTGTATAGAATTCTTGGAAGAAGAAGTTTGTATATATTTTTTTTTAGAAGAACAATGAATTTGTATACAATATAAGAGTGTATATATATATATATATGTGTGTGTGTGTGTGTGTGTCTAAATAACTGTAAGATGGTTGTAGGTGGTATATCTGATTTTATAACACTCATCCTCAGATATACATCAGTATTCATTATACACTATCAATAACATACTTTAGGATGATATTAAATTTGTACTTCAAGACCTATGATATAAACTGATACTACTGGATCAGTTATGCTGTCTCGTTAAAAACATTACTAAGAAAACCCAATGGGACAAAACTTAGTCAAGGAAAAGAGTACATCGTGTATAATGCTCCACCTCAATTTAACTAATGTCTTTCAATCTTCGAAGCCCGATCTTTTTTTATAACTGCTCAAAACTGCTTCTAGGTAAAGATTTTGTGAACAAGTCGGCTAGATTTCACTTGAGTTGATTTGACGAACATCCATTTCCCCTTCCTTTTGCAGGTCATATGTCGAGAAAAACTTTGGTTAAATATGCTTTGTTCTGTCACCTTTGATGTAGCCTTCTCTGATTTGAGTTATGCATGCAGTATTGTCTTCATAAATAATCGTCGAATCCTTCTTGATCTGTTCTAATCCACATGCTTCTTGTATATGATTAATCATTGATCTCAACCACACGCATTCTCGACCAGCGTCATACAACGCTATCAATTCGGCATGATTTGATGATGTTGCTGTAAGTGTTTGCTTAGTTGACTTCCAAGAAATTGTTGTGCCACCGTATGTGAATACATAACCTGTCTGAGATTTTGCTTTATGAGGATCTGATAGATATCTGGCGTTAGCATACCCAACAAGCTGGGACTTGTTATCTTTTTTATAGAAAAGACCCAAGTCTTTTGTCCCACAAATATACCGAAATATGTGTTTTATTCCCTTCCAATGTCTACGTGTTGGATTCGAGCTATATCTCGCTAGGACATGTACCGCAAATGCAATATCAGGTCTGGTGTTATTTGCGAGATGCATAAAAGCACCGATCGCGCTTAAGTACGATACTTCCGGACCAAGTACTTCTTCGCCTTCTTCTTGAGGTCGATAAGGATCCTTATGTGGATCTAGCGGTCGGATAACCATAGGTACGCTAAACGTATGAACTTTATCCATATTGAAACGTACTAACATCTTCTGGATGTAGTTTGACTGATGGACAAATGTGCCATTGCACAGATACTCGAATTGTAAGCCAAGACCTAGTTTTATTATTCCAAGGTCTTTCATTTCAAATTCGTTCTTTAGTAATTGAGCAGCTTTCTCTGTCTCTTCAGGAGACCCGATGATGTTGATATCATCAACATAAACTGCTATTATAATGGACTGATTACATAAGACTTGTATCCTTCCTTTTTGAGATATTTACTTAGTCGATTGTACCACATTCGACCAGATTGTTTGAGACTGTATAAAGATCTCTGGAGTTTCATAGCCCACATATCTCGAGGCGTTGATTTAAAGGCTTTGGGCATTTTTAATCTTTTAGGGATTTTCTTGTAGATGTCATTTTCAAGTGTCCCGTATAAATATGCGGTGAAGACATCCATAAGTCTCATATGAAGTCCTTCACAGATTGTGAGACCGACTAGAAACCTAAGGGTTATCGCATCCACTACGGAGGAATACGTTTCCTCATAATCAACTCCTGGGATTTGGGAAAACCCTTTTGCTACAGGTCGTGCCTTATATCGTACAATCTCGTTCTTTTCATTTCTCTTTATTGCAAATACCCATCTATAACCTGCTGGTTTTGACGTCTATGGGTGTTCGGACTACGAGTCCGAAAACATGTCGCTTTTCGAGTGAATTTAATTCGGCATTTATGGCTTCTTGCCGTCTTGGCCAATCATTTATGTTCATACACTCTTCTAGATTTTTAGGTATGTAATCATTTTCATTTATTACATCCGTTGCTATAGCATATACGGATATATCGTCAACACGTGTTTTGTTTCGGTTCCACATTGTACTATTTTGTACATAATTGATAGAGATCTCATTATCATTTGGTACCGTTGTTTCTTCTAAAATTTCATTTTCCTCTGGAATCATATTTGTCTCTTTCAGGACATTTACCTCTACTAGGGGTTCATTTATAATAGTTTGTGTGTTTTCACCAACTGTGTTATTTTGCTCTTTTCGTTTTCGTGGGTTCTTGTCTTTGGAACCGATTGGTCTTTCACTTTTTCTTTGTACTGTAATCTCTTCAAGGATTACCTCAATTTGAGCAGGTGTATTTAATGCTGGTATATGTGACTTTGTCACTCGATTTGTGTCCGTGAATGCATATGGTAATTAATTTGTTATTCTTTGCAAATGTATAATCTTTTGGGCTTCATATTCACATTGACCACTTCAGGAGTCGAGATTTGATAATGATGATGCATTCCATGTTATTTCTTGTGTTACCAATCTTTCTTTATTCTAATCTACCCCTAAGACTGGGAACATTGTTTCATTAAAATGACAATCAACATACCGTGCTGTAAACATGTCTCCCGTTAGTGGTTCTAAATATTTAATAATAGATGGGGAGTTAAAGCCAATGTAAATGCCCAGTCTTCTCTGTGGTGCGTTGTGGTGGTGATATTGGTACGTATACAGCACAACCAAAAATTCTAAGGTGGGACAAACTTGGTTCTCGTCCGGAGACTAGTTGTAATAGGAAGTATTTGTAATCAGAAGTTGGCCTTAATCTGATCAGGGCAGCGGCATGCAAAATAGCATGGCCCCATGCAGAAGATGGTAGTTTACATCTCATGAGGAATGGTCTAGTGATTATCTGTAATCGTTTAATTAAAGATTCAACTAAACCGTTTTGTGTGTGAACATGAGGCACTGGATGTTCAACATTTATCCAATTGACATACAATAGTCGTTAAAAGCTTGAGATGTGAATTCTCCTGCATTGTCCATACGAATGTTTTTAATTTGATTGTCCAGGAAGTTAGCTCTTAATTGTATGATTTGGGCTAAAAGTCAGGCAAATGCTACATTTCGAGTAGCTAGAAGACTCACATGTGACCACCTTGAGGATGCGTCAATTAAGACGAAGAAATAGCGAAATGGGAGGGTGTATGGGCCAACAAATATCCCCTTAGATTCGTTCTAAAAATGAGGGCTTTTAATATATCAATTTAGTTTGTGAGGGTCAAGTAATAAATTTGCCCAAAGAGTATGTTGCACATGATAAATCTTCTGGTAGCAAAACTTTTAACGTTTTAAGAGGGTGTCCAATTGCACTTTTGATTATTCTTCTCATCATTATGTTACCAAGGTGACCTAAACGGTCATGCCATGCATTAAATGTATCTTTATCTAATAATTTCTTGTTAGTCACCATGTATGATTCAATATGATTGATATTAGTACAGTATAATCAAGAGGAGAAACCTTGTAGTTGTTCAACAATGCTTTCTTGTCCATTTTTGTTGAAAATAATTTGAAGATATTCAATATTATTTTCTTTGGCATTCCTAGTTCGAACAACGACATTAATGTCATTAACCAATAAAAGGTTTTTGATGATGTCATAAAAGGAACCGGTCCGGATACCAGGTTTACAGTATCGGGGGTGGAATACAGGCGCGGGTATTATCTTGCTGATGGGATCTACCCACCTTACTCTATGATCGTTAAAACTATTCACCACCCGTACGATGAAAAAAGAAAGAAATTTGCCAAGTTTCAAGAGGCGGCAAGAAATGACATTGAACGGTTATTTGGGGTTCTACAAGCAAGATGGCACATCATTGAAAACCCAGCACGTATGTTCACCCCCAAAAAAGTTGCGTTACTGTATGTATGCTTGTATCTTGTTGCATAACATGATACTCGAAGACGAAGGCTCGGCCATCTGTGAGTATGACGAGAATGCCCCGGCGGAGAATATTGTGCCTGTTGACCCACATCAACAAGATTTAAACGAGTTCTCGTTACATAACGAGTTCACGCATCAAAATCTTCAAGCGGACTTGGTTGAATATATTTGGAACAACGGACAACAGTAGCTTATTTGTAATTTTTTTATGTCGAATAGTTTAATTTAATTTTAGTTGTGTTTTTTTTTTAGTAATGTTTTTTAATGTAAAATTAACTTATTAATATTAGAATATTAATTAATTAAAAAAACAAAAAAAAAATATGGTGATGATGCTCCTAAACCACACCCTTTGAGCATCATGGTGATGATGCTCCTACCTCTTGCTGACATGGCAGCTGAGGTGAAGTGACATCATCCATGATGCTCCTCCTCCACACCCACTAGTCTAACAATATGCACACTGATTCATACATGCCGAATGATACTTGTTGAGTTGTTGCATCACATGGTAAGCTTTTGTTGCATACTTTCCAAACTTGCCGCACATTAGGCGTCTAGGTGTGGTGTCGGCATAGCCCCGGCATCTTGATGCCGACCCAGCGTACACCGCCCCCCTCTCACGACAACGGCGTGACCATCTTCCTCTCGCCGCTCTTGATGGGCCAAGCTTTGATTCTTTTGAACGTTTGTGATGATATTATAATATTAATTAATTAAAAAAAATAAAAAAATAGAAAAAGCTAGGTAATGATGCTTCTAAACCACACCCTTGGAGCATCATGGTGATGATGCTCCTACCTCTTGCTGACGTGGTAGCTGAGGAGGAGCGACATCATCCAGCCTTACCAAATATATATAACTTGCCGAGAAATTTTCATCACCACAGAAAATTCATCACACAAAGTAAATTAAAACAATTTCTCCAACTCAGTCTAAAATTATATAACTAAGAACTTAAATGCATGATCGTTAGGATATTACTAAGAACTTAAATTCATATGATAATACTAGACCATTAGGATTCAGTGATCTTCCCCATCCAAGTTGGTGGCAACATTCCGGTTTGGTCATGAACCGTATTAAACAACGGCGGTAGCATCTTGTACACCCCGGCTACCTCCTTCATTGCACCACCCTGACCATCACCACCATCCCCAACACCACCTGCTCCAGTCCAAATGCTGATCTTTGGCTGCAGCCCCTTAACCGCCTCCCCGTTGATCCTGGCAATTTCTTGATACATTCCACCATTGATCATCAAATAATCTCTTAGAGCGCCATAGTTACCTCCCAATGCACCCAAAAGAGTCCTTATGTAGGTACCCTGTGCCTGTGCAAGGGCAACCATACCTTCAGCCTCTTTCTGTTTTGCATACAGTTCTCCATCAGCAACTTGTTTACGAGAGTAGAAGGCGGCCTCAGCTGTAGCCTTTTGGGCCTCTGCTTCTTTTTCTTTCTCATACAGAATTGCTTCCGCGGCTTTTTGTTTCCTGTAAAGCTCCCAATTCGCCTCTTGTACCTTTTATTAATTACATCCAATTTAATCATTAGAATTTAATTACAAAACTTGTTTATTCAATAAATATAAATTAGAATTTAATTTAAGGTATGTTACCTTGGTTTCATATTCAACGCTAGCCTTGCTCAAGAATTCAGCCTTAAGTTTCTCCGTCTGAGTTAACGCGTTCATAATTTCAACCTCCTTCTGCAGCTCGGCCTCCCTAAGCGCAACCGCCTTAGTCGCCTCCACCTCTGCCACTTGTGAATCCTTGGCCCACTTCGCCTTCTTCATCGCCAGCTCAGCATTCGCTTCCGCCACCTCAGCCTCCCTTTCATTCTCAAACACCTTCACCTCCGTCTTCACCTTTATCTCTTCCTTCATCCCCTGCCCTTGCCTCTGCGTCGCTATGACCTTTGTTTCCGCATCAATCTTAGCCGCGTTCTGCAGTGTCTGTCCATCTCGTAGCTTTGCTCCTATTTCTCCCTATATCAAGCCATCACAACATCATCATTAAACATTGTTTACATAACCACAATTCAAAACTTAATAAACAAAAAAATAATAAAATCAAAATATCAAATTATATACCTTCATCTTGGCTTCAGAGACATCGATTTTCGCCTGATTCGCAGCTTCCATCTGCGTCTTCTGCCCCAAATACGAAAAATACTCATGCCCAGGAACATCAACCAACTGCTTAACATTAGCATTATATATCCTTAACCCAAACTGATTAAGTTCCAACTGAACTTTATCAAACACCTCCTGCTTAAACTCCTTGGTCCCTTTAAATATCTGTTCCATGGTCATGGATGCAGCAAGGACACGCGTCTCGCCCTCAATGACCCCTTTGACAAGCTCATTCATGTGGTTAGACTCCTTATCATGAGAGGACATAAGCTTGGCATACTTATGGAGACTTTCTTGGTCGTCAGAGCGCGGACCGATTGTAAAAACGGCTGGGAGGGTGAAGGGGAGCTTCTCGGCACTCATGGCCATGACTTCGAACGTGTAGTTAACCGGGGAGATGTCGAAAACGGAGCAGGATTGCCCGGGAAGTACCCATGCTTTTTTTGTGATTTTGATGTCGTCGATACCGTATCCGGTTATGACTAAATACTGGGAGGCTTTTGCTACCCTGTACATGATGTTTAGAAGGAGATGATATGATAGAAAATAACAAGGGAGGAGGTATATGTGATCTGTAATTTGGATTGAAGGTTCAAAATTTGTAACAAATAGTGTATATATAGACGTAAGATGTGCATGGATAACCATAAAAGATAATATATTGCGTTTATATGATTTGAATTTGGATTTATAGATTTGATTAGTTTTTTTTTTTTTTTTTTTTTTTATTTATCTCATTATACCATATCATCAACATATATAACAGATTGCCTAATTAACAGGTTAAAAACAGATTTTAACGCGTAGAATATATATGTCGATATACGCAAGGTTTAAAGTTACGCGGATAATCATTTAAAAAAAAGATTGCAATTGCTCTCTATATGTTTAGGTTATGGAACTTCAAGGGTCCTGAGTGAACAAGATATGTAATTTAGTTGGGCTTCTGGAGGTTGGGTTGGGTTGGGCAGTTCAGGTTTACTAAGCAAAATATATATACACTAGCTGATTACCTTGGGAGGGTCCCGGGGTTGAAAAATCTAATTTTACATGAAAACCTATTGCAAATGTCTCAAGTTAACTAACCACAAAATCTCTCAATCATTGCATGTTCATATTATTCTAATCAGTAATAACTCATATTTTCTAATCTAAACCTAATCAGTAATCATCTAAAGAATCACTTATATAAGCTGCAACTATTAAAAAACTCATCACGTCTCTCTAATTTCTCACATTCTAATGGCTCTTATAATTCCTAACCTAATCAACTAAACAAACACTTAGACCCCCCGTAGTGAGGCGTTATTTGTGCTTGTTTTTGAAATATAGCGCCCCCAACAACGTAACATAGGGGCGCTATATTGTAATTTGGGGTCGGGGCTTTATATTTATATCGCCGAGATTCAAAAGCTTCTACCAATCAAATAACGACACGTGGCACGAGTTGGAAAATCAAACGGTCAAAAATTTTGACCGTTGCCCCCCATTTAATTTTTGAACGGTTATTTTTTGTTTCCCCACTATATATATATATACACACACACAATACTTTTTATAAAAACACAACCAATAAAACTAAAAACCACACACCACACCCAAACTAAACACACAAAACATGTTTCCATATGGTTCACCGTTCGGGGTCCCGGGTCGGCCGGGCGCGAGGCCAAACACTACGAGGCCAAACACTACTACTCCGCTGCCACCCAATTGGGGCGAGTTTGACGCGAACACAATGCAATACGCGCAAAGGGAAAAGAACATTGAGTTTTTGTCCAAATCGATCGACCACCTCAAGGGAGAAGCCCTACGCCTGGTGTAACACCCCGGACCTAGGGCCTAAAATTTTTCGCGTCTTAAAGTATTATAATAACTAAATTAACAATAAAATAATAATATACAACGAATACGAAGCTAAACTGGTGAGTTACATAATTATTTTGACGAGGAGAATAATATTATATATACCCGTTACGCGATCGGACCGACACCCGATAACAAACCCGTCTTACCCGATGTATCATAACCCGGGGACACCTGTCACCCCATTTAGAGGGACACATGTCCCCCACCATCTAGTGCCAACACACTTTGATGGTTTTCTTAAAAACCATCCAAGTCCCACCCCTATATAAATAGAACACCACCCATCCAATTTTATTATTTTCCTGGAAACAACACACACAAACACATATGGTAGAGAGAGGGCAGAGGAGCCGGTGGCCTCCTGCCACCGATACAGGCGGAGCCACGGCGGAGCTCCGGCGAATCACCTCCAAACCACTCGAACCCTTCCCCTCTGATGTTGCCTCCAACCCTATACCCACACCCGATTCATATCTAGAGAGAGATAGAGGGAGCCGGACAGA
This sequence comes from Ambrosia trifida, assembly GCA_028751855.1. NCBI lineage: Eukaryota > Viridiplantae > Streptophyta > Magnoliopsida > Asterales > Asteraceae > Ambrosia > Ambrosia trifida. Next base: position 126,285,019 of record CM054125.1, on the reverse strand, counting down.
GAGAGAAAGCAGCCGGAGGAGGATCTCCGGCCATTGTACACGGCGGCACAACCCCAACCACCTTCAACCACCACCATCTACCTACACACACACCTTAAGTCTGAGAGAGAGAAATTGAGATAGAAAGAGAGTGAGCCGAGAGAGAGAATAGAAGGAGAGAGAGGGAGAAAGGGAACCGGTGGGTTCCGACCACCGTATAAAGAGGAGCCGGCCATGGTCTATGACCGGCCGGTGGTCGGGTTAAGGCCAGAAAGAGAAGAAGACACGGCGGCGGCGGTGCAGGATTTTGAGCATGGTTCGGGTAAAGGACAGGGTCTGGATCTGGATACTGATTATGTTGGTGGTCTCGTTGTTGTTGTGATGGACACACGACGGCGGCAGTGGTGTGTTAGGGTTCCGATTGATTTGGTAAGCACCAATGATATTTATCCTCTTTAGTCTAGATTACTTGGTTGGTAACCTAGGTAACATTTGGGGTTAGTATTGTTGTTGTTTAAGATAGTAATTCAAATGGTGAGAGTTGTTACATGGAGATGTCATCAACTGATGTTAGGGTGTGTGTAGTGGTGGGGGGTTATGTGGGGGTTATGGTATTAAAATAATAAAAAGTAATAGAAGGGGGGTTATGTGGGGGTTATGGAAAAAGATGGTGTAGTGGGAAGGGGGGTTATGAGGGGGTTATAAATGATTGGGTAATCATTGCTTTTTATTGTTTTTTATTTAAATAAGAATATTAAATACTTAATAATATTTCATTAAATATAAAAAAATTACAAATTCTAAAACAAAAAATTACTAATACTAAAAAAAATTACAAATACTAAAAAAAAAATTACAAACCCTAAATAAAAGATAAAAATAAATAAAGGTTATATTTTTCCTCGATTTTTTTCTTTTGTTTCAAACACATTTCCAACGCTTTGCCCTCTAGGTGGTCGTGATTTGCCGTGTAAAAAGCAAAGTCGCGTTCAAACTGTCGTGCCCTCATGATGTCAACCACCTCTCGGTTTTCTTGGATATGCTGAGACCCGATGTCGCGTAAGTCTTGGAGCCGCTGGTTCATTTCAGCAAATGCCGGGATTAACTGGTTCACCCCCGATGAAGACTCCGTCCGTGCGGCTCGAGCAGCCCGTCGACTGGCGGGACGAGGTAGCTCCTCCGCCCCCTCCTCCCCTGCAAAATAGGGATTTTCTTCTGGTGAGTTGAGGTCGACATAACGCGCGTCAGACGTAGGCGTTTCAGGATCAACCGAGTCAGAGGTCCTCGACTTTTTTGAAGGCCTCGTATTTTTGGCCCTAGATGAAGAAGTTCCAACCGTTGGGCGGACGGTGTGCCATTTGGTGCAGTCTTTCAGCACGCGCCAACATTTCACGTACGGAAAATTCCCGTATGTCTGATTGTATTCTTCCAAAGCCGCCACAAAAATACCCTCGTCACTTTGCCCACTTTTCCACCCGTACCGGGTGCGCAGATAAATGCCTTGAAAGTTTGTGCATTTTTGGTTGATATCGGTCCACTTGCCCGATATCGAATCGTTCTCCTAGTAGCCCTCTCCTTTACCAGACAGATCAAAAAATATTGCACGTACTCTTTTCCAAAAATCGCCTTTGGATCGGTAGTTGGCTGAAAAAACAAACCAATAATATAAATAAGTACCCGTTTAAAAAATTATATGTAATAAAATATAACATAACCAAAAAAATATATATCTTACCTACTTCAGGATCCTCCGACACGTCAACCCACGCTCGGGTTAACGAGTACAACTCGTGGTCGGTCCATGGTATAACGTTTTTTTGGCACGACCGCCCGTCTCTTTTCTTGTGTGCCGTCGGCCGGTTGCCTTGCCTCGCACGGGCTCTTCCTCTTCGACCGGGGCTTGTGTCTCCGGAATCGACTCTTGCCAAGCATTTGAAGAGCCGAACATTTGGGATGTCCCATACACTTGTGTTTGGCCAAACCCACCTCCCATGGGCATCCCAAAACTCCCTCCCATGTTAACGTTATACATGTTCGGGTCCCAAGTATACGGTTGGTTTAACAGGTTCGTGAAACTTTGCGGGTTTGAACCTAAACCCGGAGCTATAGGTCGGGTGTTGTTGCCACTGGTTTGGGAACCAAACCCGAAACCTCGACCGAAAGGATTCATGCTATGCTCTCAAAGAAATTACAAAGTGTGTGTGTGTGTGTGTAGTGGTATGCTCTCAAAGATGAAGGATGAGGATGTGTATAAGAGTGTGTGTGAGTGTTTGTGTTTGTATGTTAAGGATATATGTATATTTATAACAAAATTAAGTTTTTTTTTTTTATTAAAATCTCAAACCAAACCCGGTCAAAAGCATTCAACACTTCCCTCTTTCCAAGGCATGCACAACGCCAGTTATCACCATAATTTTTCCAACCCATAACGCCCTATAGAGCCCGGGGGGCGGTGTTCCCCGGCGCTATAGGGGCTAAAACGCCTGATAACGAAGCCCACTACACACACTCTTAGGGATGGAAAGGAATAGCGACTGTGTGGAGAAGGGGCCGGTCAAGATCCGAGTCAACCCAGTTGACTCGGTCAACAAAAGTCAACGGTGGTCAATGGTCAACTCTGGTCAACTGGCCAGTCAACATAGATAATCCGGAGACGAGTCGAGAGGTATAAAATGAGAAACCGAGCTATTCTAGTGTTAGTATTATTTGATACGGTTGACACGTGTGGGACCTTGACGAGCTTGTTTCGACAAATAAAATATAATACATAATAAGTTGTATAAATTATACTAATTAGGTGAATTGTTAGTTATTGATACTGGATTGGATTATATATAAACAATGTAGTGTTGTTAGTAATTTGGACATAAGAACATTATAAGATTCATAGGACATGACATGTTATTTGGATATATGAGATGGTGAATGACGTGTAAGATCAGTGGCGAGACATTGAAGAGTTTAGATAACATTACATTATGACTATACAATATTAGATATCTATTCGGATAACAACTACCAATAGAACACGAGAAGGATGATCCGACAAATAAAGGTTTGGATATAAGGACTTGGATAGACTAGCTTCATATACAACTTGGTAACAATATAACACTGTACATAAGATGAATAATGCGGACATTAGTATAACCTAGTTATTATGCAATCTTTGGACATGACTTGATAAACTAACTAAGGACGATTTCGTAACCTTAATCAATGGGATTGGCGGCGAAGACATTAGACCATGGACTTGATTAGTTGAAAAGACATAAGAAACTAAGTAGTACATAATCTAATAACTCGACATTGGAACTCGAAAAACTATATAAACAACATAACATAAACATCGGTTATCTCGTTACTAGTAGGACATAAGATATTGAACACGACAATAGAAGTTCGGTTAAAGAACCTAAGTGTGCCCACACGTGTAACCACGGTATTGGTTACACGCGCTAATATTGATATACTTGAATAGGATCTTGCCAATGAATGATAATTGGACATTGACTTGGAATGACATGTGACGGTGAGATGTGATCGTGTGAAACGCTGCAAAGGTGAGTTCCGTGTACCACTCCCCTTTTTCTGTTTTACTGTTTTGGGGTGAATGCATGCTTCCTTTTTATAACTGTTGTGATGTGACAAGATACTAGCTGCCGGATAACACTAACACTCATTAACTCAGAGGTGAGCCGCTTAATATATGGGTAGTACTACTTGGGGAATCCCCCACGCACAGTGGACTCGGGACGTTAGGCCCGGGAAACCCTCCACTGAGGCCTGCGGACCGTTGCGGCATATATTATGCCTTGTAGATCTATAATGGCAGTAGATAGATCTAGTGTTAGGGTTGAGGGGTCGCTTGTACATCACGTGTGTTAACTGTGTTGAACTGTGTAAACTGGTTTTTGAACTGTTAAACTGTTTTGGATCCACTTAACTACTTATACGGACTCACCAGCGTAATTGCTGACCCAAACTCTTTTAAGCATGTGTTCAAGTACTGCAAATGGATGGATGGCAACCGCGAGGTATATGCTTGCTAGTAGCGGATTAGAGGTTATCTGGTTAGAAGATTCGGATATATGTGTTGCGGTTAGAGCCTCTAGAGATAAGTGGGAAATAGATCGGATCGACTAGCGGATCACACCTTATCAACTGCTTCGACGACCGCCGCGTTTCGTCCCTGCATAAATATTAGTTTATTTATTTAAGTTATGTAATTACATTTTTGAATTAGAAATTGTAAAAACAATAAATATTAGTTATCGTTGCTTCCGTTGTGTAAGTCTGTTACCAAACTGTCGTTTCGTCCAGCCCCCACCTGGTCGGGTTGTTACAATTGGTATCAGAGCAACGGTTGTGGCGAAATAGGATATCTCCAGATATCCTACACTATACCATGATAACTTAGAGAACTTAGCGTTTAAGGCTCTAAGACTACCTAGCTAGGAAATGCCTTGAAATTACATAAGACTGGCCAGAGTAAGAAACAATATAAGTCGAAACTCGAGTACCTGAACACACTAGAATGCTTACCAGGACTTAGAACCAGTGTGACTAGTATACGAGCTTTGAGTGATACATGACTACGACGGAGATTACTAGAATAATTTCGTGAGGTAAATTGACGATTACATTTGACGTCATGTAATTGTGAATTTACAGGCCCGAAAAAGTTCCAAGAAATCCGAAGAGTCGCCAGAATTATAGGTGTTAACCATGGTAATCATAAACTTCTATTAGAAACGGACTACGTTAGAGTCATGAACAAATACGTGAGATACTTTATGGCTAGAGCTCGTTACACTTGTAGCGACTTCGAATGTTGTGATAATAGTACATATATATGTATATATATCTTCATGACTATAGTAGTACTTATATACGCGACCTATGATCATTAGTGAATGGTATAATATTCGACTAACTTTTCATGACTAAGAAAGGAGCAAGCCATGAGAATTAGGTACCTCGCCAAAACTTGGCGCTACAATATGAAAGAGTCCAAGATACAAAAGGGAACTTCGATCAACCAAGCAAATGGATGATCCGATAAGTTATTCTTCCAACCAAATAAGTATTTTCGGTCATATGGCTCGTTATTAGATGGTTCATGTTTATATATAGGTTGAGTTTTTACATTACTAGTTAGACCAAAGATAAGAGATTAAACCCATTGATTTTTTTTAGGTTATTTCATTCGGACTTGATTGATAACGACCTTCGCTGATTTAAGATGAATATAATATGTTGGATTTGTGATCGTTTAAACAAGTTTTAGAGACGATTTCCAAGTATCAATTGGAGTACTGATAAACCATAATTAGGGGAGTACGAGCACCATGAATACTCGATTCGGTGACCGAAGAGACTAAGATTAAACGTTACAAGAGGTACCCTTAAGGTTTAATACATGTCTAGTCACTTGGAGATAATTAATACAAGTTGGTATATCTTGATAAGTAAGTGTATTTATATACACTATAGTTGCATATATATGTAGGTGAATCTTTATAAGTGCTATTAATTGTAAATAATTTTCGTGACCAAGTTATGAGCTAACCATAGGAACCAGGTACATCGCCAGAACTTGGCGCCACAATTTGAAAGAGTCTGAAGTATCAAAGAATACTAGATCCGGTGACTCGAAAAGAATAAGATTAAAACATGAGGTATTTTTTTTAAGATTTGATACATGTCTCGTTACTTTAGTACTCGATGTTGTCGCTAGATTAGCGACAAAATCTTCGGATTAGTTTTAAAATTTAGCATATTGACAAGTCGTCCATATGAAACATATTAAGAATTGTATAGATAAGCCCTAACGGGGGGAGCGGATGCGTTCGCAATGGTTGTTATAAGGAATATTTGTCCAAAATGAAAGAACATGATCAAAGTTTAATAGGAAAAATCGCTAGGGATAACAACTCGACCATATGAAAAGCTAAGGTTTAAGATACTAAGCAAATGTGGTGCGCCAATAGTATGTTTAAGAACAAAATAAGCGCTTGGATGACTAACTTTTCCATGTTCCTTGACAATTAGTCACTATACCGTACACCACCCATTGTAGAAATTTTGAAGCTTTCAGAATTCAACGATATAACTAATGGTATAGATAGAATTAACAACAATACTAGGTATAAAAGTTGGCAAGAATAGTATAAACCTTAGAACATAGTCTAATGAAAGACCTCTGCATTACACGACATTATAACAAATAATTTAAGAACTAGTAACTTTAGGAATACACTTAGGATTTTCAACCAGGTACGTTTTCAAATACGTTCTCAATCAAGTTTTTGGGATATTTTCAGTACGTTTGCGAAGTATCATTAGTGTGGTGGGTTAGCTGCGGTACACCCTATATATAAACACCAATGACACATCAAAAGTGAGACTGAGAATCAAACCAAGAACAAACTATAATCTGTCTAAAGTTTAAACTAATTGTTTTAAATCTAAATATGGTGTGAGGCTTAGTGTAGAGCCACCTAAATTATGGATGGATTTAAGAAAAGAATTATGTACGCACGGGTGTATAGACCCAAACATTGAATCCGAGCATGAGATATACCGGATATGTCTGATGGATAGCACAAAAGTAATTTCGAGGACGGAATTCAATTAACGGGGGGAGAATGTAACACCCCAGACCTAGGGCCTAAAATTTTTCGCGTCTTAAAGTATTATAATAACTAAATTAACAATAAAATAATAATATACAACGAATACGAAGCTAAACTGGTGAGTTACATAATTATTTTGACGAGGAGAATAATATTATATATACCCGTTACACGATCGGACCGACACCCGATAACAAACCCGTCTTACCCGATGTATCATAACCCGGGGACACCTGTCACCCCATTTAGAGGGACACATGTCCCCCACCATCTAGTGCCAACACACTTTGATGGTTTTCTTAAAAACCATCCAAGTCCCACCCCTATATAAATAGAACACCACCCACCCAATTTTATTATTTTCCTGGAAACAACACACACAAACACATATGGTAGAGAGAGGGCAGAGGAGCCGGTGGCCTCCTGCCACCGATACAGGCGGAGCCACGGCGGAGCTCCGGCGAATCACCTCCAAACCACTCGAACCCTTCCCCTCTGATGTTGCCTCCAACCCTATACCCACACCCGATTCATATCTAGAGAGAGATAGAGGGAGCCGGACAGAGAGAGAAAGCAGCCGGAGGAGGATCTCCGGCCATTGTCCACGGCGGCACAACCCCAACCACCTTCAACCACCACCATCTACCTACACACACACCTTAAGTCTGAGAGAGAGAAACTGAGATAGAGAGAGAGTGGGCCGAGAGAGAGAGGGAGAAAGGGAACCGGTGGGTTCCGACCACCGTATAAAGAGGAGCCAGCCATGGTCTATGACCGGCCGGTGGTCGGGTTAAGGCCAGAAAGAGAAGAAGACACGGCGGCGGCGGTGCAGGATTTTGAGCATGGTTCGGGTAAAGGACAGGGTCCATATCTGGATACTGATTATGTTGGTGGTCTCGTTGTTGCTGTGATGGACACACGACGGCGGCAGTGGTGTGTTAGGGTTTCGATTGATTTGGTAAGCACCAATGATATTTATCCTCTTTAGTCTAGATTACTTGGTTGGTAACCTAGGTAACATTTGGGGTTAGTATTGTTGTTGTTTAAGATAGTAATTCAAATGGTGAGAGTTGTTACAGGGAGATGTTATCAACTGATGTTAGGGAGGGAAAGGAATAGCGACTGTGTGGAGAAGGGGCTGGTCAAGATCCGAGTCAACCCAGTTGACTCGGTCAACAAAAGTCAACGGTGGTCAATGGTCAACTCTGGTCAACTGACCAGTCAACATAGATAATCCGGAGACGAGTCGAGAGGTATAAAATGAGAAACCGAGCTATTCTAGTGTTAGTATTATTTGATACGGTTGACACGTGTGGGACCTTGACGAGCTTGTTTCGACAAATAAAATATAATACATAATAAGTTGTATAAATTATACTAATTAGGTGAATTGTTAGTTATTGATACTGGATTGGATTATATATAAACAATGTAGTGTTGTTAGTAATTTGGACATAAGAACATTATAAGATTCATAGGACATGACATGTTATTTGGATATATGAGATGGTGAATGACGTGTAAGATCAGTGGCGAGACATTGAAGAGTTTAGATAACATTACATTATGACTGTATAATATTAGATATCTATTCGGATAACAACTACCAATAGAACACGAGAAAGGATGATCCGACAAATAAAGGTTTGGATATAAGGACTTGGATAGACTAGCTTCATATACAACTTGGTAACAATATAACACCGTACATAAGATGAATAATGCGGACATTAGTATAACCTAGTTATTATGCAATCTTTGGACATGACTTGATAAACTAACTAAGGACGATTTCGTAACCTTAATCAATGGGATTGGCGGCTAAGACATTAGACCATGGACTTGATTAGTTGAAAAGACATAAGAAACTAAGTAGTACATAATCTAATAACTCGACATTGGAACTCGAAAAACTATATAAACAACATAACATAAACATCGTTATCTCGTTACTAGTAGGACATAAGATATTGAACACGACAATAGAAGTTCGGTTAAAGAACCTAAGTGTGCCCACACGTGTAACCACGGTATTGGTTACACGCGCTAATATTGATATACTTGAATAGGATCTTGCCAATGAATGATAATTGGACATTGACTTGGAATGACATGTGACGGTGAGATGTGATCGTGTGAAACGCTGCAAAGGTGAGTTCCGTGTACCACTCCCCTTTTTCTGTTTTATTGTTTTGAGGTGAATGCATGCTTCCTTTTTATAACTGTTGTGATGTGACAAGATACTAGCTGCCGGATAACACTGACACTCATTAACTCAGAGGTGAGCCGCTTAATATATGGGTAGTACTACTTGGGAAATCCCCCACGCACAGTGGACTCGGGACGTTGGGCCTGGGAAACCCTCCACTAAGGCATGCGGACCGTTGCAGCATATATTATGCCTTGTAGATCTATAATGGCAGTAGATAGATCTAGTGTTAGGGTTGAGGGGTCGCTTGTACATCACGTGTGTTAACTGTGTTGAACTGTGTAAACTGGTTTTTGAACTGTTAAACTGTTTTGGATCCACTTAACTACTTATACGGACTCACCAGCGTAATTGCTGACCCAAACTCTTTTAAGCATGTGTTCAGGTACTGCAAATGGATGGATGGCAATCGCGAGGTATATGCTTGCTAGTAGCGGATTAGAGGTTATCTGGTTAGAAGATTCGGATATATGTGTTGCGGTTAGAGCCTCTAGAGATAAGCGGGAAAGAGATCGGATCGACTAGCGGATCACACCTTATCAACTGCTTCGACGACCGCCGCGTTTCGTCCCTGCATAAATATTAGTTTATTTATTTAAGTTATGTAATTACATTTTTGAATTAGAAATTGTAAAAACAATAAATATTAGTTATCATTGCTTCCATTGTGCAAGTCTGTTACCAAACTGTCGTTTCGTCCAGCCCCCACCTAGTCGGGTTGTTACACCTCGCGATACATCATAGGCAACAAATCCTTGCAAAATATAACCTCCAGTAATTTATTTAAGTTGTTTTTTTTAATTTGGTATTGTAATTTTTTTAAGTTTTTTTTTTTAATTTAATTAATATTAGTTGTGTGTTTTTATTATTATTTGTATTTTTTTATATTTATTTGTCTTTTATTTTAATTATTTTGAGTTAAAAGATTAAAAAAATAATAAAAAAAATCAACCAATCAGAAACATGGGCTTTATAAATAAAGTCCCACCACTACACCCCTTTTTCAGTTTCTCTCTCCACACTGACTCAGCAGCCACGTCGACCAATCAGGATGGGGGGCTTTATATATAAAGCTCCCCACTACGCATGGTCTTAAGTTGGAAGTTGTAATCATTGCATCTCATTATGCCACGTGGCATAATCAAGAGATGGTTGAGGCCACCATTGAACGCCACGTCAGCAACTATCAATTCTTTCTGTGAGCGTCCCGGGGTTGAAAAATATAACCATTCTAATAATACTAATACTGATAGTAATAATTATTACTCTTGTAATTAAATAAATAAAATAATAACCTTACTATAAGGTGACACCATGTGTTGCAGTGTTGCGCGATTCTTTCTCCTAACTTCTCTTGATGAAGTATACCTAGTAAAATTCCAATGATAACATAGCGATTGGGCTGATTTTCAACATCGTAGATAAGAACCTGGTTTAAAAGAAAAAACATGATTAATGAATAACATGAACAGTTTGTGTGTTTTTTTCCTGTATGAACGAAACCCCACAAAAAATAGTCGATTTTTCTCCGTTTTTATATAGGACTATGGTACTCGTTGGAAAGATAATAAAACGCTCGTTAATTTGGAGTAATTTTTTTCTTTAAAAAATCCCGTATATAAAAAATATAAACGTTTAAAAATTATGGGAGGAAACATGAGAGAGAAAATTTTAAATTTATTTTTAAATTTTTTTTTTCCTAAAATAACTCAATTTAATTTAGGGTTTTATGTTTATCTTTTTTTATTAATTAAAAAAGGAAATAGTTCAACAACACTAAAATCTTTCAATTATGATGTCACGTGGCACTCTCAATGGGAGGTTGAGGCCTCCATTGCACGTCATGTCAGCATATACGTTTTCTTTTATATATATATAGATAGATTCTCCATTGAATATTAAGTTAAATAAGTTAAATGTGTTATCTACAAATGATGGGGTGTAGTTTTTATTAATTTTCTGGATTGGGTTATTAATTTATTTATTTATTTATTTACCAAAGTTAATTTATATTATTTAAATTCTCATATATGGGGTTTGCATTTTTCATTTATTTACCAATGTTGCTTTGTGTCATTGTGTGTTGGACTCCCTACACCCTTATGAGATGTAAGCTGATGGCAGTATGACACACTACTTTTAACATCGACGACTCTTCCGCTAGGTATGTAGCCTTAACTATAATCTTGTATTACATGTACTATCGCTTTTCATTTATCATGTTCCTGAACGATTATAGAACATTTGAATTTTAAGGTGCTCAACAAGTTACGAGAGGGATTCTAAACCGGCTAACGCGAATGCAAAGCTGGTGATTAAGAAATCAAAGTTGGCCAAGGATTTACAAGTAGGAGGAAACTATGCAACTTTAAGAAATTATGTGATGATTGATGAAGAGATTGCAGCCAAATTATTAGCATTCATGCCTGCAGATATGGTTGCGGCGATGGTGTTGCTATGAAGCAAGTTACTGGGATACACAATGTTGCTGCCGCGTAGAACCAAAGACAGTGAATAACCACATCGTTTATCAGAAGTCAGAACATTAAAAACAAGAAAATATTTTTTTTTTCAGTATAACTTGAATCTTCAATCCAATTTGTAATACCTTGAAGGTTATGACTCGTGTACGCTTTAAATAACTTAACATAAGCTGCTTCTGTTTTTTTTATAAAAGGGCCCTTTTATATGTTATATAACCGAAAAAATAGCTACAATGTCAAACTCAGTAACCAATTGAAGACAGATGAAATATAAATATATTTTTGGCGTGCGCTGCAAATAGTATAAACACTGGCAGACTTCCCAAGTATAACGAAAGAGTTTAAGGTCCCCAGTTTGGGATGTTCTCTGTGGCCTCATTCACCATTTTCACCAGTGTCACCTGCAAATATTTGTAATTTAGTTTACATGAAATGACTATTGAAGTAATAAACTTTTAGCTTCTAAAAAGATACGAAAGCGGAAAACTTTGAATATTGGGGATAATAAAATGGTGTCGGATTTCATGTCAATTTCTGATTTGAAAAGTAATAAGTTTGACCGTGAAAGTCAAACAATGGTGCAAGTCATAAAACAAAAGCTTACCACACTTTCAGGGACGCCGGGTGGAGGAAGTGGAAGGTTTTTTGGAGGGTATTTGGTATCGAACGATCTTTTGTCAAATCTCCACTCGCCAATTTTTCCATACGTTAACTTTCCCTGTAAAGAGTTCTCAATGCTGTAACAGATTTTCTTCTGATATTTCTTAAAATGGCATTTATTGTGAATTTGTGATATATCTTGATACGCATAACTTGATACTGATTCATTCTTTCCTTCTTGGAACATAACGTCACAAGATTTGTTAAAATCACCAAAAAAAATGGCCATTTTGACCCATTTATGATCAAATGGGTCATTTTGGTTTATATTTTATCTCAAACAAGTCGTATGTCACCCAAGTTGCATTCAAAAATATACGTAATCCTCATAAATCGTATTATTTATTAAAAAGAATAAATCAATATTGTGATAAACTCGTTTGCGTAATCATCTTTAACACATTAAATATTTGATTCATTAAGTATAAAGTCCATTGTTGAAATAGGATACCTGCATATCATAGTCGCATCCATATGTGTAGTGAATTATGTACTTGTCGCCAATTTCCGTGTCCCATGGAGGCTATTGCATATTGCATATACAATACAGAAACAAGAAAAAGATTTACATCAGTAAAGTTACCACTCGTAAAAACCAAAGCAAACCATAGTCGAATACTTTCATTTGGTTTTGTTTGATTTGATTTAGAAAAAAGAACACGAAAAGAATCAAACCTGAAGCATGAAATCCTTGTGTAAGATGTTACCAACATCATGCAAAGCAGACGCAACAGCATACGCATACCTGCATATGAACCCAATATCTTAGTTAAAGCAAACAGTCTTATATCATTAAACATTTGTTCATAAAAAGTCTACATTCTTACATCTCAAGGACCCAACCGAAAGCCTTATCAGCTTCAGGGTCTTGTTTCATTGCCAACGACACGTTCATCCATGTGGGAGCTATTTTTTTAAGAGATTCCTAAAAACGTAAATAAAAAAAATTCATATTAAAACTTAAGAAATGCGAATGTGAATATTGTTTTCATGAGCATAATTATATGTACCTTTCCAACGATAACGGGTGAATTTCCAATAGGATCAATATTGGTTATTGGCCCCTTGTTTTCTGGGAAAAACTTTCTGAGAACCGTCTCGTATTTTTTAGGTTCAATGTAAAAGAAAGGGAATGCTGCTCCAAGGCCATCTCGAGACAAATTTGGTATCGGTTTTACAATGACATGATCAGGCTCTGACATTAATATATAGCTGCACACAACATAAGAATGAGGCATTGAACATTTATGTATATATGAATGTAGAAATGAATATATTTTTTGTACATACTCTTCCTTGATGTCTGCTTGTTGAAGCCATTGCACAAATGCCCAAGGTCTATTTAGGACTATATAACCCTAAAAAAATACAAGAAAATAATCAATAGTTGAAAAAAAAGGTACCATATTACCAATAAAAAAAATTGCGAAACTTTCTATACTCAATAAATTCATCAATCATTAATCCGTTGGACCCTTACCAGTCCAAGATTTATCAAAGATCTACTCATTGTAGAAGAATTTAAACAAATTCACCAAATCTATTACTGAGTTATGGATTTATCTTATTCTCAATTCGCGTCTGCGTGTCTTGATAAAAAGAGCAAGGGGCTGTTTGGTAGTCTCTTAATGATTCCATTAAGAGGCTACATCTGAATCAGCCAGCATTAAGTGTGTTTGGTTCGCCGGAAGGACACCTTTAAATCCGGCAGTAAGCCTCTTACCCATTAAGTTTCAAATGATGTTGAATTGAAAATTTTACTACTTTGTCCATTCACATGTGTTCAAAACCATCACCCAACCACTGACGCATCGCCTCCTCTACCTACCACCACTTCCTCCACCACCAACCACCACTACATAGGCATACTCTTACTAACTCAACACTTACTAGTTCAAAGTCTCTTACCCGGTCAAACCTCTTACTCGCGCAAAGGTTGCCAAACACCCCTAAAGCTTATACATATGTTTCTATCATCAGGAAATCAGTACTTATAAACAACAACAAGCTCATTAAGTCAAGTCAGATTACAAATAATAACATTTTCCATGTGTAGACACATTAACTACACACACAAATCACAACCGAACATGCATTTGTTTAACGCAGAAGCCAATTATTCCATAACCAAATACTTTTAAACCTTAAACTAAAATTATTGATTTCCATCGATTTCAAGTTCTAACATACACACTTCCTAAGTAATCCCTACATAGTTTGACTTTAAAAGTCAAAACTGTAATCCCTTCACAATCCAAAGTAACCACAACACACCTAAAAAAGTCAACCTTTGACTTCCAAATTCCAAACAACAATTTACCATAATCAAAACACACCCATATAATAATAACAATAATAATAATAATAACAATAATAATAATAAGATTTATAAATTATACCCGATCTGTACCAGCAGGAAGAGGCTGAGCAACAAAAGTAGGGATCTCATCCATAAACTTATCGGATCGACCCGAATGCAAGATCCGGGTAAACCCACCCATTTCACAACCAGCACCACCCTTCTCCTTCATCTTCTTAAACCAATAATACATAACCCTCGTCTGCCACGTATTATAAACAGAATCAGAAGCAGTAACAGCAGTATGAAACAGCCTCTTCTTATTAGTCAACGTTGACTTTCTATCACCAGGCATCTTAATAATCGGGTCGAAAGAGAGAACCCCTTGCGATGAACCGGGTAGCTCTTGTCTGAGTGGAGCATTGGCTGATATTATTATGTTGTATGTGATGAGGGCTACGGATAATGTTATTGTTAATGTGAAGAAGAAATTCCCACAACCCATGATGCAAGATTGGATCTTTTTTTTTGTTTTTATAAAGTTTGGGTTTTTACATGTGGGATTTGATGGGGATTTAGGGTTGAGAAGAAGAAGAAGAAGAAGAAGAAGAAGAAGAAGAAGAAGAAGAAGATGATGATGATGATGATGATGATGATGATTATGATGGATGAAAGTTGTATGTATATGTATGTATATATTGGTTGTAATCCATGGTTGTATGTGAGAGTAGTTGGAGAATATAAAACTGGCTGCTTATTTTAGTTATTTATGCTTTGACTAGGTGTTTTTTTTTGTTAAAAAAATATAGGTAAGTAGGTTCATATGGTATGTCTATCTACCATCATTTAATTATGTTTTAGCTTCTACCATCATTTAATTATGTTTTAGCTTCTTTTTTTTTTAATGTAATGCTTTGTATTTTTGTAATTTCAAAACTTTTAAGGATATCTCTTGTGAAAATTAAAAAAAAAAAAAAAAAAATAGTCGCATAGACAAAGAGACTTCACATTTCACACCCTATATACATTGTTGTGGTGATCACACTATCTAGCCTCACGCTCCATTTTTTCGCCTCGCCTTGGTGCTATGTCGATGTGGCACCCTTTAATGCCCTGTTGAGCTCTATAGCATATAGTTAGTGTTGTAAATAAATCAAACGTTTGATAAACAGTTCGTAAACCATTCGACGGGAAGTTCGTTTGTGTCCGTTTGTTTAATAAATGAATGAATACGAACAAAAAAATTCCGTTCGATTAACTAACTAAACAAACAAACACGAACAAGTGTCTCGTTCGTTCGATTCCGTTCGTGAACGTTCAGTAATGTGTTTGTTTACGTTCGTTTGTTCATATTTGTTCGTGTATGTTTGTTTATATTCGATCACTAGTTAAAACTTAGGATAATTATGAACTTTTGAATTAGAAATGTCATGTATTCATGCCTAAGTAATTTTAGATGATTATGTCTAAGTTAGTACAATTTGACTTACCGTTTAGCGGATGTACTTGATCTAATGGTTAATAGTAACAATGTTTTTTTAGTTAGTTGCATATTAAATGTTTGTTTTTGTTTGTTTGTGTTCAAGACCTGTGTTCACGAACAGTTCGCAAACAACTCAATTTCTTAACAAACACAAACATAGAATTATGTTCGTTAGTGTGTTCGTGAACGGTTCGTTTGTCCAAGAAACCTTAACAAACAAACACGAACAAAGCCTTATTTATGTTCATTTACATCCCTACATATAGTCTTAATTGTTTTTGTTAAAATGTGGTAATATTCAAACTTAATATTCTGATTTTGTAACAAGTTAATTTGTTGGCCGAGCTGCAGGTTAATGTTGTGTTGCCTGTTACTTTGTTTTGTGACAATAGTGCTGCTATATCAATAGCAGCCAATCCGGTATTCTTTGACAAAACTAAACACTTTGAGATTGATTTATATTTTTTGAGAGACTTGGTGTCTAAAGGAAGTATTAAGACTGTTAAAGTTAGTTCTGAAAATCAGTTGGCGGATATTATGACCAAGGGGTTAGGTGTTGGTCAACATGATCAAATTTGTGAGTATCTTGGGATGTTTGACCCATTTGCTCTTTAAAGGTTTTGGTTGGTTTTGACCCATTCAGAATATTTAGTTTGAGGAGGGGTGTTAAAATGTGGTAATATTCAAACTTAATATTCTGATTTTGTAACAAGTTAATATAACATTTTGCATAAGTGTTCTTTTGCAGATTTGGATTTGGTCGAGTGTAGCAGTCTGGTTGATGTAGAAGCCCAAGTCTTGTTGCAGCCCAAGCCTTGTAGCCGTGTGAGATGCAGTGCAGCAGTTGGATAAGCCCATTTACGTAGAGACTGACCCATTATAGTTCAAGCCCAGATATTCAGGAGTTGTGTACGAGTGTACTTCCAAACCTACGTGGCAATCCGTGTGAATATAATCAGACGATCACACATTGTCTAAAGTGTGTTTTTACAATCTGATCGTGTGGATCATATAGGTTCGGATGTGCTTCTATCCGAACCTATCTCATCAGCTATATAAACACTTTATCTCTCCTGTGTACTGTTTTTAGCTTCTTTTGTACGAGTCATTATTTTCTCTCGTTGTTCTTCATTCACTAGTCTAGGGTTTGTGAGGATTCATACCAGATTCATCTCGAATCTGGTACGTTCTTGTATCCAGTTACAATCTAGGTCAAGAGTGTTTGATGTCTGAGAGATTTTCAGTATTTGTATTAGTTTCTCTTTCTGTTCTAGAGTTTAATCTTTTGGTTTGAGTTTTGATTCAATAAAAGTATTTTTGTTATCTGATATCATGTATTTTGACAGTTTTTTATGTAAAGGTTGATTCGGTAGGAAACAGTATACTAAAAAAAGTAATCTAGCTAGATGCTAATGTAAATATCATATCAAGTATAGCTGTATAGGTTGATTCTGGTGTGTGGTCTTTTTAGTTTTGCAGTTATTGCCTTGGATTTGTTTTCGAAATAGGTCTTAATGCATTAGGATTTAGGAATGCCTCGCTAAATATTAAACTTGTCACTAGTGTGCCTCTTCAGAAGAGTAGATTAGAGGATTCTTGTGTATTTGATGGCATGTTTATACTCTATATAAAAGTGGGAGTGGAAGTAGATGTTGAGGAGACCGCTAGTTGATGCCTTTCACTCGAACTAGTAGCCACAAAAGTTGTCTATCGATTTAATCATGTATGTAATTGTTTGTTTAACACGTTAGAGACTAATAACGAACTAGTTTAATATTATGTAATGATGTATTGAAAAGCCATGATTACATTCATAAATGATTATTTTCATAACAATATTTAAT
Source organism: Ambrosia trifida (assembly GCA_028751855.1). Taxonomy (NCBI): domain Eukaryota; kingdom Viridiplantae; phylum Streptophyta; class Magnoliopsida; order Asterales; family Asteraceae; genus Ambrosia; species Ambrosia trifida. The sequence goes on along the minus strand of CM054125.1, from coordinate 126,267,424 downwards.
ACACAAGAGTTGAATTGTGATGTTTAATAAATGAATAATAACAATGATTAAATACTTTCAATAATGAAACGTAGAAAAAACGACTCTAGGTAGATACAACAAGTGTGAAAGTGGAAAGAGCAATATAATTATGGAGTAAAACAGAGATAATGTAATCATTGGTTACTGGGTTTAGATATGCTTGCCTATCACCAACATTCCAAATCTACGAAAAAAACAGTTATTTCGTTGTAGAGAAGAGATTTTAGAGAATTAAGTGTGCCATCTTATAAGTGAAATTAACATCTTAAATGATAGCAAAGCTCCTAGTTAAAGAAATTGATTCTTTGGTTTAATATGGTAATCAAGGTTGCTGTTATAACACTTATATCACACGTAGACAGTGACGGATACAGATTTTTTTTGTACGGGAACACAATACGAATCGGACAAAAACAACAGATGATAAAAAAATCAACACACTTTAGCAAAACAAAGAATGCTATAATTCTATATGTAAGGGGGTTAAAAATATACGCCTTCTCTCTTTTTAGCAAATGCTAACTTGAAAAGTGACGCAAAACAACAAACGGAGTCATATTATAATTTTTTTTTTTACTCAACAGTCTATAACAACGGCTTCATTTTACTAAATTTTATTTCTTTTTCTAATGTAAGTCTAAAAACTTGTGACAAAAAATCAATTACATTTAGACACTTTTAAATCAAATAAAGTAATAAAAAAAATCAACTATTTTGTTATAGCATTCAAATATTCGTACACTTTTAACAACATATAAATTCACACGCAAAACACTATAAAATGTAGAAAATTAAAGGAACGAATGGGGTTTTGCTTGGTGGTTTTTTTTTTTTTTTTTTTTTTTTTTTTTGTGTGTACTATAAGTAAAAGGATAAGAATGTAGATTTATTATAACTATTGGATTAAAATAGACAAATACCAAAAGAAAAGTTCCTAAAATACTATCTTCTTCTTTAGCTTTCTATACAATTTTCATCCTCATCATGTGTTCTTTGCTTTTCTCACTGCAACAAGATACATTATCAATAGTTTCTTCATCTTACTTAATAGAATTACAGAACCCGTGCGTTACGGCGGGGCTGCACCTGTAAACTTTTATTACAGTCATCATGTATTCTTTTATGACAATTATTTTGGTGTAAGTCCTTTGATATTGAAAGCACGAATAAAAAATAAATTGATACTTCATGATGGTGTTAAATTGATACTTCAATTACACACTGTTAACATTATTCTTCATGATGGTGTTAAATTGATACTTCAAGCCTTCAAAATAAATTGATTTTATTTGATCAGTCTAACCGCCTCATTAAAAGCCTTACTAAAAAAACTAAGTTGGACAAAACTTATTCAAGGAAAAAAAGTGCAATGTGCATAATGCTCCGTCTTAAACCATTACACGTCCTTTAATATGTAGAGTTTGATCTTCAATTATAAGTGTCTGACTTAATATTTGATGTAGCATTCTCTAATCTAAATCATGTTAATTTAATGTCTTCATTGGATGGGGGTTAACGTAGTCGATGAAATGGCAAGATTTTCAAACCTGAATGATCCAGATGCGGAACAAAAAAAATTCTTTGCACGAAAACCAAACCACAGGGACGAAAATGACAGTTTACTCTTAAAAAGTTATTCCATCAAGAATTTCTTATTATGGATGTAATGGTAACATATCGCAATAGTATCGACACCAAAACATAGCTAGATTTAAAACTGAATATCATACCATATATTTTTTCTTAGTAGTCAGTACTGTAGGAGATGATATCGGTATCCGGTCAGAAATTTGAAATTTCTAATCCCTATTTCTTATTGTGAAAAATACTATTTTGATAAAATTATCATTAAGTTGTGTTACTTTCAAACAAATATAAACTATGGTTGGCTAATTTTAATACATTGTTCATTTTGTTAGAGCGAGAAACTCAATTATTAAGATATTTTTACAAATAATAAATATCAATAAGACACTCCTTAAACATATGAAAATTAATAATAGAGTTTCTCTTTCCGATTGAAAAAAAAAGTAATAATAACCTTAGTGTGTTTTCTATTAGTTTATCGATTTCAGATGTTTGAATAATACATGTACACTTTTTAAACAACTGTCTAGCTAACGTCTTTTTTTTAGAAAATATAGTTACATTTATTATACATTTTTAATGTTAGATCAAGTGGCAACGCTTGCGCACTTGGAACCCATAGAGCAGGGTTCAAAACGAGTCAACTACGCCGAAAGCACTCCAAGTAGGAATGTTGAAACCCTGTTATTTCAAAGTATTATACATCTCAGAGTTGTTAAAATGGGCATATATTCAGGTTGATATTATTATATGGTAGTTTAGTTAGTTATGTTTTGGCTGAGTCTTATTGCAGGTTTGGAAGGTTGACTTTTGGACTTTGGACTTTGTTCGTGGGCTCGTGGGCTGCTACTAGATAGCTGAGCTGCTGGACTGTGTTTGTGAGTCTTATTTTAAAGTCGTGGGCCTTTCTGCTTATTGGAGATCCTGATGTCTTGCTGGGCTTCCTGATTTATTGGTGCTATTAACTACTTTGCCTGTCTATAAATAGGGGCATTATATCAAACCCTAAACTTAGGTGTGAGTTGAATCAAATATTTCTCTCGTTCGTTTCTCTTTCTTGTTCACACAGTCTGTTCTAGATCTAGATCTTCGTGTTGAAGATCTGTGTTACGTTTACATGTTAGATCGTTAGAATAGATAGGTCATTGTGTTGGTGATTTGTTGTACTGGTCATCTATTGATGATCTGTTTGGGTGTTTGATACTTTGAGTTGTAATTTCCAGATTATTGTTCTCAGTTTTTTGTTTTCTATAGAGTTTACATGGTATCAGAGCTGAGGCTCTTGATTTAGGGCTTGTCTTTTGATTAGGGTTTCTTGTGAGTCTATTTAGATCTCAGTCTTGCGTTGAAGATCTGATCTGTTCTCATAGATCTGATCTTTGTAAGGCTGATAGATTGGGGATTGTTTGGATCTTTGGGTTCTTGAAGAACGTACGCAGGATTGTGGATAACATAAGGGCTCTTGGTGATTCTATTACTGCGTCTTGAACATGTAACCCTATGTGAAGGTTACAGTTCTTGACTGGCTGGAAGGAGAACCCTAACTTGGGTTGGAGGCTGGTGAGATCATTCTGGTTTACTTTTTTTGTATCTTGCATCATTCTTATCTTGTTTAGGTATTTTGTGGCCGGGTTAGGGGGATCGGTTTAATTCTTACAAGATTATCTGTGTATATTAGTTGGTATTTCACTTTTTGTGGTTGATCTTGTTGGTTTGATTGTTTACTGGTTTTCTTGTGTGTGCTTGGTTGTGTGTCTAAGTGTCTGTGGTTCCCACATTAAGACATGGCCTGGAACCCTTGAGTGATGAACCAGGTATCTGGACACTAATGTGGCTTCACCACTTATGTGCTTCAGTGATTTGATTTTTGTTATTTCTTTTGTGTTTTGTTGCTTGTTTTCTCTTGATTTTGTTGCTTGTCTTCTCTTGATTTGTTAATATGGCTGATGGTACTTCACTTACTTTGGATAGTAAGTTAGAAGCTAGTGATCCCTTATATCTTCATGCTAGTGACTTTGCAAACCTGACCATTGTGAGTGTTAAATTGAAAGGGACAGAGAATTATAGTGTTTGGGCCAATGCAATGATGGTTGCATTACAGGTTGAAAACAAGTTAGGGTTTATAAATGGTGATTGTGTTAAACCTACTGATGATTCTATTCTTGAAAGACAATCGGATAAGTGTAATTCTATCGTCTTAACATGGATTTTAAATTCTATCTCTGAGGATCTGTACCTAGGGCAAGTTTACTCTAAACTTGCTTCAGAGGTATGGAAAGATTTAAAGGAAACTTACAACAAGATTGATGGTTCTATAATTTTTTATCTATATAACAAAATTAAATCATTTTCTCAAAATGGTTCTTCCGTTTCTGATTACTATCACAAGTTAAATGTAATGTGGAAAAACTTAGATGAAATTCTTCCACTACATGCTTGTACTTGTGATGCATCAAAACAAATTAATGTTTTTAATCATTTAATAAAGTTAATGCAATTCCTTATGGGCTTAGATAGTGTCTATCGATCAGTTAGGACTAGTCTGTTAATAAGAGAACCTCTTCCTTCTGTAAAGGAAGCCTTTGCTGTTATTTCTAGGGAAGAGTCACATAGAAATTCAAATGTGATTGTATCTAAAGAACAAAGTCAGAATGTTGGTTTTTTTTGCTAAAACAAGTCAGTCTTTTGAAAATAAATGGAAAGTTGTTAAGAATGGTCGTCAAGGCTTAAAATGTACTAACTACAATAAAACTGGGCATTCTATTGATAAGTGTTTTGAGATAATAGGGTATCCTGCCTAGATGAGACCTTGAAATAATCAGGGTAAAAAGAACAGTGTTAATAACAATAGCAGTAACATTGTTCTAAATGATTCTAATAGGTCTACTACTAGTCTAACTTCTTAACGGGTCACTAAGCTATTGAGTCTCTTGAACACAAAGACAGATGATCCTCAACCCAGCTATAACAGTGCTGGTAGGTTCACTGGTCCTTTCTGTTTAAATTCTTTTATAAAGCCTATATATTGTTTTGCAAGTTTAAACATAAATGGTAGAAAAGTAGGATGGATAGTTGAGTCAAGAGTTAATTAACACATGGTTATGATTGAAAATGGGTTAATAAATATAATTGATGCTACAGAATTAAATATCAGGGTAAAACACCCAAATGGAACTAGTGTTGTTGTAGCTAAAATAGGAGATATTAAAATCAATGATAGAGTTACATTGTATGATGTCTTTATTGTTCCTGAATATAGTGTTAATCTGATTTTTGTGTTTAAGTTGGCTAAAGATAGTAAACTTACTGTGTGTTTTGATGAGGAAAAATGTTATGTTCAGGTAGGGCTGTGCAACGGTTCAGAACCGGACCGAACCGCGAACCGTTTATTCCAAAATATGAGAACCGGAACCGGAACCGATAATTACTAAACGGTTCGGTTCCAGAACCGGGTGAAACGGTTCTCATGAAACGGTTCTAGGCCGGAACCGGTTGTCAATAAAATCCTAAAATTTACATTAACAATTAAATAAAAAAAATAAAAAAAACAATAATTTTTCTTAAAAAAATTATCAACAGTTTGTGTTAACCATGGTTACTAAAAGTATAGCAGTTTACGTATCAAAATATGTTTTGTTCGGATCAGATCATTCTTTTTATACAGATTAAACAAGTCAGAACAAGCTGTGCTGACTGCTGACCATCACATAAGGCAACAATCTACATTCCTACCAAGTTAAACAATTTAAAAGTGTTAAGAACTATAAAGAAGGAAACAACACATTCTATTTCAAACTAATAATAGAATATTTAAATATTTAATTTAATTCTAAACGGTTCTAACGGTTCTTAACCGGACCCGTCGGTTCTAACCGGAACCGAACCGGAAACCGATTATGCCAAAATATGAGAACCAGAACCGGAACCTATAACATTAATTCGGTTCGGTTCTAGCAGTTCCGGGTCGGTTTCACGGTTTTCACGGTTTGAAACCGTTTATTGCTCACCCCTATGTTCAGGATTCATTAACAAAGAAACACTTGGTGATTGGTAGTCAAATGGATGGACTTTACTTTTGTGGTGAGTCTAAAGTTGTGTTTAGTACTAGACATATTAATTCTGATTTAGTGGAGTTGTAGCATGCTAGAATAGGTCACCCATCTGAAAATGTGTTAGAAGTTTTAAAAGATGACTTAGGTTTTAAGAATGTTTCCAATTCTCATCATTATGAAACATTCCATAAGGCAAAACAACATATGGAACCTTTTCTCTTAAGTGACCATAAAACTAAAGAATTAGGAGAACTAATTCATTTAGATGTATGGGGGCCTTATAGGGTGAAAAGTAAAGAAGGATTTAGGTACTTCTTAACTGCTGTTGATGATTACACAAGGGTTGTTTGGGTATTGCTATTGAAATATAAAAATGAGGTTTTTGAAAACATTCAACAGTTGGTCATTTTAATTAAAAATCAGTTTAACAAACAAGTTAAAATCTTGAGAAGTGACAATGGTTTGGAATTTGTTAACAATCAAATGAAAGATTTTGTTAAAAGAAATGGCATAGTACATCAAACTACTTATGTATATACTCCACAATAGAATGGAGTTATTGAAAGAAAACATAGGCATCTTTTGAATGTTGCTAGGTCTATTTTTGTTTTAAAGTGGTTTACCTTTGAATTTCTGGTCTAAATGTGTTCTAGTTGCCACTTACTTGATTAACAGGACCCTTACTCCTGTTTTGAATGGTAAGACCCCTTTTGAACTTGTGCATGGTTTTAAACCCCTTTTAGCCTATCTTAGGATTATAGGATGTTTATGTTTTAGTACAGTCTTGAATAATTCTGACAAGTTAAGTAGTCATGCTGATAAATGTGCCCTTCAGGTACTCAAATGAGAAAAAGGGGTATAAGCTATGGAACCTAGAAACAAGGACTATTATATGTTCTAGAGATGTTAGGTTTTATAAAACTATGTTTCCTTTTAAAGAAAGTAAAAAAAAATTGAAAAAGAAACTGTTTCTGATAAAACTGTTAACAACATGAATTTTTTTTACTGTTTTGAACAAAACACATCTAGTTATCCTAGTGATGGGCCAATTCCCAATGATGAACAGGGGGTAACACAAGAGACTGGTTCACATGGTCTTCAGCAATCAGGGGAGGCTAGTTCAATTGATGATGGTATGGCTGGGAATCAACAACCTCTCAATGAACAAGCTAACCTAGATAGGGCAAAAGGTGTGAATAGGTTAGATGAGAATCAAACCTAGTCTAAGGGAAATACTGAACAACATATATGCACTAGTTCCAGTATTAGAAGGTCCACTAGGTGTTCCACTTTTCCTAAAACAATATTTGGACCTTAGTTGATTTACCCCTGGTAGAAAAGCCATAGGTTGCAAGTGGGTGTATAACATTAAATATAAGTCAACTGAAGAGGTAGAAAGATATAAGGCTAGGTTAGTAGCCAAGGGTTTTAGTAAAAAGGAAGGAGTGGAATTCAGTGAAACATTTTCACCTATTGTGAAAATGGTTATAGTTAGAACTGTTATATCCTCAGTTGTTCAAAATAGTTGGTCTTTGTTTCAACTTGATGTGAATAATGCATTCTTGTATGGAGAGTTAAATGAAGATGTCTTTATGAAACTCCGAGATGGTTATTTTTCTGAAAATGAACATAAGGTTTGCAAATTGAATAAGTCTTTATATGGCCTAAAACAGGCACCCAAAATGTGGAATTCCAAACTGCTAGGTGTTCTTGTTGAGTTAGGTTTTGTGCAAAGTCAATGTGATCATTCTTTGTTTATAAAGTCTGTGAATTATGTGTTTGTCATCTTACTTGTTTATGTGGATGATATTGTGATAACTGGCAATAGTTATGATGAAATTATTTCTGTAAAATATTTTCTAAATTCCAAGTTCCTAATAAAAGATTTAGGGTCTTTAAAGTATTAATTTCCTAGGGATAGAGGTCATTGACACCGGTGAGGGACTTTGCTTGTCACAAAGAAAATACTGCATAGAGTTGCTTGCTGAATATGGCATGACTGGTTGTAAACCAGTAAGCAACCCAATTGAACAACACTATATTGTATCCACTTTGTGTACAAAAGAACATGAGTCACTAGTTGATATCACTGGATATTAAAAACTAGTTGGTAAACTCATTTATTTATCCCACACCATGCCTAACATATCCTATGCAGTCCATGTTTTGAGCCAGTATATGCACAAGCCTTCTAAAGCTCATTTACAAATGGCTTTTAGGTTATTAAGGTACTTAATGTTATCTCCTGGAAAGGGGATAATGGCTAAGAAAAGTGCCAGTTTTGAGCTTAAAGCTTATTTTGACTCGGGCTGGGGTAAATGCTTAGAGACTAGGAAATCAATCACAGGAATTTGTGTGTTCCTGTGTGACTGGTTAGTGTCTTGGAAGAGTAAAAAGCAAACCACTATTTCTCGATCTTTAGCAGAAGCTGAATTTCATGCTATGTGTTCTGCCACATGTGAGCTTTTATGGTTAGCAAATTTGCTTTCTAAACTTGGTGTTGAGGTAAAGTTACCTATACCCCTTTATTGTGATAACAGTGCTGCTATGGCAATAGCAGCAAATCCAGTTTTGCATGATAGAGTTAAACACTTTGAATTGGATCTATTTTTTTTTCTAAGAGATCATGTATCCAAAGGTAAAATCAAAACTGTCAAAACTCAGTCAAAGGATCAGGTTGCAGACATATTTACAAAAGGTTTATTAATATCACAACATGAGTTTTTATGTGATAAACTTAATATGTTTGATGTCTTTGGTCATCAACCGGGGAGGGGTGGGGGGGTTAAAAGGGCATATATTCAGGTTGATATTATCATTTGGTAGTTTAGTTAGTTATGCTTTGGCTGATTCTTATTTCAGGTTTGGAATGTTGACTTTTGGACTTTGGACTTTGTTCGTGGGCTGCTGTTGGATAGTTGAGCTGCTGGACTGTGTTCGTGAGTCTTATTTTAAAGTCGTGGGCCTTTCTGCTTATTGGGCTTCTTGATGTCTTGTTGGGCTTCCTGATTTATTGGTGCTATCAACTACTTTGCCCATATATAAATAGGGGCATTATATCAAACCCTTAAGTTAGGTGTGAGTTGAGTCAGATATTTCTCTCGTTCGTTTCTCTCTCTCGTTTACACAGTCTGTTCTAAATCTAGGGTTTGTAGTCAAGATCTTCGTGTTAAAGATCTGTGTTATGTTTACCTGTTAGATCGTTAGAATAGCTAGGTCACTGTGTTGGTGATTTGTTGTCCTGGTCATCTATTAATGACCTGTTTGAGTGTTTGATACTTTGAGTTGTAATTTCCAGATTATTGTTCTCAGTTTATTATTTTCTATAAAGTTTACAATAGTATTTCAAAACCTATGACTTAATTGGTCATTTTTAAACTTCTTTAGCTTTAATTCGTGTAGGCATGCACTTTTCTTTGGATTAAGAACACTTTCGGGTACATAGCTAATAGCTTAATGGATAAATGAGGGTGATATTGCGAATGGTGTTCTACCTCGCGTTTTGAATAAGATATCCCACCAAACATACACATGAAAATCCAACTAAAATCTAGCGAAAAGACGTGTTTCCCAACTTTAATTATAAGGTCAGTATCGAAAAAAATAGAAAAAAAAATGTAGTTTGCAAAGAGACATGGTGTGGTGATAACTGATAATGTGTTTCCTCTCTATCTAAGAGAGGTAGATGGTGCAAATCTTCCCAACCGAAGACGTTGGAATATTCAGAAGTGGATTATTTTGCCGTTAAAGAAATTAACTTACAAGAATATAATACAACTTTTAGATTTTGTTTTTCTTTAAGACTGTCCGGAGTGGGGGCGGGAAGAGGGGGGAACACCACCGCCGCTATGGCGTGGAGGAGGGCGGGAGGGGGGGGGGGGAGGGAAAGCACTGGCGTGGGGGAGAGGTGGTGTACACGTGGCAGGTGGTGATTGGTGGGTCTTGGGTTTTTTCAACGGTCAAAAAAATTAAAAACTATCCGTTTTATATTCAAACGGTCAAAAAAATTTTTTTTATATAAATTACCCCCATTTCACTACAAAACACCCACTTTTACCAAATTTTATACATTTCTTCAACCAAATTTTATACACTTCTTCAACAAAAAATGAACCCATACAACCGAGGCTTTGACCCGAACAACCCATACGCGTACGTCCCAAACCCGAATACACCACCGGTTCGCCCGATCCCAAACCGTCCACCCCATCCTTCACCTTGTCCCGACTACGCGGGTTATGCGGGTTTCATTAGTGGGCAAATTTATCCTAATTTCCCATTCAATGATTCTCTCGTTCCTTCACAACTTCCTTTAACGCAAACCGTACCCGAAACACAACCCCAAAATGTTGCGGGATCATCTTCGGGTAAAAACCCTCCTGCAAGAAGAAGTCACAGGAGGAAGACGGCGGAGGAGAAAGCATTAGCCGCCACTAACCGCCAACCACTTAAGTGGACACTCGAAGAAGAGGTTGCTTTAACGAAAGCGTGGATAAGCGAGTCGGAAAAAGAGCAAGGTATTTCTAATTATTTTTTTAACATTATTTTTTTAACATGATTTCTAATAAATTTTTTTAACATGATTTTTTTTTTCTAATATTGCTAATATTTTTTTTTTGTAGGAACTTGTCGCCATAAAAACGACTTTTGGATCGACATAAACAACGCGTTCCATGGGTTGATGGGATGAGAGTTCTATCGAGCAAACGATAGTCTCTCGTCCAAGTGGACAGAGATAAACAGGGCAATGAACTCGTTTCAACCGCATTATTATTACGCAAGAAACAATCCAAAAAGCGGTGAAACGAATACCGACAGCCTCAGCCGGTCGCTTTTAGCGTATCGTAACGAAATCAGTCTCGAATTCAAGTTTCTTCATTGTTGGGAAATCGCCAAGAACCATTCAAAATGGGCGTACGTCCCCACTGCAAGCAACTCCGCAAAAAGGTCGAAAACAAATTCGTCAAGAAACCGTCAAACTGATCCTGAAAACGTAGAAGCCGTTAATTTGGATGAAGACGAGTTTGAAGAGGAATTGAGTAGCCCACCCTGTCGAGATAAGTAAAAAAAAAAGGGCGCAAAAATCTGCTGCTTCGGGTTCGGGTTCTGGATCAACCGGCGCCTACAGCGCTGACTTGCAAGATTTAAATGCCACCATGATTCAGTTCAATACGATTCAAGAAAAATGCTCGAGGAGAAAAAAAACATTCGCGAAGCGTTTGAAAAAAAGTTGACTATGAAAGAGCGAAAATTGTCTATCAAAGAGCAGCGCGAAAAATGCGAGGATATGAAATTTCTCGCCATGAACACCGATCATCTTCAAGGGCCGGAGTTAGAGATGACGCTTCAAATGAAGCGTGAGATTATGGAAAAATATAATATTAACTGATTTGTTATTTTCTAATTTTTTTCGGTTTTTTTTTATGTTTTTTATTTTTCTAGGTTTTTAATTTTTGTATTTTTCTAGGTTTTTATTAATTAAAAATATTTATTATTATTATTATTATTATGTTTTTAATATATGAAGTTAAAAAAAAAAGGAAAAATAAATTTCACATGTCACTTCCCCCCCCCCCCCCCCTCTCTCTTCCCCCCTTTCACTCCCCATAATTATTTTTCCCCCCACAAGGGTCCCACAAGTGCCACATGGCGCTTCATCCCCCTCTTTCCCCCACCACTCCGGATAGTCTAAACAAAGACAATAAACCTTGTAAGGGGTGGCCCTCACATTAGTGGTGGCAACGAAAGATGGTGTTTTGTCTTTCCATATCTTGAACTTTCGGACGAAACGTGAGAAATTAAGTTTTAAAAAAAAAATGTCTAGAGCTCTCTAAATAAATCTGATCCAGAAAAATCACAATTCTTGGAGAACTTTAGACATGGATACTATAGAAATATATAGATATTTAGATTTGAGATGAGAAGCTTTAGATAGAAAACATTCTAAATCTTGAGATAGATAATGTGTATTAGAAGCTTTAAAAAAGTAGTCGGTTTAGTTGTATAAATCATCTTACACAACATTAAAACTTCACTTAAAACCATATAAACGTTTCTTTGGTTACATTTTCTTGACTAGATTGGGATTAAGTTGAGTTTAGTAGCGTTAGCACGAGAAGGTAGAAAAGATAACTTTGCCCAAGTTCTCTTCCTTTCACAACATTTCCGATTGGCAACCAATCCAGCCAAGAAGTGCGTACGTCCTATCCACACTCTAGAGACAGAACACCCACACCCACATCGGGTTCTCTACAAATCTCTAAAGAGTCGAACTACTCATGTCTTTGTGCTCTACTGTCTGCATAGACGGCATCTACACTTGTGTCGATACACATTTGTTGTCAAATAGAGTGAATTACAAAACTCGCCCTTAAACTGTTTTTCAAGAGCATCTCAGTCACTTACAAGTTTTAGTTGTCATGACTAATCAAACTTTTTTTTTATTTAATTATATTTAACTTTTTTTAACAGGCTTAATAAAAACAAGTTCAATGACATAAAAACACAATTTTTTTACGCAATACCAGATTACTAGTTGCCAAACGGCCCAAACACCACCTGGGCTTTTGCTAGATATGAGGATATGTCACTTGTAAGCTTCAACCAAATCTGTAAGAGCCCGAGCCCAAGCCCAATGCATCTAAATGCAAATGTACATTTCCAAAACAAAAGGGTTGTAGCACACGGGCGGTTCTTCACTAGGGCCAGATCGAGCCTCGGCCCACCCAGTTTTTTCGTTTCATAGTGTAAGTTTTACCGAAAATTTCCGAAAATTTTTATATGTATTAAGTCCGGCCCTACCTGATTTTTCGTTCAAGATCCGCCACTGTTGTAGCATGAATGAAGAAGATAAAAACTACCATGTCCATGTACACTATCGCACATCGCATGCATGCATGTTTCCTTATTCTATAAATACCGAATAAACCATAAACCCGTATTGTATTCACAAAACTGAAAGATACACCACGACATACGTAAAGGGTATCTTAAGTTCAGATTTGGCCTATATATATGACCTTCAAAAGTCGAACTTCTTAACGTATACCAGTCTAGGTTCTCATCCTGTCGCCCCATTCCTCTTTTCTTGCGACCGCATCCAAGATCTCCATTCCTTTAGTAATTTCTTGATTCACATGTGATGATCACTGCTTTTGTCACCTGCATTGCTTCTTTTTGTGATTAGAGTTGGTGGGTGATTCATACCATTTTCATCAAATATTTCATACTAGAAAATGTAATACCTTTTGCGTTTGCTTTTCAAGACGGTTGAAGAAGACGGATTGCTATGCCAATTTCGCTTTCTCTGATTAATAAACCAATTGTTTATCTGTTTTAACTGCAGGCCCGTTTCTTGTACGAGTCTTGCCTTGTCTTCTTCCTGTTAATCAAAGTGATTAAAGAACTTTAGCTTGCCATCGTTAAGTGACGATTGGTTACTTATTATTACTTTGTTATAAAGGGTAAATTTAACACACAAAACATATAAGAAAAGGTCTTATTATATCACTAAAATGATTAATGTTTGCAATATCTAATAGATCAAAATAGACATGTAACATGTTTCACCACATAAAATTAAATTAATGTACATTGACTAAAATACTATCAACAATAAACACCGACTTTCTAAAGCAATGAATAATAACACATGTACTAGTGTATGTTATTTATGACTATGATGTAGACCAATTATATCACGAGACGAAACTTGGCCAAGTGTGTAATTTACGAACCCCCTTTCCGAGTAAACTACATACACTTAAAGGGGGCCAATATATTGTCACATGTAACCAAGGGTATGTAATTTTCAGCCATTCATTTGGCGTATTTTCGTCCCAACATAATTCATCCACAGTAATTAACGCCCAAGACATGACTCATTTAAATACCTTACTAGTTACAGATTTAGATGAAGTCAACTCACAGTAGGGTATGGCCATTTGGCATGCGATTGCCACCATGCTTTCAAAACCGAAGTCGTGTCTCCTGGGAGCTTCCCGGCTCTTCTTTTACGCAATATTTCCTCCCTAATGTCCACAATCTTCTCCTTGTAGCCCTATTAACACCACAACGAACCGAAAATATATTATCAAACGACGTATTAATATGATTAGAAAAATTAACAAACCGACCTGTTTCAACTCATGCTTTAGCTCTTGCCTCACACGCTCCATCAAAGATCGCTCGCTCTCTGTCGGCACAAGAGGCCCGAAACCCATGCTATCATGTCCATCAAAGCTTCCATCAAACAAATTGGCATCACTCTCCACTTGATCTTCATCATCATCCGACATTGTTGCGCCCGTTCCTTCGCCAGGCGACACCCCTGTTTCAACAACCACGCTAAACAAACTTCAACCATCGTCTAACAATAACCGAAACCAAACATCAAACCAACAAAGGCACACAACCTGTTAGGCTTTGCAGCGACTGCTCAATCTCCCAACACGCCATAACTGCTTCCATCGCGTGAACGCGAACATGCTGTTGCAATTGCTCTTTAAAAGAACAAAGCAACAGAACATAATGAGTCTGCATTACAACACAAACATAAAAATCAATCAGTTTCAAAAACCATAACTATTACAACAAATTCGCAATCGTTTGCTCATACCATGAACTGATCAAGCTCCTTATCATCACCAAGATTCCCACCATGACCACCAAGACCCGAATACTTCGCCACCACATTCTGCGATTGCGCCAGCTGTGCATCAATCCTGGGCAGCTGATCCACTGGTGTCGCAATTCGCAAACAAGACACGTGAGCCGATAACAACTGCTCGTATAGCGGGTGTGACAATACCTCGGCTTTGTATCGAGCATTTTGCCAGTTTACGGCTGCGGCTTCACCGCTACCGTCCCCGCCACCTACCTCACTCTCCCCTAGCTCACCTCCTACATTATTATCCACCTGTAAACAAAGTTACAAAAATACTTCATTAATCCTGCCATTTTTGGGGCGGAAGTAAAAAGGTATTAGTGTATTTTTTAGACAAAAATCTCGATCGTCCCAACTAAAAGTACGGTTAAATCTCCAATCGGCCTCCGAAAATAAATCATGAATACCGATCGGTATTGGTTTTTGTCTACTTTCGGTTTCGGTATTTTCCGTATTAGTTTTTGGCTACTTTCGGTTTCGGTATTTTTGGGAGCAGTATCGGTACTAGTACTGTACCGATCTCGTCTCGAGCTCGTCCTATTGTACCTAGCTAGGGCACATTGCTCGAAGTTTAATTCAAACGCTAAAACCAACGAACATGACTAGTGATAGGTCAAATATAGTGCCTAGATTTAGGTTTTATACAGATTTTCAATCCCTAGATTTATTATGAATTTCATTTCCCATAATTGCATCCATTGGTTACTTTATTTTAAATTCAATATACCATGACAACGTTACATACTTTTGTTGACAAACAAACAAACAAGATTTATTAAATTACTGTATTAAATATTAAAGTGTTGTTGTTGTCTAAATAAAACATCTTTTAACAACCAAATAAAATCTACAAAACAAAATTTATTTAATTTCAATTTCAAGAATTATTAAATTATTGTTGTCTAAATAAAACGTTATGTCGCTTCTAGCTACTACTACTCGCTTAGTGCTAGAAGTGACAGTTTCCGTTTAAAAAATATATATATATAACCTGTCCGGAGACGATGTTTCTGGACTGGTTGTTCAAATCCGGAGAATCATGAGAAGACATGCCACCAGCAGCAGCCATAATTGAGTCATTAGAGACTTGCGAAACGATGTCGTCTCCTCGTACATCACTAACGTTCCTCTGCAGTATCGATCTCGACAGCCACTGATTATTACTATTATTATTACCATTATTATTCCCAACCTGATGATGATGGGACGACGTAGTCACAGCAGAGTCAGAATTATTATTAATATTATTATTAGTTTGCAAGTTGAGAAAACTACTACTACTATTATTATTACCACCAGTTTCACTGCCTCCACCCGCATACTGTCCCTGCTGCCGGAGGATGGCACTGTTAAGCCAGTGGTCTTTGCCGGCAGCTCGGGACGGTTGGGTGGGGATAGTGAGGTGGTGGGCGTCCTGCGGGAGAATTGTCCGCAGGACGGAAATGTTGTCGGATTCGGAGAAATGTTGTTGTAGGGCCATCTCCTGGGAGAGATGGTTATTGTTGGGATGAAAGGCCATTTAAAAGGA
This sequence comes from Ambrosia trifida, assembly GCA_028751855.1. Taxonomy (NCBI): domain Eukaryota; kingdom Viridiplantae; phylum Streptophyta; class Magnoliopsida; order Asterales; family Asteraceae; genus Ambrosia; species Ambrosia trifida. The sequence goes on along the minus strand of CM054125.1, from coordinate 126,251,571 downwards.
AGGTGGTTTGGCAAGGGAGAGGGAGAGAATTGTGAAGAAAAGGGTGTGTGAAAAGAAGAAGGGAAGGTTTTTATAGGTTAGATGGAGAGTAGACAGTTGCAGGGAGGAAGAAAGAGAAGGAGAAAGTGACATTGTTTGGAAAACTGGAGGGGAACGAAGGAAAAGTAACCACATAAAACTAATCACATTTGTATTCATATATATTTACTTATTATTATATGGTAGGATTCTAAACGAATCAATCTCTATTTGAAAATTAAGAGAACCGAAAAAAAAAAATTTATTTTTTTATTTTTTTCAATTATACATATGTGTATATTGCAATTATACACATATGTACATTGAAAAAAAAAATCTGCATATAAAGCAGCAATTAAAAGAAAAAAAAATTTGCCTTGAAGAAATTTGTGATTCACAATGGTTCTCTCAGTTCTGAATTTAGCCGTAGGTTCTCATTTAAAACAAATCTTATTATTATATTCATAACAAAGTTAATAAAGGGCTGTAGTTGTAGTAAATGTACCTTTTCAGTTTTTTTACCTGTAACTTGTTGCACCATCTATTCATCTATTAATGATGTAATGATAAAGTGGTTGGGGAAAGACTTCGTGTTCCTTGTGACTCATGACCTAGGTTCGATTTCACTCTTCTTATTATTTTCTTCGACATTCAGGTGTAGAGCAAATATGGGTGGTGACGGTTTGACTCGGATGAGAGGCGAGGTTTTACCGATTATTCCATTGTCGTGTCTTCGGGCGGGTGGAGGTCGAGTTTTTAGCGCACCTGGGAGAGCCAAGGGGCTGACGGCGGTCAAGGAGTCGACTTTAAGCTTAACCACATCACCCGGTATCACAATAATTGACACATTGTTCCTTGCCGTTAAAAAAAAAAAAAAAACTTGTTGCGCCATTTATGCTAACAAAATATATTGTCGGGAGATGTACTAGACTTTTTGCGAAAAAAAGTTTATTGCTACATAGGCATACTTTTATTTGCAACTTTCGTATCGTTAAGGCTTGTTGTTTAGACTTTATTAGAGATGTGAAACGTAGTAATGAGTAGATGTGTCTCCAAATTATAGATTTATACGCTATTAGTGGGGTGTTCGCGCGTTGCGACGGGAGCACAACATTACTAAAAACGAAGCAATAAAAAAATATGTGATGATAAATGCAAACAAGGGTAGGGCACGTGTCATATTATTTTGTTGTCTTTTACATGAGACAAAGAAGGACATCATAGACTCATCATGAAGGCTGGCACGATGACCAACCCTCGATATACATGTAACTTTTGATTAATATATAGTAGTTTAAGGTTGGAAAAAATAGAAGTTTGTTTTTAAAATTTTTGGGTAACTTTTCTAAATACTTTATAACATAGATATAGATATAGATAAAAGCATTTCGGAATTCTCAATATATATATATATATATATATTTATTTTGAACGGTAAATTTTTACTCCTTGTGAGACTTGAAACTGTGACCTTCCCCTTAGGTGTTTCTAAAAGCTTTGTTTCTATCATTGGGCCACCAACCCTAATGGCGAAATTCTCTATATCTGATTCTTATAGTCATGTATGTACAAGTATTGTCCACGTCGGTTAAGGGGAAATTTTTAACCATTGTATTTTTCACAAGAAAGGAGAAAATTTAAACTATTGTATCTTTCACATCTTTAGTTACTACTAAAGATTCATTGTCTTTATTATTTTGAATGATGTAGTTTTATTGTTTAAAATTAAAATTATTCAACTTAAACTACAGGCTCGATTATTACAAAATTATTTTTGATCTATTTTTTGCATTTTTTATTTTAACTCTCATGTTTATAATAAATAAACATAGTTCATTCATTGTTTTACTCTACAAATATGTAGTAAGTTTCCATCATTCTTTATGTCTCAATTTATAGACATTGTTTAGGTTTATAAATTATAATTATTCAACTTAAACTACGACTCGATTGTTACAAATTTATTTTCATTCTATTTTTTAAATTTATTATTTTAACTCTCATGTTTACAAACCATAAACATGGTTCATTCATTATTTTACTTTACGAGTACGTGGTAAGCTTCCCTCATTGTATGCCATGTTTATTTCTCATTTTATTATAATAAGTCAAATGGCATAGCCAGTTTAAATAATTAAAAATATATGACATTGATTAATTGGTCCATATGCAAGTTGTTGTCCATAATATATGACATGTAATGAATGAGTGTCTTTTTTCAACCAATAACCCAGTTGTGTATACCACTATATAATCGTAAGATGTTATATACTGTATTCAGATCATATGGATATTTTGTGATTTTTAATTGCAAAAACTTATTTTTTATGACAACCCTTAAGATTTTTCTATACATTAACCCATGAGTAAAGCCATAATATGGTCATGTTTCTCATGCATGTCAAACCTTAACATACAAAACCATCTTACTCTACCTTATATATCAATTTTTGTACCTTACCTATCAATTTTATGAGCGACTACGATAATTCCATGCATCAATATATTATTCGATTTCTTTTCTATGAACTTCCTAAATATAAAAATACAACCCAAGATATTAACTGTATAAAAGATTATAAAAAACAACAAAGTATGGATTGGTTGGGGGCGTAAACACATAATGTTTGCAAGAATATTGTTTTAATGGTTAACAAAATGTTACCTTAAGATCAGTACCCTATATTTCACAGAATTTTGAACGACCAAATACAATATAACGCCTCTCTTTGGCGGTCTTCATGCGTCACGCCCTTTTAAGGCGGCATGAATGACGTTTCAAACTAAGCCACAACACATAGCCTTAGAAAAAAAAACATTTAGATTTGATACTTTCAGAGGATGATGCGATGAAAATTTAAGGAAAGTACACTTAACACTTTGCTAACTATTTGAAATATATCCGAATACCTCGTATAAGATAACAACTAGCAAAATTTATCTTAGCTAATGGTAGGTGTGTCATTCTTGGGTACCCTAGATCTCTCTAATCAGTGGCGAAGCTTGGTTTCAGAATCGGTGGGGCCGAACTCAACTTTTTTCGATTGGTAGTGGAAAATCGGCGGGGGCCGGACTCAAGTGGAACTCAATTTACATATGAAAATCGCAAATTTCCACTATTGCGCTAAAAAACAGGGGGACCAGGGGTCCATGGCCCCAATAATACTTCGCCCCAGCCTCTAATCCTTCGAATAATCACCTCATCGACCTGACTCATTACCTTAAAATGTTTTTTCTGTTTTTTAAAATAAAACTAGCTTTTATTTCGGGAGCGTCCCGGAGTTGAAATCTATAACTTATAATAAAAGAATTGAGTTTGTATGAGGTGGCATTCAATGGGGGCGTCATGTGACATCATGTGAAGCTTTCTTTTAAATTTATATATTTTGTATTTTTAAATAAAATCTATATCTATATTATCTTAAAATTTCAAATATGTTAATTAATATATTTTCCTTATTTTTCTCTCACATTTTTTAAATGTTAGTGAACTATTAATTATTTTAAAATTTCAAATATGTTAATTAATATTTTTGTCTTTATTTTTTTCTTATTTTCCGCTCACAATTTCTAAACGTTAGTAACTTTTATTTATGACATTTTTTTGAAAAAAAATTACACCAAATTAACGATCGCTTTATTATCTTTTCAACGAGCACCATATATAGTGCTATACAAAAACAAAAAAAAAAAATTTAGTGAGTTTTTGTTCATGCAGAAAAAAAACACAATGTATTTAAGTAATTTCTTAATCATATATAGGCAAGTCACTAATCATGTTATGATAGTATATATGTTTTTGAACCTACTATTACATATAAGAATTACCCATTTCATGTGTTATAACGATATGCTTAGCATTAAAAGAGGTTGAGATTTTTTAATCTACTGTGAACGCTGCATGAGAACACCTTTTGATAGTATAAACATTAGAACAACTTTCTTTAACATTAAAAGAGGTTGAGACTGTTTACTTCTTTTATCCTTTTTTATTAAGTAATATTAGATTTTTCAACCCCGGGACACTCCCGGGGTAATCAGCTAGTATCTAATATGACATAATAAATTATCTAATATAACAACATAATTAATGACTTGCCAATACATGATTAATGAATATTGTTGTTGTTGTTATTATTATTATTATTATTTATTTTGAACAGATCTCTGTCATAAGTTATCATATTCAAATATAAAAAAAAAAAACAAATCTCTGCCTATGAAGTTATGTTTATCGTTTCTTATTCAAATATAAAAAACCCTAAGTAGTGATTTATTAGTAGAGTAAAATATATTTGAAAACAAAACCAACAAAAAATAGTCGTTTTTTTCTCCGTTTTTATATAACACTATGGTACTCGTTGGAAAGATAATAAAACGCTCGTTAATTTCATGTAATTTTTTTCTTTAAAAATCTCGTATATAAAAGATATTAACGTTTAAAAGTTATGGGTGGAAACATGAGAGAAAATTTAATTTTGTTTTTAAATTCTTTTCTTTTCCTAAAATAACTCAATGGATTTTGTTTTTTTAATTGGTTCACATAGATGCCACATGAGATCCTACATGACACTCTTAAAGGAGAGAATGACCTTTTTAAGTGCCATATAAGATATAAGCCTTTAAAATATTAATATATACTAGTAGGAAACCCGCGCGATGCGACGAGAGTAACACTTTTTATTTTGGTACTTGTTTCAAATTCATATAATATTTGTTGTAGCATCATTGCGGTGGATATACGTCATAAGCGTTACACATGTCTAGTAACTAAAAAGATTTAACATTTAAATTGTAAATTACTTTTAAGAAACATTTGATAAAATAAAGTAATATACACAAGGAAAAATAAGTATTATTAAACATAAAAGTTGAGAAAAATAAAAGCTAGTGAACTACTTGAATCATGAGATCAATTTAGTCATACAGGTTCCAAGTCTGCATGATCTCATCTATATTGTCTAGCCACCATTCGTCATCAAGAACTATCACTGAAATTTCTTGTATATCTCCGTGTTTGATTATTACATCTTTTGGTGAGGATGAGTTTCCTCCATTTTCTCCTATCTAAAGTGTCATCAAATATGTCTTCTTTGTCATTTTCATCATAACTGTCTAGATCAATAACTTGACTCCATTTCCATTAAGAGAGCCTTTTGGATCTCTTCCTATTAATTTCATGCATCTGATCCTTAAAATAAATTAAAAATATTTAATACACAAGTTAATAGAAGATGAAATAAATGTTGATATTACCTATTCACTAAATTCATGTTGAAGATCAGATTTGTAGGGACTAAACATTGCACCATAGCAAATAATCTCAACACTATTATCACCATTATCCTACAATAAAACACATAAAATATACCACATAAAATAACAGCCATGTTAATATTAAAAAATTAAACATTAATAAATACAACTTAGACGCTACTTTAGACGCTTGTATGGCTATTGGTTTTGTTCATCTCCGTATGTTTTTCATCTAAATGAATCTGCAAAACTAAGAAGTTAACACTTAAATGATTAAGATATGTATAAAAAGGTATAATTAGTAAAATAGGATGAATGAAAACCATAAACTAACAAATAACCAACATTAGAAGCTTCAACTTTTGAATTCAGTATTCATGCCTACGTATTTTAGCAAGTGAAATAGGTGTGCATTAGTATGTATTTATAGAATAAACTTTAGTAGGTTAGCACATGGTTTAATTTTCAAATTCATGATTTTCCCACCCCTTTAAATTATGAAATTTTGTTAAACTTTAGTAGGTTAGCACATGGTTTAAGTTTTGAATTGATGATTTTCCCACCCCTTTAAATTATGAAATTTTGTTTATCTTTTACTAAAGTGTAAAAAATTATCGTGTTTTCTGTGAATACTGAATTCAGTGCATTTATCTTTTTTTTTTTTTTTAAAAAAAAACTTTGTTAAAAATAACCCCTTCAAATTAGGGAGTTTTGTTGTTATTAACATAGATGTTCATATCACATGGATATATAATATGCATCATGTGTTTTCTACCAAATTGATGCAGCTAAGTTTTTAAAAGAAATTACTTACAATTAATATCTACAATGCAGTTTTATATTTTTTTCTAAACTTAATTATTTTAAAGTTTAATATATTTAGCTAATTATGTATATTTAAAAGTTTAATGAGATTTCTTTTAGTTAATTATATTTATGTGTATACCTATTAATATATGCATGCATACCCATATACATATGCACATATTGCTAATGTTGATTATTTAAATAGGGTACTACAATTGGAGCTATCAGTAACAAACGTGATAAAACATTCTTAGAGCCCAGTCTTGTGTTGCAGTTTTGTTACCGTGTGACAAATTATTTGTCTGTCAAAGCAAGGATGAACTATAATGTTTAACAACATTATCATATTTTAAGAATCACCAAAGCTGGTATGTAGATTTTGAGTGCCTTGTTTGGTTTTTTAAATATTTGCATTTGATTTATGTGAATTTTTCATTATTGGGCGGACCAGTATTTAACACCAAATTCAATTTTACAATTTTGAGTTTTACTTGATCATGAAATGGTGTTATGATTCAACATCCATATTAACAATAAATCCATATTATATTTCATCTAGTTATTATTTAAAACATAAAATGCAATAATCACTTGTACATAAGGCATTCTTTCTTGTACATTTCAATCCACACATCGGTATTGACTACGACAAACACCGACACGTCGACAAAAATGAGCTGGTCGTCATGGTATATTCCAACGTTTTTAAAATATAATAGTTTTAAAGTTACGATAAAATTAAATAAAAGAAATAATAATTTTGTAGGGGAGGGGAGGAAAATGTAATTATTAACTAAAAATTAGGGAATTAAAGTGTAAATAAGATAAGGTATTAAAGTGTAAATAATGTATGAATGACTATTTTACCCTCATTTTAAGGTTGTTAATAAAAAATTAGTTCTTAACTTTTGGGTATCTTAAAATACCTCTCCCTCATACATTATAATATAGTAAAAATAGTAAAGATAGAATATAGATATAGATTAGCATTTTAATTAAAAAATGAAACATTAAGCTAATATTCTATTCAAATAAAATAAAGTTACATTAATACAAACTAAAAAATTATAAAAATGCGAACACACATAATTTACTATGTATTAATTAGGAATTGGGTGAATAGTTGAGAGGGACGGTGGCAATTATTTTATTTTATTTATTTTATTTTTACGCTTTTTTTAATAATATATATAAACTGTTTCATTTCAAAACAAAGTCTCCTTGGTGGTGGAGTGGTTTGACGCGCGTCCCTTTTCCATGATGTTAGGCCTGTAAACGAACCAAATGTTCATGAACTGTTCGGCGGGAAGTTCGTTTATGTTAGTTTATTTTAATAAATGAACGAGCACGAACACAATTTTTTGTTCGTTTAATTAAACGAACGAATATGAACACACGTTTTGTTCGTTAATTTATGTTCATAAACGTTTATTTATGTTCGTTCGTTTATTTTTTTGTTCGTTTAGGTTCATTTAATTAAACTTACCCTTTATTTTTATTATTTATTTTCTTTTGTTAAGTATCTTAATTCATATGTTTTAAAAACTTAACCATAGCCCTAACATTCTAACCATATCACTTATCAGACGTTATCCACACTCCACTGCCCCGACTCCACTCTCCAACCTCACAGCGCCGCCGTCTCCCTCATCCCCGTCTCAACAGATAAGAACGCCGTCGTATTTCTCATCCCCGTCATTTTGTTTTGGTTGCATTGTGATGTATTAGACTTGGTTGAATTGTGATGAATCATTATTAACTTGTTTTGTTTGTGTTCGTTTATGTTTATGTGTGTTCATTTATATTGATCATTTACGTTCGTTTATGTTTATGAACTATTCGTTTAGGTTTTAAATGAACGAACATAAACAAACACGAACACGACAAATTTCTTAATGAATGAACACGAACACAAAGATGTGTTCGATTATGTGTTCGTATTCGTGTTCGGTTAAAGTTAAATGAACAAACATGAACACACTTGTGTTCGTGTTCATTCGGTTCGTTTACAGGCCTACATGAGGTTGTGGGTTCGAGGTTGCTGTAATGCATTTATTTACAACATTAATGACACCACCATATTTTTTTCCAGCGTTTTTTGATAATAAAAATAATATGTTTCATATTAAAACCAAAATTAGTTTGGTGGTGGAGTGGTTTGAGGTTTGTGCCTCTTACACGAGGTCACGAGTTCAAAACCAGTTGTAGCCTTTTTTTTTCTTTTTTCATTTACACAGTTTTATTTCATATTATATATATTTGGGTCGGGAATAAAAGACAAATTGGGATGGTGGTATAGTGGTTTGAGGTGCATTTTCCTAAGGGGATGTTAGAAGTTCTAAACCCGGTTTGGGGAGTTTTTTTCCGCTATTTTTTTCCTACGTTATCATTTTCAAGATTAACCTAAAAATTATAAACTTCCATATGATTGGACTCTTTTTGTTGTTTGTTTGATTTTTTTCTTACATGTACTGCATCATTGCCTTTGACATATAGTATGTCATCAACACGATACAACTCTTAATCAGTTCTGCGCATGCAGTAACCTAGTAAAGAAAAAGATCAAGCTGAAGCGGAAATCACCGCGGCGCGCCACAACACGCGCGGTAGAAATCCTAGTTGAAATAAAATAGATTAATTAGGAAACACGTAGAATTCAAATTAAACTATTCCGAAACCGATTCCTTGAGGTAGGGTAAATCTAGAGATGCAAGATGTTCCACAAGATCATTTCAAAATCGAATATACGTAGCTTGGTCTTCCAACTCCGCAAGGGCATTAGGGTCGAAATTGGGTCGACTGTGCGATTTCTTACGTGGACCAATGATATTGCATATCCGTATCCTTCAAGATCATGATGTGTAACAGCATACGCGTAGACAATTTTTCTACACTTTTTTACGATTATGGCCCACAAGGGTCGCTTCATTATGCCTCATTTCCTCTTCAATACACCGAACGACCATTTCACATCTTTTCTTGTTCCCTAACGAGTTTCTTTTCATTCGAATGGGTCGAATATCTAAACACTTTCACAAACATTAACGAAGTAGAGTAAATCACCCAAGTCACCGCCCACGCCTATGTTGAAGTGACATGATTGATGCCCCTAACTAAAACCACAACATATAGCCTTATAGCCTTAGAAGAAGAAAAAAACAATTACATTTGATGCGTTCAAAGAAGTCGCTCAAAGAAGGGATGCGATGAAAATTTAAGGAGGGTACACATAACACTTTGCTAACCATTTATGAAATATCACACTTCCTCATATAAGGTGAAACAAGATTTATTCCATCCGTATTTAAAACAAATATATAAAAACAAATATATAAAATTCAATTCGGAAAAATATTATTTCTTGAAATTTTAATGACAAATACTTGCAAGTCAACTTTGATATGCTTAATTTAATTGATTAAAAATATTTATTTGATTTAAAAGTCGTAAAATATTTTATAAAAATTTAAAAGTAAGGAATACACATGTTATTCAAATATCACTAAGAGTCTGTTTGGTATGGAGTAATGGAATGGAATGGAGATGTAATGGAATGGACGAAGTAATTGAATGGACATTGGACAAGGTAATGGAATGGATCATTACCTTTCCATGTCTTGTTTGTTTGCCATGTGAGAATGAAACAAAACATTACTTTGTATTGTTAGATAGGCAGGAAAAGACGAAGGAATGAAATCGATGGTGAATGGTTGTGGTGGGTGGTGGTCGGTGATGGTGATGGTGGGTGGTGATATGTGGCAGTAGCGGCGGTGGGGATGGGTGGTGGCGACGGTGGTGGCGACGGTGGAAGGTGGAGGTGGATGGCTGTGATGGTGGGTGGGCGATGATGGTGAGTAGTGGCGGTGGTGGGTGGTGGCGGTGTGTGGCGGTAGCATGGTGGTGGGTGGCGACGTCAATAATGGGTGGTGGCGACGACAGTGGTGGGTGGTGGCAACGATGGCGATGGGTGGAGATGGTTGGAGATAATGGTGGGTGAGTGACGATGGTGTGTAGTGGCGGTGATGGGTGGTGGTGGGTGGCAGCGGTAGTGGTGGGTAAAGGAAATTGTGGTGAGTCACGGTGGCAGGTGCTGGAGGCGGCGGGGGGGTGGGTGACGGTGGTGGGCGGCGTTGGGTGGTGTTAAAAAGTGGCGGTGGTGGGTGGGTGATGGTGGTGGGTAGTAGCAGGTGGTGGATGGTGGCGGCGTCGACGACGACGATGGTGGTGATTGGTGACGGCGGTGGTGGGTGGTGGCGGCGGCAGCGGTGGTGGGCGACGGTGGTGGGTGGTGACGGCGGTGGTGGGTGGTGGCGGCAGTGGTGGTGGTGGTGAGTTGTGGTGTTGTTAGTAAATGGTGAATGAGGGATGGAATGAAAAAAAAAACAAGGGGGTGGATGGAATGATTTTGAGGGAATGGAATGCCTTGTGGAATGAGTGATTTCATTCCTTTAACCAACCAAACGCACTATTTTTCATTACCTTGTAATGGTCCATTTCATTCCTCCTTTCATTCCATCATACCAGACGCTACCTAAATATTTTTATTATACATCACATTCTTTGTTTTAGATTTGACATTCTCATCACTATCTAGTATAAATACTTTCACCCATGCCCTGCTGTAAACTCTTGACAATGCGAGTATGCGACATAAAGTTGGCCATCTAAAGTTGGACATAAAGTTAGATAAGGGTGTTCGTTCCTCATAACCTAAAAAATAAAATAATCTATTTGTTGGGTCAAATTAGAGAATGATGTTATCAATTACAAGCAAGTTTTCCAAGTGCTCACACAGTGGGCTGAGCACTTAGTCAAGTACTCAGCCAAGTACTCACACTGAGCACTTAGGCAAGTACTCAGCCAAGTACTCACACTGAGCACTTAGTCAAGTACTCAGCCAAGTACTCACACTGAGCACTTAGGCAAGTACTTAGCCAAGTACTCACACTGAGTACTTAGGCAAGTACTCAGCCAAGTACTCACACTGAGCACTCAGTCAAGTACTCAGCCAAGTACTCACACTGAGTACTTAAGCAAATACTCAGCCAAGTACTCACACTGAGCACTTAGTCAAGTACTCAGCCAAGTACTCACACGATTTTAGTGGTTTTCCAAGCAATTGGCGGCTTGCTTGGAGGACAAGGCTCAGGATCTATAAATAGGACACTAGACACCATAGAAGGGTGTGTATTTTGGAGCCACCACCCCGGGGGAGCTCACCCGGGGTGGGTGATTATCTTGTTATCTTATTATTACATTCAGTGAAAGTTCTCTTTATTTAATCCAATATCTATCTATCTTTCTTATATTAGTTGTTTGTTCTTGGCTCAAATTCACCCGTCTCTATTTTTATATCAATTCAAGGCTTAAACAAGATCATTTGGGGATATCAATTGGTATCAGAGCCACGGTTGGCTCGTTTGAGGCTTGTTTTGATTGGATCTTCAACCGAAACCCGCCGGAGACGTAAAACAGCTGCTGAATATGATGTTTAGATGAATTCTGCGCACTTATGCTTGAATGTTGAGTACTTATTTCATATCTTGAGTACTTGTTTCATATCTTGAGTACTTGTTTCACATCTTGAATGTTGAGTACTTGTTCGTGGATGAATTTCGAACCCTTATATGAAGAAATAAGATGGCGGCTGATGAGCATTTGTGACTCCTAGGGTTTACAATAATTGGATAATGATTATTCTTTTTGGGAGTTGTGCATGATTGTCTTATTCTAGCAGAGCTGTATGGATGCTGCATACTTGTGTGTGTCATCCCTGAGCACTTAGTCAAGTACTCAGCCAAGTGCTCACACAATGGGCTGAGCACTTAGGCAAGTACTCAGCCAAGTGCTCACACAGTGGGCTGAGCACTTAGACAATGAAGCTGTTTACACTACTTCAATCATTCGGAAGTTTGAACCTTTATCTCATGCCAATTATAGTAGAGATGATCAATCGAGCGTAAAGCTTACACGGAGTGGAAGTTGCTGATTGAGTTTTAGTCTCGAATTAATTAGGAGGGTCTATATTTGCGGGGGAAAACAACAATGAAAGATTTTGGGTGTTTAGCCGATTTGTGAAGATTCGAAGGCAATGTCAGATATACTTTTGAGGATCATATGAAGAATTGATAGCATCATTCTCGGGGGAATATTGTTGGGTCAAATTAGAGAATGATGTTATCAATTACAAGCAAGTTTTCCAAGTGCTCACATAGTGGGCTGAGCACTTAGGCAAGTACTCAGCCAAGTGCTCACACTGAGCACTTAGGCAAGTACTCAGCCAAGTACTCACACTGAGCACTTAGTCAAGTACTCAGCCAAGTACTCAGCCAAGTACTCACACTGAGTACTTAGGCAAGTACTCAGCCAAGTACTCACAGTGAGCACTTAGTCAAGTACTCAGCCACGTACTCAGCCAAGTACTCACACTGAGTACTTAGGCAAGTACTCAGCCAAGTACTCACACTGAGCACTTAGTCAAGTACTCAGCCAAGTACTCACACGATTTTAGTGGTTTTCCAAGCAAGTGGCGGCTTGCTTGGAGGACAAGGCTCATGATCTATAAATAGGACACTAGACACCATAGAAGGGTGTGTATTTTGGAGCCACCACCCCGGGGGAGCTCACCCGGGGTGGGTGATTATTTTGTTATCTTATTATTACATTCAATGAAAGTTCTCTTTGTTTAATCCAATATCTATCTATCTTTCTTATATTAGTTGTTTGTTCTTGGCTCAAATTCACCCGTCTATATTTTTATATCAATTTAAGGCTTAAACAAGATCATTTGGGGATATCACTATTAGTTAGAAGAAATAATACAAATAATAGAAACAGAAAGACATTGTAAATAAAACCAAACAATTACCATTTGAAATATTAGATAATGTTTTTCGTCCAATTTCAGCTAAAAAGAGGCAACTTCTACATAAGATGAATTGTTAGACAACCATGTTTCTATAGGTGGCAAAGAAAATGAAATAATTGTATTGCAATTGAAGTTTGTTATAATAACATTGTTAGAATAATTAGTTGCCATAAAAAATAAAAATGATGTTTTATGAATGTCTTGTTATAACCTAAATAAAAATGATTTCAAATGGCAACAATGATAAAATAGTGAAACAACAATCTTTTACTACAATAAAATTGAATTTGAATTATATTAGTTCATATATACTTTTGAATGATGTGAAGTAAAAGCAATTATATTTGTAATTGTCAAAACAAAAAGTAGGTAAGAAGTTGCTTAAAAATAGAAGATTAGTGAAATGAATGTGAAATCAATCGACTATTTCTAGTGATATTTAACCAATTATCGGGCTCTAAAATTGCTTTTAAAAAAATATCTAAATTCCTTTTAAAATATATGAAAAATGAATACATCATACTAAGAGTTTCCAAATGTCTAATGACTTATTTAAATTATATAGTTCTAAACATATCCAAGTCCACCATTTCTGACCCATCTTGTTGGAGGTATAGTATTATTATTATGCGCTTACTTCTTTTATTATTTTTGTTTTCAATATCTTAGGCATGCTCGGAATTGATATAAAAGATAATGAATTGTATGGTACGGGGGTAATGAAAATAAACATGGCTCAAAAGGAAGCCTAAGGCTTCGTAGAGAAAAGGTATAAGAGGGTCTGGGAGTGTGATACCTAATTGTGCTGGAGGTTGTGTTTGTGCATTGCTTTCAATTTATGCAATTTGTGTTATTAATATTATTTATGAAAATATTATGTAAAAGGGTATGATCGAAACATGTAAAAATGGTGCAAAATATTGAAGTTCGACAACAATTTAAAAGAAAACGAAAACAAAAAAAAAATAATACCGAAAAAAAAACTATGGAAAGAAAAAACCCTAAATGGTAAAAAGACTAACTACCAGAAAATGTATGGAGATTTGAAAGAAAACAATAGCATACCTTCAACTTGTACGGAAGAACCGTCAAGTGAGCATAACACAGGCAAGTAGAATTCTCTTCAGGGTTTGATTGTGGTGATTCGTTTGTTTTAACAAACTTTTAGTAGGTGTTTGAGATTTTGGTTGAGGGGTTTGTGGTTTTAATAGGATAATGTAGAGCAATTAATAGGATCAATTAATATATTAATTGGAGAGTTGACACAACTTATGTAGGGACTTTGAATCTTATTAAATGTGTAATTAAAAGAATAATTAGTATGTCTAATTTCTTACCATTATTAACCAAAATTCAAAATTTGAAATTTTGTCTAATTCGAATTTCAATTTGAAATTTGAAATTTGAAATTCAAAATTCGATATTTAATTGATTACCGATATAAGCTAAACTAATATTAGCATAATATAGAGCAATTAATAGGATAAATTAATGTATTAATTGGAAAGTTGACATAACTTATGTAGGGACTTTGAATCTTATAAATTGTGTAAATAAAAAGATAATTAGTATGTGTAATTTCTATCATTATTAACCAAAATTTAAAATTTAAAATTATGTCTAATTCGAATTTAAATATTTCGAATTTAATTTGAAATTTGAAATTCAAAATTCGATATTTAATTGATTACCAATATAAGGTAAACTAATATTAGGATAATATAGAGCACTTAATAGGATCAACTAATGAGAGTTGACATAAGTTAGGAACTTTGAATCTTATTAAAGAGTAAACTAGACGGATGGTCCCTGTGGTTTGCCTAAATTTAAAGTATGTTTCCTAGCTTTTCAAAATTACCCCAATGGGATCTGTGGTTTGGGTTTTATTGCATCGATGGTCCCTGACTTGGATGGAGGTTAAGTTTTTCAGTTAAGTCCATGTGAAATTGCTAAATTACCCCTCTTTAAAAAAAATAAAAATATATATTATAAACTCTCTTTATATCTCCTTCTCCCTCAAGTTTCAATCCCCACCACACCTATCTACCACAACCAACCCACCACCACCATATTCCCCCAAACACTACCATCTTTACATTGGCGCAGCTCTTAAGGGTGGGGAGGGGCGCCCCCCCCCCCCCAAATTTTCGTTCAGAAGTTCTGATTATATAGTATTCGTATAGAATTTTTTTTGTATATACGGTTTTAACCCCCTGAAACTAGTGATTTCCGACCCCCCGGTGACTTCTGACCCCGTGAAGTTTCGGGTTAAGCTTCGCTACTACTTCTTTCCCCTACCATCACCAACAATCATTTAGCATCACCATCATGAGCAAACAATATTAATACACAAGTGTGTGTGTGAGAGCAAGATATAAATATTATCTAGCTCAAGAATCCTAATAGAAGCAAGAAAACAGACAACTGTAGATCATTCTCTCATTTTTTTTTTCCTTTTTCACATATTGTTGTTTGGGTTGGTCAAATGATATCCCTATATATACAACAAATCTCCAAACCATACATCTGGATAGATCCCCAACTACCCATGCCCTAAAAAAGAATATGATCGACAACAAAAACTGTTCGTTGCATGTTAGGAGGCTGACCTTGACCCCAAAATGGTAATTTTACAAGTTAATGATTACCTAAACCAGGGTTTGACTTGGAACTTTTGGAATGTTATAATCAACTATCATCATCTATAGCACCAATATAGGTCAGATCCATCCTCTTAATGCTAACAGCACCCTTGAGCCAGCTTGATGCCTTGAGATTAGCATGATCACTTCCTGCAATTGCAACTGCATTTATGAAAGACGAACCCGATCCTGCTCCATCTTCTAAAAGGGTCCACGGGTCGTTCTCTATATCAGAATCGGGTTACAAGGACACGGGCTTGCTGGCGTTTCCTGGCCCATTTGAGATGGTGCGTGATGAAGAGCCCTGGTTATTTCTAAGATTCCCCTGATGTGGCACAAGAACGGATACACTCGATTGAAGAAGGCCCAGAGCAGTAAGTGGGACATTAGGTGGTTTGCACGAGATTGAGTATCTTGAAGTGTGGAAAACAAATGGCATAACGGTTTGAATCTGCCATCTGACTACATCAGGACCCATACAGAACCACGGACCCCATTCCTCCTACTGTCTCCGACCAATCATCTGTGTTTGGTGGTGGTATTGGAGGGCTGATGCGAGGAGGAGGTATTGGAGGACGGAGACGATGACAGAGACGGTTCAGGTAGGGTAGTGGTGGTTGGAGGAGGAGGTGGTGTTGGTGGTTTGAAGACAGGGTGGTGATGGTGACGGTGGTTTTATTTTTGATATGGTGAGGGTATTTTGGTCATTTTACATGACGTAACTGACAAAACATAATAACATTAGCTCATAGGGACCAAAATGTTATAAAATGCCAACGTTGGAGACCATTGAAAATAGATGGGAGCATCTATGCAATTCATGCAAATCACATGGACCATCCGGGCAGTTTACTCCTTATTAAATGTGTAATTAAGAGGATATACATTATTACCTGACTGTTTCCTTTATGCAATAGTATTTATTGATTTTTATTTAAAAAATATATTGTAGATGTGCCATGTGTCATAATGAGAGGATGAATAAAATTGAAGTTAGATTAATCTATTGACAAGTGACACAAATGAGTTTTGTTTATTAGGTAGTATACATTGTTCTTTTTGTTAAAACAAATAGAGATTAAAATAAATCATTGTCGTTTTTTTTTGTTCGGAAACATCAAACAATCAAGACAGTAAGATGTTAGCAATCAAATATCAATAGATACACATGTATAACGCAAAGCCATGTTAATGGGTTTAGACTATAAGGTGTTATATGGGTAAGGGCAAAGTCCCACCCTTCACCTAGTTGGTACCTAGACCATATTGGTTTTGCCCTTTAAGAGAGCTAAGTCGCAAAAGTTCTATCAGGGAAGGATTATGGATTCTATTAGGTGATTTTAATTCTGTCCAATTTCAAGAGGAAAGGAAAAATATGTTATTTAACCCTTCAGAAGCTTCAGAATTTAATGAGTTTATTGAGAATGCAGGTTTAAGAGAGCATGTTATGAGGGGAAATTGCTATACCTTTCTAGTTGGGAAAGGTAAAGGATGCAAACTTAGCAAGATTGATCGAGTTTTGGTGTTCTCAAGATTCTTCGACAAATGGCCTAAAGAAACTCTTAGGGCGTTTCCTGGAGAATATTCGGAACACTGCCCTTTATCACTTTTTTATATTTGTACTAACTTTGGAGCTAAACCTTTCAAACGGTTTAACTCTTGGGAGGACAGGGAGGGTTGTGACTTTATTGTGAAACAGGTTTTGGGGTCTAAGAATGTTACGGGAACTCCAGACAAGATTCTCATAACCAAGCTTAGATCTCTTCGTGCCAAGCTTAGAGATTGGGTGAAATGTTGGAAAGCGGAAGAAGGTGGTACGTTGAAGAACCTTAAAGAGGATATAGAAAAAATGGAGCGGGATATGGAAGAAAGGGATCTAGAAGAAGAGGATTGGTGGATTTGGGAAGAAAGTAAAAAACAGGTGGAGATTATTTATTAGAGGAAGATACAAGACCTAAGACAAAAATCGAGAATCAACTAGGCTATGTCCTGGATGATAACACGGCCTTATACCATGGGTTCATTAATGGTAGGAAGGCAAAGAATAGGATCCTGGGATTACTTATTGGTGGAGTATGGGTGTCTAAGCCAACTTTAGTGAAGAATGAGATATTTCGACACTTTAGAGACCATTTCACTGAGAGACACCAGAGGCAGCCACATTTACTATGCGAGAACATCAAAAAGTTACCGGTTGAAGTAGCGACAACATTGTCAAGAAGGTTCACTAAGGAAGAGATAAGAAATGTCTCCTTTGAATGCGGCTCCGACAAGGCCCCGGGCCCAGATGGATTTAATTTCCATTTCGTTAAGACACATTGACACCTTCTGGAAGAATACGGTTCTGTTTGGTATGGGGTAATGGAATGGAGAGGGAATGGAATGCATGAGGTAATGGAATGGACAAGGTAATGGAGTGGATCATTATCATTCCATGCCTTGTTTGGTTTCCATGTGGGAATGAAACAAAACATTTCTTTCTGTTGTTGGATAGGCAGGAAAAGACGAAAAAATAAAATCAGTGGTCAGAGGTTGTGGAGGGTGGTGGTAGGTGGCGGTGATGGTGGCGACGGTGGAAGGTGGAGGTGGATAGCCGTGATGGTGGGTAGGTGACGATGGCGAGTAATGGCGGTGGTGGGTGGTGGTTGGTAGCGGTGTGTGGCGATAGCATGGTGGTAAGTGGCGACGACGATGGTGGGTGGTGGCGACGACGGTGTTGGGTGGTGGAAACGATGGCTATGGGTGGAGGTGATGGTGGGTGGGTGACGATGGTGAGTAGTGGCGGTGATGGGTGGTGGGGCATGGCGGCGTTAATAGTGGGTAAAGGAAATTGAAGTGAGTGACGGTGGCAGGTGGTGGTGGCGGTGGTGGGTGGGTGGGTGACGGTAGTGGGTGGTGGCGGTGGTTGGTGTCGGCGACGACGACGGTGGTGAGTTGTGACGGCGGTGGTGGGCGACGGTGGTGGTGGGTGGTGGCGGAAGCGGTGGTGGTATGGTGATGATGGTGGTGGGTGGTGGTGGGTGGTGGTGGTGGAGGGTGGTGGGTTATTGTGTTATTAGTAAAGAGTGAATGAATGATGGAATGGAAAAAAAAACATCGGTGAGGATGGAATGGTTTTGAGGGAATGGAATGCCTTGTGGATTGAGTGATTACATTCCTTTGACCAACCAAACACACTATTTTTCATTACCTCGTAATGGTCCATTTCATTCCCCCTTCTATTCCATCATACCAAACGCTACCTACTTCTTAGACATTCTCACCAACTTCTACAACACCGGGGAGATAAGCAAGGGTTGTAGCTCGACGTTTATTGGTTTAATTCCTAAGGTTGACAATCCGGTTCTACTAAAGGATTATCGACCTATCACGTTCATAGGAATTATTAGTACGATCATCTCGAAGGTGTTGATGGAGAGAATTAAAAGGTGTTGCCTATGGTTATTTCGGAAACCCAATCGACGTTCTTGACAGATAGGTACATTCTTGATGTGCCTTTGGTGGTTAATGAGGTGCTTGCTTGGTTAAAGAAGAGAAAAAGTAAAGCCTTTCTTTTCAAAATAGACTTCGAGAAAGCTTACGACAATGTTAATTGGCTTTTCTTGCTGTCTATAATGGATCAAATGGGATTTTCGGCGAAATGGAGAGATTGGATTCTATGAGTTTTGAAATCTTAAAGGTCGGCGATTCTAGTCAATGAGGCTCCTACTTTAGAGTTTAATGCCCAAAAGGGGCTTCGACAAGGTGATCCCCTCTCCTCGTTCTTATTTTTAATCATTATGGAAGCTCTTTCATCTATGATTGAAAAGGCGAGCGCGATGGGAGAATTTAAAGGCATTATTTTTCTAGATGAAAACTGGGAATCAACCCATTTATTTTACGCCGATGATGTAGTGATTGTCGGCAAAGGCGTTGATGATAATGTGGAGGCTTTGTCTAGGATCCTCAGATATTTCTATGTGTGCTCAGGCCTAAAGATAAACTTTAACAAGTCCAATCTATTCGGAGTCGGACAAGATGATCAATAAATGGTGAACTATACTTTGACCTTGAGTTGTAGGCGCGGTACATTATCTTTTGACTATTTGGGAATTCGGGTCGAGTCTAACATGCATAGATGTAACAGCTGGAAGGATATTATTGATGTTTTCGAGAAATGTTTGTCGGGTTCGAAGGCAAAAACGTTATTTATTGGAGGCCGAATTACCCTCATCAAAGCTGTTTTAGCCAATCTCCCTATATATATTATATTTCTCTTTACAAAGCGCCATCTACCATTATTGACAAATTGGAAAGAATTATGAGCGATTTTTATGGTCGAGGAATTCGGAAGGCCATAAAATTCATTGGGTCTCTTGGGATCGTGTGACCCTAAGCAAAAAATAGGGTGGACTGGGTGTTCCTAGATTGAAAGAGGTTAATGAGGCGTTATTGTTTAAGTGGGGATATAGATTTTAGAAAGATACGGATTGTCTCTGGAAGAAGGTTGTTACATGCTATTATAAATCCCGAAACATATATTATTGCCTTCATTTTAATCAGCAAATTGGAGGCGCGTGGAAGACTATTGTGAAAATTGTTAACTCGCTTTCCTGTGACAACCGAACCCTGTTTTGGAATTTAAAACCAACTATTGGGAGTGGAGATTCGGTTTGCTTTTGGTATGATTCATGGCTTGGAGATATGCTACTTCACATCAGGTTCCCGAGACTGTTTGAGAAAGACGCAGTCAAATTCTGCAACGTGTCTAACAGACTAATACGAACTGGAATAGCTTGGAGCTTTAACAGACAAAGGTGTTGGGTCCTTTCGATGTTGATACAAAACAAGAGGCTTTAGATCTGGAGCAGCAGGTGATAGCAATCGGTAATCATTTATATTGTAGACTCATGGGTATGGACTGCAGAAGGAAATAATGACTTCAGCGTCAAAATAGTGAAGGACCTGTTACAGAGGAACCGCATTGTGCAGGCTGTGTTTGTTTAAAAAACGGGTTAGTTGGGTTCTGATTAAGTGTAACGTTATGGTTTGGAGAGCGCAAATGGGTTCTGATTAAGTGTAACGTTATGGTTTGGAGAGCGCAAATGGGACGTTTTCCGGTTAAAGTGGAATTAGCAAAAAGAAATATTGAAGTGGAGTCTATGACGTGCCCTTTGTGTGATTGGTGTGATTAGTCTTCGGAACATCTCTTCACAAGTTGCGCCCTTGCTCAAGAGGTATGGTATGCGGTTGCTCAATGGTGTCGGCTAAGCCCAATCATAGCTTTCGATATTAAAGACTTACTGGAAACATTCAAAGAGGAAGAAGGAACGAAAAGGGGAAGAACTATAGTCCATGGTATTAATATGGTATCTTGTTGGTGCATATGGTTAGCGAGAAACGAGAAGATATTTCAAGACAAGGCGACTTCGAGAAGAATAGTTATAGCCAATATCAAAAGGATGTTTTTTTTTTTTTTTGTTAAAACATAGATCGAAGTTTAAGGATTTATCATGGGATAGTTGGATCAAATACCTGTTTTATATGATGTAATGTTTTTCTGACGGTCCTCGTTTTAAGGGCTTTGTCGGATGATGTGAATGAAGTTGAATTTAAAAAAAAAAAAAAACTTAGAAAATAAAACTTATTTGTGTAGTTAACAGAGCCGGTCCCAGGTTTTTGGAGGCCCTAAGCGAACGAGAAAATCGTTGCCCTCTGAATTGATATAAAAAATCGCAATCAAAATGCCAAATTGATTTTTTTTTGTTACTCAATCGTAAATCGCACCACATATATAGATTACAATTACCGGGAAAAAAAGTATTTACATGGATAACCCTTGTTTTGCTTGATATTGAGACATTGAGCAACCATTGGCATGATTGATTACCCTTAATTTCGCTCATAATTTCTCCGCCAATCGTTATCCATGTGGGTTGCAATTAGCGAGGTCAGGATGCTTTCAAGTAAATAGGATTTGACCATTAGCTCTTCAAGTTTTGGGTTTGGATATTTTACCTGTTTGGTCTTTTATGTCTTTAGTTATTAGTTTGTTAATTTAGCCTAAATACACACGTATGTATTAGAAAGTAGAAAGTAAAAAATGGAGGCCCTTATTTTTTGGGGGCCCTAGGCTTTTGCCTAGTTTGCTATGCCTATCGGGACGGCCCTGGTAGTTAATGAAAAACAACGGTCAAAAATGTGGTTTTCAAACATGGAATCATTTGAAGCATATGAATCTTGGCTTAGATAGATGCCCACTAGATGGAAATAATTTGATTGATCTTAGAATATCAAATGGGCAAATTTGATCAAAATGTCATTGAATCCTAGGGTGATAATGTGAATAACCGAATTTTTAAAGGGTACGATCGAAATTTTTCTCCAACATAGATAATGGTTGTCAATATTTCGGTTTTGTTTCATATACAGAGGCTAGTCAATATTTTTGTTACTTTGACATAATCTACTTACGGGTTAATGGAATAATTTTTTAATAAAGACAAAATTGTGTTGCCTGAAACATTTAGCTCTATTAATAAACTAGATTTTATCCCGGAAGCTTTTTAGAATAGACAGATTTAATATTAAGTGTTAAAATATGTGTTATGATGTAATATAGAAATTATTGTACTGCAATATGAAAAAAAAAACAATTTTAATTAGATGTAACTTTCGTATTTTGTTTTAATGAGAAGCATTTTAATTATGTGAATAAGAATGGAAATGTATATTAAAAAGAAGATGTACGTTTGAATGAGGAGTGAAGCTAGAAACAATTGAGGGGCGTAATTGAGGCGGTGGTTTTAAATGTGGCTTTTTTTTATTGGAAATGAGTGGTTTTAACCTATTATGCTCTGGATGAAAATAGAGTTCCTATTTACTGGTTTAAACATGATTATTGGCTTGCCTAGACATGATTAATGAATTACCTGAACATATTGGGTTTTTTCCCCGAATGAACGAAAATCCACCAAAAAAAAAGTCGTTTTTTTTTTCGTTTTTTATATAACATTGTGGTACTCGTTGGAAAATATATTAAATATCTCGTTAATTTGGTGTAATTTAAAAAAAATCCGTATATAAAAGTTATTAACGTTTATAAATTGTGGGGTAAAACATGAGAGGGAAAAAAGCTTTTGAAGGAAGACAAAGGGAGAATGTCACGTGACACACCTAAGAAGGAAATATGGTCTCATTGAGCGTCATGTCAGCTTTAGTACTTTTTTTTAAATATATATAGATATATAGATTGTCACTCATTGGGGTCTTCTCTTAAACGTATCAAACAATTTTGTCGCTTTCATTCTGCGTCATATATTTAAAAAAAGACTGAATTACAAGTTTTGTCCTTTATGTTTATACCAGATTTCAACGCATGTCCTTTACGTTTAAAATTGATGAGTTATATACTTTATGTTTGAAAATCTTACAAGATTTGTCCTTTGGCACTAAACCAGTTAATTTTTTTCGTTAAGTTAAGTCATGTGCAAGTTACATAAGGGTAGTTTAGTCTTTTACCCATTTATTTAAAAATAAAGAGTATTTTAATAAATAAAAAAAAATCAAAATTAAAACATTAATTATATATCCTACCCTTTTTCGTCTCTCTCTCACGTATCTTGTACCCACCAGTCACCACCACAATAGCTCGCCATCAGCACCACCATATGCCACCGCCACAACCACCCCTCTCCACCTGAAACTTCTGACGATTAAACGCCTTGAATCCAACTCGTAATCGTCGTCGCCTTGAACCCAATTCTTAATCCCCGACGCCTTGAACCCAACCCTTCATCGTCACCTTCAACAAACCCATACAGTGAGATTCCAATGTTACAGACCAGATCCCATAAGAAACCATGACCACAGATCTCAATCATCGGATTGTGTCAATAGCATTTTATGAAGGAAGAGGATGAAGTACGAACCAGATACCATAACAAACTATGACCACAAATCTGACGACCACCATGATCTTGTTTGGTTTGTATTCACTGAGAAAATTAAGGCGAGTCATTATTATTATTATTGTTTCTTTTTTATGTTTTGAAGGTTTAGAGAGAGGGTGTATGGTGGGTTGTGCTAGTTGGTTGTTAGGGTTCAGATGGTGGTGGTGGCCTAGTTTTGTGGCCGGTGATTTTGTTTCTCAGAGAGAGAGAGAGAGAGAGAGAGAGAGAGAGAGAGAGAGAGAGAGAGAGAGAGAGAGAGAGAGAGAGAGGAGAGAGAGAGAGAGAGAGAGAGAGAGAGAGAGAGAGAGAGAGAGAGAGAGAGAGAGAGAGAGAGAGAGAGGTTTTTTAGTAGTGGAAATGATAAGGGTAGGGAAAAGACCAAAGTACCCTCATGTGACTTGCACATGACTTGACTTAACGAAAAAAATTAACCAGGTTAGGGTCAAAGGACAAACCGTGTAAGATTTTCAAACATAAAGTACAAAACTCATCAATTTTAAACGTAAAGAACATACGTTAAAATCTAGTATAAATGTAAAGAACAAAACTTGTAATTCAGTCTAAAAAATAGCACTTTACAAATTTATATATCTACCACGTTCATAAAATAAATACTATATTACATGAAAGAAAGAACTATTCATATAACTTTCTTGTGAAGATATAAAGAGGTGCCTCATTAGCATTCGCAAAATGTTGGTATACAATTCTTTTCGACACGTGGTAACCCATACTAATTTGGACCACAGTTGGGACCAACAAAGCACGCGATAACATATAATTTAAAACTATTCATATGGATTTGTCAATTGGTATGATTAATCACTCTGTACGGCATATCATTTGTTTATTAACATGTAACAATAATAAAATGATGCTCGTATGTAAAATTTAACTACAAACAAAATTAGCAGCATAATATACATATAAGTTAAAAATAACTTGATTTTAATTGTGTGACAACTGATTTATGATAAAGCATATGAAAATGTAACGTTTTACACTGATTATTGTTGTAACGATGAAGTTTTCAAGTTTATAGTGTGATGAAAACATATGTCCTGCTTGCTTGCTGTGAGCATATAATGTATACTAGGTGATTGCCCGCGTATACACACGGTTCAATAATTAATAATTATTTGTACAACCTATAAAAAAATATAATAGAAATATTTTACTAAAATTTAAAAGTAAAGAATACACATGTTATTCAAATATCACTAAATAGTTGTAGTATATACATTAAAAATGAATAAAACATCAACATATTTAACATAACATTGTACTTCTATATTTGTAGTGTATTCATGGCATGAACACCTATGCACCACATTGCTTATAGTACTCTTTATATTTTACGACCTGCTATTTATAATTAAAAAAAAGGCAACAAAATAATAGTCAACTCACAAAATTGAAATAAAATAACTAAATAGATAAAATAATGTAATTGCAAAATAGTCTGAAGCAATGCTTACTTTACTACATTATGTAACAATGATAAACAATCTCATCATTTAAACATAAAACAATGCAATAATATACAACTTACCATTTGGTTTCTTCAACCCTTTGGTCATACAAAGTGTATTTGCTCAATCAAATTCTTACTTCTCTTTACTACTCATTCTCACATTGATGGTTATGAAAACAAAACCCAAAACAAAAATAACACATAAGACTATATAGAGAACTAGTAGTATATAGATAAACAACTTAGAAAAGTTTAAATAGAACTTATTGAATTTACCCTAGTTATGTGTATTCTAAGTTACATTGCTATTACATGAATGTATAATCAAGCGAGTCAACTTAAAAAAGTCTAAATCATTCATCTTGATCAGTCGAGTCAACTTAAAAAAATTGTAATATAAAGCTTCTGTAACCATCCATTAAAAGGAATGAATGATACACACAAGAAGGTTATAATTAGACTTCAAGATCAAATGCATAAATTTTCAAAATAATAGCTGATTATTTAAAGTAAAAAATTATTAACTACTTTGTTTTTAATACATATTTAATATTCTTGACCGATTTTAACCAAGGTAATTAATGATTTTTTATTTTAAAAAAAAACTAAAAATCTTATAAATTACATGGGCGTGCCATGTGACACAATATGGAGGTGTCTAGATTGAATGTTGAATTTGGGAGTGCTATGTGTACTTAGGGAAGTTTTGTTTATTAGATGTTAGATTAGATTAGATTAGATTTTATTATGGTCAATCGGTCAAGGTGTTAATTTATAAGAATTTTAGTATTTTAAAAAAAATATTAATTACTTTTGTTTTTAAATACATATTTAATATTTTTGACCGATTTTGACCAAAGTAATTAATGATTTTTTATTTAAAAAAAAAACTAAAAATCTTATAAATTACATGGATGTGCCATGTGCCACAATATGGAGGTGTCTAGATTGAAGGTTGAATGTGAGAGTGCCATGTGTACCTAGGAAGGTTTTGTTTATTAGATGTTAAATTTGACCAATTTTGACCAAAGTAGTTAATGATTTTTTATTTAAAAAAAACTAAAAATCTTATAAATTACATGGACATGCCATGTGGCACAATATGAAGGTGTCTAGATTGAAGGTTGAATGTGGGAGTGCCATGTGTACCTAATATTCTTGACCGATTTTGACCAAAGTAATTAATGATTTTTTATTTAAAAAAAAACTAAAAATCTTATAAATTACATAGACGTGCCATGTGCCACAATATGAAGGTGTTTAGATTGAAGGTTGAATGTGGGAGTGCCATGTGTACATAGGGAGGTTTTGTTTATTAGATGTTAGATTTTAACCGATTTTGACCAAAGTAATTAATGATTTTTTATTTAAAAAAAAAAACTAAAAATCTTATAAATTACATGGACATGCCATGTGACACAATATAAAGGTGTCTAGATTGAAGGTTGAATGTGGGAGTGTCATTTGTACCTAGGGAGGTTTTGTTTATTAGATGTTAGAAGATATATATGTGTGGACCTTTAATGGTTAAATTGAAATTGTATACTAATTTTAACGTTACTAGACTAATTTTGTGAAATAATATTAAAAGCGAAGGATGGTTACTCATACATCATGTTGAATGTTGTCTACATCTTACTTTCCTCAAATCCTACCATAGATTTAATATTGATGGAATTTACTTGATGATGATGATGATAACATATATTTAATTAACTAGATTATACCCCCGGGTTGAAATATCTAACATGACATATCAATTTTACATATGAAATAGAATAATGCGCTTTACGATTACATGCAGGAAAGCTTTGGGTAACAGCTAACCTAAAACAATTAACAATGTATATCAAATGTTAACGCATAAGCTTAAACAATGTATAACTCTAATATTAATACTTAACCTAAAACAATGTACATCTACAATGCTAACAAATGTTGAAAATACGTCCCGTGGTTGATAAATCTAATATGACATATCAATTTTACATATGAATTAGAATGATGCGCTTTACAGTTTCATGCCGGAAAGCTTCGGGTAGCGCCAAACCAAAAACAATTAACAATGTATAACTCTAATATTAATACCTAACCTAAAACAATGTACAACTCCAATGCTAACACATGTTGAAAATAGAATTCATATTTATTGATTTGAACATAATTAGTGACTTGTCTATACATAATTAATGAATTATCTGAACACTTTGTGTTTTTTTTCCTGTATGAACAAAACCACACAAAAAATAGTCGTTTTTTCTCCGTTTTTTTTATATAGCACTATGGCACTCGTTGGAAAGTTAATAAAACGCTCGTTAATTTGACGTGAAATTTTTTCCTTTAAAAAATCTAGTATATAAAAGATATTAACGTTTAAAAATTATGGGAGGAAACATGAGAGGGAAAAATCCAATTTTTGTTTTTAAATTTTTTTCTTCCTAAAATCAATTAATGTCACATGACACACTCAATATGAAGAACGCTCTCTTTGAATGTCATGTAGGATTTATTGTTTTCAATTATATAATAGATAATAGATTACCACCAAATTTAACTGGTTAATTTAAATTAGTAATTGTTTTCCGTCAAACTAACTTTCTTTTTCAAACAATCTTATTCCGACAAACCTCTTTCCCAAAACCCTTCAACGCTACAAACTTATCACATGTAAATTTGTATACAACTTTTTCTACGTTTCTTGTATCAACTTATAGTGTTAGCCGGAGAAGTGTGGAGGTGGCTAGAGGCAAACAATAAAGTGGTATGCCTAGGTAGGATTTACTTATAGCAACGTAGTCGTAGTGATGTGGTGTCACATGATTTTTTTAACAATCTTTTACTACTAACTATTATCTAACTTTACCTTTGTAAGTACTTAAACCTCCTTCACCTTTATAAAAAAAAAACACCATACCGCTAGACTAGTAGCTTATGGGTTAGCGTCATGCAATATTCTAATATTTAAAACTTATCATATGACTTAATTTTATGGAGGCTTGTCATCAAAATGTTCGAGGGTGATGATGACATATGATATAATATATATAGGATCTGGATTATATGAGAACTCGCCTAAGTTGTGAGAACTAGAGAACTCAAAATGGACCAATAAGCAAGTGACACATATACCTTATTGTAACTTTTTGTATTATTTTAATGAAGGGTAAGAAAGTCATTGTATACTACTATTTAGGGGTATTTTAGTAATTTTCAAATCTGAATGATCACTCCCATTTAAATAAATAATAATAATAATAGTAATAATATTATTATTAATGGATATTTTTCTCTCTCTCCCTTTTAATTCATTCTCTCTCTCCCTCTTTCTCTCTTAAATCATTCACTTTCTCTCTCTCTCTTCCTCTATCTCTCTCGTTCTCTGTCTCTTTATCTTAACACACACACACACACACACACACACACTCTCTCTCTCTCTCTCTCTCTCTCTCTCTCTCTATCTCTATCTCTCTTTAAATAAAACAGATCGGTCTTAACACACACACACACACACACTCTCTCTCTCTCTCTCTCTCTCTCTCTCTCTCTCTCAAAAACATAAGAATCGATCTGTTCTTGGATTTGTTGGTGGGATCTGTTCAATGGCTGTTGGTGGGTTGGGATCTGTTGGTGGGTTGGGATCTGTTGTTAACAGTGGTCGATAGTGACAATTGGCTGTGGTGGGGGTTAGATGGTGATGGGTTTCGATGAAGATGACAGTTGGTTGTGGTGGTCGATGGGTTTCGATGGTGGCTGTGGTGGTCGATGGTTTTTTCGATGGTGGTCGATGGGTTTCGATGAAGATGACAATTGGCTGTGGTGGGGTTAGAAAGTGGTTTTTACATGTATTATTTTATTATTATTATTATTATTATTATTATAAGATTTTTCATGGTTTTTTTTTTGTGAAGATGATAGTAATGTGAAGAAGATGATGATGTTTTTTTGTTGAAGACAATGATGCAGATGATGTTTTTTTTTTTTTTAAATTTTTTTATAAGGTAAGTAAACATGGTTTTACATTGATGTAATACAAATTTGGTTGATGTTGTGGGGCATTTACATTGATGTAATACAATGTTATAGATGGTACTAGTTGATGTGGACACAAACCAAATGTGGGAGGCTATGGCGACAACCATTACTCACGCAGCGACGGCGACTCTAGGGGTCACAAAAGAGAAGACGGGTGGGCATAAGGAGTCCTGGTGGTGGAATGAGGAGGTACAAACCAAAGTAAAAAATAAGCAAGAGAGTTTTAGGGATCTTTTGAGATGCACGAGCGACGTGGAACGTGAGAGACTGAGGGAGATATACAAAAAGTACAAGAAAGAGGCGAAGTAAGCTGTGACAGATGCAAAGAACACGGCCTATAAGAAGTTGTATGAGCGCCTAGAAACTAAGGAAGGAGAGCGCGATATGTTCAAGATAGCCAAAGCTAGGGAGCGTAGGAGGAGAGATCTAGGGGTAATAAAGTTTATAAGGGAGAGGATGGACGTGTTTTAGTCAAGGGACATGACATTAAATTGAGATGGCAAACGTACTTCCATAAACTTTTCAATGGTGAAGGTGCATACCAGGATGAAAGTGACATCCCGATTACGCGAGGGAACAACTTTTTTTTATAGACGTATCACACAGAGAGAGGTGAAATCAGCACTTAGGAAGATGGGAAGGGCTAAGGCGGTTGGCCCAGACAACATACCAATTGAGGCGTGGAAGTGTTTAGGAGATGAAGGAGTCCATTGGCTAACAAACTTATTCAATCATATTTTTGAATTTGGAAGAATGCCAAACCAGTGGAGGAGAAGTATTGTAGTGCCTTTATATAAGAACAAAGGAGACGCCTAAAGTTGCGGGAACTATAGAGGAATTAAGTTGTTAGGACATACTATGAAATTATGGGAGAGAGTGATTGAGACTAGACTTAGAAAGCAAACTCGGGTTTCAGTAGACCAATTTGGTTTTATGCTAGGGAGGTCTACTACGGAAGCGATACACATTCTAAGGAGATTGATGGAAAAATATAGAGAGAAGAAGCTGGATCTACATATGCTTTTCATTGACCTAGAAAAAGGCATACGATAATGTACCTCGTAGGTTGATTTGGGAAAGTCTAGAGGGTAGAGGGATTCCTAGGAAGTATTTAGACCTAATAAGGGATATGTATGATAGGTCAGTGACTAGCGTTCGGTCGCCGGTAGGAGATACTGATTTTTTTCTTGTGGAGGTAGACTCCACCAAAGGTCTTCTATGAGCCCTTTCCTTTTTGTTGTTGTCCTAGATGAGTTGTCTAAGATGATTCAAGAGACGGTTCCGTGGAGTTTACTTTTTGCGGATGATATTGTGTTAGTTGCCGAGAGTAAACAGGGCTCAAATGAGAAGTTAGAGGACTGGCGAGTAGCTCTAGAGGGCAAAGGTTTTAAGATTAGTCAATCTAAGACCGAGTATTTATATTGTGATTTCAGTGGCGTAGAGCATGATGAGGATACCCAGATTACCATTGGAGGTCAAGTGTTTCCACAGGTAACCAAGTTCAAGTATTTGGGATCGTTTGTACAAAGGGGTGGGGAGATCAACAGTGATGTAGTACACCGCATCCAGGCTGGATGGTGTAAGTGGAGAGCAGCCACTGGAGTATTGTGTGATAAGAGATATCCTATTAAATTAAAGGGAAAATTTTATAGGGCAGCAATTAGACTTGCTATGTTATATGAGATGGATTATTGGGCCATTAAGAAAACACATGCACATAAGATGGACGTAGCAGAGATGAGGATGCTGAGGTGGATGTGTGGGCACACAAGGTTAGACAGGATACGAAATGAGGTTGTTAGAGAAAGGTTGGGAGTAGCTAGTATATCCGATAAGATAAAGGAGGGGAGACTAAGGTGGTTTGGGCATGTGAAGAGGAGACAGGTGACGGAGCCAGTTAGGGCAGTGGAAAACCTTACTGTGGAGGGGAGGAGGGGTAGGGGTAGGTCCAAGTTGACTTGGGATGAGAGGATTAGGAAAGATCTACAAGAGTTACACCTCTCTGAGGACATGGTCCAGGATAGGAGTTTGTGGAGACTTAGGATTAAGGTTAAAGACTGTTAAGATAGGTTCATAAGAGCTTTTAGATGTGTCATAGGAAATAAGATTTCACCCTCACTTTTTTGTTGGTCTTTACATATGATTGTCTCCTTGTGCTTTATGGGTTCTTTATATGTTATTTCTCGTTGTTTATCTTTTTCTTTTTTGCCATGTAGTCTTTCCACTATTTATGTGATATTGGTAGTTTAAGTGTTTTTTTTAGCCGAGGGTCTCTTTGGAAGCAGTCTCTCTATTCTCAGGGATAGAGGTAAGGTCTGTCTACATCCCACCTGTAACACCCCAACTGATGGCGGAAACATCGGGATGTCACGTATTGATGATTGTTCAATAGCTCATGGTGAATAATAAATTTCATTAAATGATTTAAATAAATTACATTCAATTGTTCTAAGAATTTTGTACATCAAAATGAAAAATACTAACTACGCATCTTCAAGCAATAACTCTAATCTTCAAGCAAGCTATAACCTGAAACATGTTAAGTTTGAAAATATTTTGGGTCAACAAAAGTTGGTGAGAATTACATAGGTTTTGATAATCGGATAAATATGTTGTACAATTCAAGTGTCATGGCAAGTCTAGTCCATATGTGAAAACATACTAGAAGTAAATCGAGTGCATAATCAACCCTTGTGACTGTTATAATGTGGTACATCCCATACGCTCATGGTTCACTCGAATATGTTATGCGATAACAAACACCCACGCTACCTTTGTAGGAGGCACGTATCCGGGTGGGATTGTCAGTCCAATAGATCTATCAATGTATACCGTCGGCTGATCAATGTTAATGATTATGCTAGAATTGTGCTTACCCTAGTCATGTTCAAGACATAATGCAACATAGAAAAACACATAGACACTTTGATGATTGAATTGCATATAGAATGTTGTAACATGTTTCACCCCAAAAACGGTGATAAATAGAAAAGGGGCTATGTAAAACTCACCTTAGCAAAATGTTATGTCTCGTGAAAAAAATAGAATAATGTGTTGTGAATGTATGCGAGGCGAATCCCAAAGACTCAACAACGTAGCTAGTCCAAATTGAAGAAAACGAAAAAGAAAGAATATCAAGCTTCCAATTCGCCAATTACAAGAGCTTATAATCAAAGCTTCAATTGTAGAAGTAATAGACTATAGAAGAAGGGTATGAGGGAAAGTTTAATCGGATTGAAACAATCGATTTAGAGGTACAAAGTATAATGGGTCATAGGTGGGTTTTTATACTAGTTTTGGATTCAATTAGCCATTAAAATTGGTCAACACCATAAAGTAAGGTTTTTATGATGAATTGACTATTTGACTAAGACTTTGACTGTTTGACTAAGACTTTGACTAATCAATTTAAGGAGTGTGTTAAGTTTATTTTCTTCTGAAATACTACACAAGATGATAGTTGGCTCAGTTGGTTGTCACTGTGTGTTGGTTGGCTGTGGACGCGGGTTCGAGTCCCGGTCCACACAAATCTTTTTTTGGCAATTATTTCCCTAAAACTATATTATTCTAAATTCATAATATGATTATATAAGCCCGAAAGTGACTCGAAATATTTTTAAAACGTACAAAAGTGTCGAGATACAAATAATTATTAGTTTAAGGTATTTAAAACATATATTGTTTAAAACAATACATTCTTTTTATCATAAAAAAAATTAGGGGAAATTCGCGATGTTACACCACCCTCCCAAGACCCTACCAATAGTTTACTTTTTGTGGGATTCACTGGGTATTGTTGTTGTAGATGGTACTAGTTATTTTTCACTAGTGTAATACGAATGTATAAATGGTATTAGTTATTTTACAGCAGCGTAATACGATTGTATAGATGTTTGATGGTTTGTTTTACACTAGCGTAATTTTTTATATTACAAAAATTATAGATGTTTGGTTATATAGATGTGTGTAATCACTGGTATAAATAATTACACCAGTGTAAATCATACAAAAATTATAGATGTTTGGTTTATATAAGTAAACACTGGTGTAAATAATTACACCAATGTAAATCATATAAAAATTATGGATGGTTGGTTTATATAGATGTAAGTAAACACTGGTGTAAATAATTACATCAGTGTA
The DNA here is from genome assembly GCA_028751855.1 of Ambrosia trifida. Lineage (NCBI taxonomy): Eukaryota > Viridiplantae > Streptophyta > Magnoliopsida > Asterales > Asteraceae > Ambrosia > Ambrosia trifida. The sequence continues at coordinate 126,218,400 of CM054125.1, read as the reverse complement.
AAAGCGAGAGGGAGATGACATATTGCACATATTTGATTTTTTGTTTTAAAAAAGTAAACTAATTAAAAAAAAATAAATAAAGTTTAAAATACATGAATCTTTTAATAATGGAATAAAAAAATTAACATAATATTATATTATTTTTCTCTTCCATGGTTTTTTACCCAAATACCTTTTAATGTACTTTATTATATTAAAAAAATACTTATTAAAGATGTCAAAACAAAAAGTCTCATCCTTTGATCTCAACCATTAGATCATCAAGATCAATGGTCCCGATGAGTTTTCTAGTTCTCACAACTCACATGAGTTCTCATATTATCCCATATATATATATATATATGTCAAGTATAAAATGAAAACCCTCTTGTGTTGAGAAATGTCACACCCTGCCTAAGGCGGAAACACGGGGTGCAACTGAAATGATTTCCAAGCACAAAAGTCACACGAGCATCATTTAAGAAAACAGGAAATACCATTTAAAACATTCAAGTTTTACAAAACATAATGTTAACTGTTAACTAGACACCATTGTCAAAAGTGTTTAAACCAAAACATCACAACAACGGATCAAAAGGTGGTATCCCCCACATAATGCTCGCACGCGACCTTCCCAAGTTCCATGCTCCATGCTAATTTCCTGAAAAACATGCATGAAAATAAATGGGTCAACATAAAGTTGGTGAGTTCACTGGTTTTGTATGTTAGACCTGTAATCCCAAATCCGACTAAATTACTGCCTAGCTAGGGCAATAATTAATATGTGATCTGACATGAGCCCATAACCAAACCTTGACGTGTTGTGCCTCGCCCATTGTTACTCAAGACAACGAATAAATGTGAAATACTAGCACTCTTTTGATATCTGTCATCCGGTCAGAGCGACTGACCAAGAGTGGGGGTGTCAACCCAATAGATCTATCCCGGTGTTTCATGGCTAAGTCCATAGCTAATGGTTATGGTATGATGTATGACACGAGGGCTTAATGGATCCTGAACCTTGATGTCTCATGTTCACATATGTAGTCATGTATGTATGTATGTAACTGAAAACTGTAACTGTACGCATGTTTTCCCCCCAGAAAAATGTAAAAACAGTGAAAAGGGGCAGTGAAACTCACCTTATGGTATGTCTTGTGAATGAACTAATGAGTCTGAGCTAGATCGACCTATGTGTCCTATGTAAAAGAGACATTTTAGGTCTATGTTGCTTGTACTGTCTACAAGTTGTTCTCTTGTTATGCTTGTCTTTTGTAACTTAACTCTTTAAGTAAAATGTGTCTTTTATGGGAAGACTTATAAGCTAGTGATCTTTGTTAAAAGATATTTACTAGTCAACATAGTGTATTTAAAACATGGTTTCACCCACTTGCTTGATTAAGTTACAAGAGTAAACACACTAGTGAACAACTTTGTATTTTAGAGACTATGTAAAAATAAAACATAAGTTTAAGAAAACAATGTTATACCTCTTAGTATCTTAAGAAAAGAGGGAGTTAGGGGCCTTGTACACCCTTAGTTATGCTCCTTGTACCCCTAATGAACCCTCAGAAGTTAATGTTTATGTGAGTAAAGATTTGTATGTGGGTGGTGATCTAGTGGTGATGGTGGCCGTAGGGTGTTGGTGGTGTGGTGGTGGTGTTCGACCGCAAGAAAAGAGAGAGGGAGAGGTGGAGAGGTTTAGTTGTTTTGGTGCACTTATTCACTAGTTCTCTACCCCCTATATATAATGGTTATGGAAGGAAAGGAATCATGGCTCAAGAAAGGCAAAAGGAAGCATCTTTCCTAATATGGATTAAGATCTTGTAAAGGTGATTTTGATGAGATTTGGAAGAGATTTGGAAGAGATTTGGACTTGACATTTTCTTGCTTCCTTGAATAATGGGGGCCGCAAATTAGAGAGTGTTGGGAGGTTATTGTGTAGTCAACTCACTTAAGATTTGATGTAGGGTAATGATGGTGTTTAAAGGTGTTCTAGGAAGAATATGGTAAGATCTTGCCTAAGATTTGTGTTGGATGACAAATGAGGAAGGTCATCATGGCTTGGTTAAAGTCTAACTTCCATGTTAGTGTAACTAATTGTCAAAGATTATGGAAAGATTAAGTGGGAGATTTGATGGAAGTGATGGATGCTCAAAAGGGTAAGCCAACATTGTGTTTTCTTGGTTGCCATAAGAATCTTTCCTCTTTGGTGGAAGATGGTGTAGGTTAGAAGGGTAAGTCATCATACTTTGATCAACGTCTTACTTCCATGTTGGTGAAAGTTGTTATCAAGAATCTTAGTGTTTGGTGTAGTGTGTTTGTGTGTATGTATCGATATGTATGTATGGATGGAGGTGGATATATGTAGCAAGTCAAAGGTTATGGAATGGATAAGTGATAAAGCTTTTACCAAATATGTGGGAATCTTAGATGAAATGATGAATCATTAAGGTGGAAGTGTTCAAGTATTGGGAAGCACATACACACATATATGTGTGTGTGTCGTCGCATATATACACACATGTATATATTATATTTTTTTTGAACATTTAAAACTCATGTCTTGTACAAATGTATACACATAGGTTGTAATTAGATGTTAAGTGTGATCTTTGTACAAGTTTAAGTGCCACAAATATCTATATATATATATATAATTGTGTTTAATATATATATTTTTAACTAGTCGTATTACTAGTCGTATGTAGGCTTTGTGTTCGGGTGATTTCTGTATATGGACATTGTTTGATTTTGTCTTTGATGGAATCACCATTGAAATGTTATGTATCATTGTGTGAGTTTCCCAAACTTGAGTTTCGATAGGATCTCTGATGGGATTGGGTACTGAATACACCACTCCGCATACCCAAACCCGGCACAACATCACCGCGCGGACAAAAGCTACGCGCAAGAAGTGGTCAAAACACATTAATGACCGGTCAATAGTCAAGGCTCGGTCAAGACTCGGTCAAGGCGAGTATCATGCATGGTCAACAGCCATGCATAAATCACGTAACCTCAGCATTAAAGGCGGTACAGTGTTCCATCATTCCCATTAATTTAGCTTTCCTTATTTCATCACACTAACACAACTAAGGGTGATGGAGACAACCTAACCACGGTTAGGACTTGGGTAATGGTGGCATACGGACTCTCCTATAAAAGGGATCACATCCCCAATAAGAGAGGACACTTTCTACTGACCTGGAGAGCTATCACACTTGATAGTATCCCCATTCACCCCCGTTTTTGTTATAAACTACTACCTTGTGTAGTCGTCTCCACACCCACATATTCACTCTTGTTTGCAGGTTCCTCTAATCCATAGCTGTTAGTGAAGGATCAACCCTGTAGTAACTCATAATCTTATCATCCTTAACCGGTGGTAAGGCTATTTGTTTCTTCAATCTCTCTATAGCCATGATAACTATCTGTCTAGTCCTGAATTTGTATCAACTAGTGGACCTAATGCTAGTCTGTAAGCATCGAAATTGTCATGTCGGAACCCTGTATGGCCCATATGAAATGAAACATGCAAAATGAAATGTCATGCACAATGTGTACGTGTAACTAATGTACGGACATGACCTGTGATTTCGACGGGTGTCACAAGAAAACATTTGAAAACCCATGTAAAAAACATTATTTTTTTTAAATAACCAATGTAAAATATATGTTTTTAAGCGTTTTGGGGAAAAAAATTACCAATGTAAAATACATGTTTTTAAGCATTTTGTTCGTGAGTAGGTCTAGCGAGGAAGTGTTCGAGTTCTCCATGTTTCCTCTCGTCATCAGCTTGTTGACTTATTCAATAAAGGCTTGCCACGTGTTACGTTTAATGATTTCCTATCCAGTCTCAGTCTTCGGCCACCCTTCGCTTCGACTGCGGGGGTGTAATAGAATCATTGTAAAATAGGAAAATATTGTATATCATTATTATAGTATATTTCCCGAACAATAGGAGATTCAGTTGTATTATTATAAATTGTAATTATGTTCATAATAGGAATTATGATATCAATCTCATTGATTCTATTGACAATACAATGTTTCATTTATAGAGTACAATATGGTAACTACAAATCCTATAATTATGGAATATATATTTTTAGTAAATACAATTGATTTGGAGATATATACTAAAGTCGGATATGGTTGACTAATACTCCCTCTCAGTTTGAGCGGGAGTTGCGACAAACGGTCAAACTGGTACAAAAACTTTCGAATAACTGTCAAGAAAGACCCTTGGTGAATATATGTAACGCCCCTAATATTAATATTTATTTATGTGGATATTATATGATATTGTGTGACACTAGTTAATGCTATTAGGTTAGCTAATGAAACTGGTAATTTGTATGCTCATAAACTGACTAACCCCGTTAACTGATTTAGAAGAGCAACATAATAATTTAACATAAAAACTTATCATGATTAGTTATAATAACTAGACTTTGTACACATGACAAAGTGTAAGGGCCAGATATGTAAATTTTGGAAACATGGAGTGTTATTAAGGGGAGAAAGGGAAATTACACACACACAGTAGGTGTGTATCGATAATCAGAGGAGGAGATCATCTCCCCAACCCTTCCTCCTCAATAAAACACCAAATTTAAGCATAATCAAGGCCAAATCACCGGGGAAACTTATGCATGTTGTTGGGTTTTATCATCTAGAAGGTGATAAGCACTGAGGTAACTTTTAATTTCTGTTTTTGAAGTGTCTTGTATCCTTATGGTGAGGATACATAAAATGGGTTTGTAATAATTGGAAATTGTGGGTCATTTGATGGTCCTTTACTGTTATGGAGTGACAAATTAGCAAGAAACCTCTTAATTGAGTGGTCGTGATTCGTAATGTGATGGTTTATCAATATAGGAGAAGTGGGTTTTGTGAAGTTAGGCAAAGCTCATCATCCATGGCATGATTCTTGGTTATCATACATTAATTTGCTTGTAGTTGTGATATTATGCGTGTAATTGATTGAAAGTGATTATAGTATATGTAAATTGGGTGGTATCTAGTTGTAATCATCCATGAGATTGAATGTGTATTTGGGTGCACACCAAGTGCTTGATTAAATTCTTAAGTCGGGCTTTTGTTAGAAAGATTAGCAAATGATAGCATTATTGTTGTGTGATAAAGTAAATGTTAACAAGAGAATCCATGTTAAGGTCATTTGTTGAGCATATAAATGATCTAATGAATGTTGACCAAATAGGCAAGGAGGACGCATCTTCAAGTGTCCAAGGGATGAAAAAGGACCCAGAAAAGGAGCACGCCTAAAGGTAAGTTATCTTACAAAATATGGTATTACATTGTAGTGATTAATGTTCGCCACGAGATAGAATGTTTGATGCTATATTAATGTCTTGAAAAGTCAAATTGGATAATGGAATGGTTGCACGCAAGGTAAAGACCATCGCGTGTAATCATAAAGCCGGAAGCCGAATTTGTGGTGACACTTTAGACAAGGGCTCAAGCGCCACTTAAAGTTGAATGTAGTAGATAATCAAACTCATTCTTTGTGGGCCCTAACATGATGGTAAGCATACAATACAAGATAATGGTTCAATTAGACTAATCGGTAAGTAAATCTAAATACCAGAGGATTGTTTAGACCAGAGGAAGAATGAGCAGATGATGTTTACTCAGACCAGAGGATTGTATAGACCAGTAGGAAAAATGAGCAGAGGATGTTTTCTCAGACCAGAGGATTGTATAGCCTAGAGGAAGAATGAGCAGAGGATGTTTTCTCAGACCAGATGATTGTTTAGACCAGAGGAAGAATGAGCAGATGATGTTTGGTCAGACCAGAGGATTGTTTAGACCAGAGGAAGAATGAGCAGAGGATGTTTGCTCAGACCAGAGGAAAACTGAGCAGAGGATATTTCCTAAAACTAGCATGGCTTATTAGAATTCAGTTTTACATTCAGTTTTATTTTATTTAACCGTCTAACGGGTTATTTAATGTCGTTTGACCCTAGGTATGTTTATGTTAAGCTCGGGTGAAGATCAAGCATGCTTTTGAAGGACCGAACGATATGTCTTGATGGCTTCCGCGAATCTCATGTTTTATGGGCATAAACTTTAGCTTTTGTGGGATGTAATTATCGTAATTAACGTGATACACGTGGTTACTCTTAAAACATATATTTTGATCAAGTCGATGTAAACAAGATTAATGGTATGATGATGCCAAGTTATGTTTAAGCCTACTTTTATCTATCAAATTATCTGGGTTATGGGATAGGGTGTTACAATATATCTGCGTACTGATAAGAGGACGGCACATGGATAACTCAAACATGGCCTAACTGGACCTTCTCTCGCACAAAATGAATATCAAGCTCCACATGATTGGTCCTTTGATGTTGGACCGGATTTTCTGACAAATATATGGCCAGAATATTATCACAATATACTATAGTGACCCGACGAATCGGGTTATGCAACTCAAGAAGTAAATTGCGGAGCCATGTAGTTTCAGCTACAACATTGGCGACCCCCCGATATTATGCCTCTGCACTGGAACGAGAAATGGATGGTTGCCGTTTTGAGGACCAAGAGAGAAGGTTAGAGCCCATGTAGACACATTAGCCTGATGTCAATCGACAGGAATCTGGGCAACAAGCACAGTCTGCGTCAGAATATGCAGTCAAGGACGGGCTCGGGCTAGGTGTTAATCGTAAGCCATAATCCAAAGTGCCCTGAATGTAACGTAAGATACGTTTGAGGAACACAAAATGAGGTTCCCTGGGAATATGCATGAATAAACAGATCTGCTTTACCGCGTAAGTAATGTCGGGTCTGCTGAATGTTAAGTACTAGAGATCTCCTGCTAGACTGCGGTATAAGGTACCATCATGAAGTGGCTCGCCGGCCATAGCACTAAGTTTTGAGTTGGTATCGACTGGAGTGAAACAAGGTTTGCAGTTTGTCATGTTGGCACGACGCAGAATGTCTTTTGCATATTGTAACTGAGACATAAATAGGCCTTGAGAATCCCGTTGAACTGTGATACCAAAGAAGTGATGTGAAGCTCCCAAATCTGACATAGCAAACTCTCGAGAAAGTAGACGAATAATATTATTGAGTAAAACTGTAGAAGAAGCTGTCAGTATAATTTCATCAACATAAAGGAGTAAATAAGCCATGTTATCACCGTGACGATAAATGAATAAATATGGGTCACACAGACTGCTTTTGAATCCCCTAGTCGTAACAAAAGTGGAAAATCTGCTGAACCAAGCCCGTGGTGCCTGCTTAAGTCCATAAATGGACTTACGAAGGCGGCACACATAATTAGGACGAGATGTGTCAGCTAAACCTAGTGGTTGGTGCATAAAAACCGTTTCCTATAATCCTCGTGCAAGAAAGCATTTTTAACATCTAGTTGATTAATAGCCTAATCCTTAGAAATAGCTAGGGATAAAACGGTTCGGATGGTAGCCGGTTTAACAACCAGGCTAAAGGTATCGATGCAATCAATCCTAATGGTTTGTGATTTTCCATTAACAACAAGGCATGCCTTGTACCTGTCTAAAGAACCATCGGCTTCAAACTTATGCCTAAAAAGCCACATACACTGTATGACCGGATGAGACTGGGATGGAGAAACCAACTCCCAAGTACCACTATCTATTAGTGTCTTATACTCACAGTAGGGTTTTTGGTGATTATGGCTCT